>CM047805.1:129313119-129647260 GCA_026214975.1 Gentiana macrophylla | reverse complement strand
AAAGAAAAATCAAAGTCTTGCGGTAAATACAACTCAAATAGTTGAAGAATCATAGAATGTGAAAGAAGCTCATGAACCCGTAATCACGGTAAGTCGCAGCCTATGTTGATAGCATAGTCACCACAAATAATTGGTACAGGGATGAGAGAAAATATATTCCATATCTTCACCTAATACCCCGAAAATTCAATTTCACAATAAAACAACAAAAAAGTAATATAATCGCAACACGGTTCAACTGATTCCTCCTTGACTAAGTCGAGGAAAATAGTGAACTCAATTTTGTAATAAAAATAAAAAAGCGCTTGAATTCTAAGCAAAGATGAAGATAAAAGAACATCTAGCCTTCCTGGTTCCTCATATACGGCAAAGGAGGACGCGATATTCGCCTCATCTCAGGTGTAAGAAATTAATAAAAGAAATCCAAACTGTTGAAAACCTTTAAATTTTGCCGTAACAATCCATCATGAGTCGTTCTATATACCCACCTCAACCGCAACATGAAAATCGAACGAGAAAATGCCTAATTGATTCCTTTTTTGCCGTTAGAAGCAGAGAGATTTTCCGGTATTTTCTCAAATCCGTCACTCTCAAGATCTTATCGGTTTGAACAAAGAGCTCCGTGACCTCAAGGCGGCAAAATTGGGGAACATAAATGAATTGTGTCCTTATAACTAATGTTCTTTTAAATGTGTCCTAAGTGGCTAATTAAGTCCCAAAACACGTCCTTATAAACAAATAACACTTATTATTAAAGTTGTTATTTCCTGACGAGATGTTAAAAGTGAGAATAGATCAATTGTATTCGTAGTCCTTTAGTCGCTTTTATTGTTAAATTCATTACTTCATTTTAGTCGTTTTATCGCTTAAGTCGTTACCTTAGTCTTATTTTTTTACCAAATGAAATTGCCACATATACACGTGGACTCCACTTATGCCCAGGTGGTCTCAAGCCCCCCAAATGATCACAAAGCCCCCACATACTGGTCCCAAGCCCCCAAATTTTTATTATCAGAAGTAGTGTTAATATTAGTATGTTATGTGCATTTTTCTTTAAACAAAAGACCTTATATCCTAGTGGTTTAAGAACAAACCCTTTAAAGTCTCCATAATTCTAGGTTGTAAGTTCAAATCCCAATACCAACATTTTTTATTTTTTTCCTGATTTTTTTACCTTTCATAGTTTATATACCAGTTAATTACCTTAAAATTTTTCCTGGTTCCGCCACTGCACATATAGTGTACATATAACCATATATAGCGGGAGTCGAACTCATGATCCTGACACCTCAATTTAACCACTTTGGCAAGTTTCACCGGTCGTTACCTCATTTATTTAGCATTTTTACCCCATCTATATATATATATTTTTATACATTGTCTTAAATGTGCGCACCAGTATTATTTAATCCATTTTCTATAAAGATATCCTAATCCTTATTTAACTAACAATTAACTTGCATGTTTTTTTACAACAGACTAGTTATCGTGGAATGTATGAAGTATCATTCCTATAATATTTATTGTGTAAAGTCGTTTTCAGTCAATTATTTACGTGTTCCTCTAAAATAAAATATAAAAAAATCAATTATTTACGTGCAGCGTTGAACTTTTTAAAATTTCTCGGCAGTTTTTATGGTGATCTTTACTTCTTGGAGGGGATTTGGGGGTGGGGAGGGCGGGGTATAGAGCAAATTACTGTGGAAGCGCTTGAAAACGTTTATTTTCGTCAGTTATGACATTTTATTAATTTTCACATGCATATAAATTGAATCAATCCCTACTGGCATATTTATTTCACAATATATCAAGAATGCTTCACGTCTCTGGTTCAATGCACTACGGATGTACGTACTACTTCCGTCTCATAAAAATTGTCTATATTTGAAAGAAAAAAAATTGTCTCATATTAAGTGTTCATTTAGAAAACTAATACATCATTTAATGTTCTTTTTTTCAAACATACTCATAACCTAACATTTATTTTATATGCTTATTCATATTCTAAAAGCAAACATTAATTATAAGATAGTGATATATATGCTTATTACTACTAAAACACAAAATATTAATTGAGCTTTAATTTGTGTAAATAAGAAACGCCGACAATTTTATGGGACTTTATGTAAGATTTATGTTCAAACAAATTCATAATAAATAAAACAAAACGTGTCAAAAATAGAGTTTAATGCTTCCACGAGAAAAGGCTAGGAACACGGGTAATTCTTTTCTGTTTTTTAAATGAACACGCAGTAGTTTTATGACATGGCCCTGCGACCACCACGTCATACTCTTTCTAATAAAGATTTCTTAAAAGAGAGGACAAATTTATAAAAACACTAAGAATTATATTTTACACACGCTGCCCCATGCGTTTTTTTTTCCTGATTTCTATCGATCGCTGGATCACTGCTCATACTTCATCTGCGACCACCATAAAATTTCCGATGAACACAGGTAACTGACGTAGGTATTTTATATTAAAACAGATGATTGGATTATTGACAATGTAAACTTCAAAAAAAAAAATTATTGAGAATGTATAATTAAAGAGATAATTATCTTTTTCTACACGTGACACTTATTAGATGCTCAGTTTTAATAGAAAATTCATCCATCAGAATTTTCCTAACACTATCATTACATACCGTCAGACAAAGCATGTCAGAATATATAGTTTAATATCATGTAGAACCGTAAAAAAAACGATATACAGAGATAATTTTGGCATATTGTTGTAGAATATAAACCATATTTTTTTATTTAATTAAAGTACATAAAATACATATTTTCTGATCAAGTAGTTTGGCTCAATTGATAAGTGATTTGAAAATATCTAGGAAGATTATCGGTTCGATTCTCCTCTAAAGTTGAAAGAGCACGTTTTACCCTGAGTAAGAGTAGGCACGAACCGAGCGAACTCCGAATTAGTCGAACCGGTTGATTTCGGATATTAGAGCTTTAAGAAAAAACAATTAAAAATCAAGTGAAGATATTAGTAATGTTTTTGTATTTTTTACCCCAGAACCACATAATTTTTTAATACCAGTATTGGGCCCACCTATCACCACATAGGTCCTGGTCCGCTGCTAAGCTAATAATGATTTTTTTTTAAGATTGTACATATATAATGAATATCTGTTAGACGGTCCAAAATCATTTATATAATAAAATCATAGCTAGAACAACTATATCATTCTTCTTTTTTACGATAATAACAATTAAGGTTAAAGGTTGTGGATGACTGTTTTTGATCTAAAATGAGGAAAAAGACAAAGAAAAAAGATAGTGGTTGAGAAAAACCCGGACGTATATTACACGTGTGTTATTACAAATATTCTACAACCATACGTATCTTAACAATTATTAATATGATAACGAGGCAAATAAAAGGGCTATGATGATGGTATTGTTTCCATGATTTAAACATTACTAAATTTAGAACATAATAATTTCAATATATATATAATCAAATATTTATTTCTTGACATAGAAATTAAAATAAAAAAAAAACTAATAAAAAACACATGTTACACTCTTTTTCTTGAATAAGTTACGTACAACCAATTAACATGAAAAAAAATAAAATCATTATAATCATCTCAGAATATTTTATTTGAATAATTGAATCCAAATACCTACGCTAGGAATGTCTTGATGCACAACGAACAACAGATAATATCCGGGCGGCGCTAAATTAGCTGTACTCGGTGCAGTCACATTCACTCTGTATTTTAAATTGCCAGCAAGTTTCACATTTCCTTCTCCAAGCACCAACAATCTTTGATTCATTGAAAATGAATGTGTATTGAAAGATGGTGAAACCATGGAAACTTTGACTAAATTTCTTTGTACAAATCCTGAGACTGTGAATCTGATAATCAATGGCTGACCATATTTGATTTGAGAATGTGAAATAGGTAAAAGAATCTTGGGTCGAATGTTATCGTAAAGAGAATCCAGATACGATGGTGAAAACGCTTCTAGTCTTAACTCGGTTGGATAAAGAACATTCGTGAAATTATATAACATATGCGGATTGCTACCTCCCACTAGGACTCTACCATCTCGAAGCAAGATTGCTGTCGAATGGTACATTCTTGGTATAGTTGAAGAATTTTGAATTTCGAATCTTGTTCCAATCGGATTATTTGGTTTGTATAAAACCGGGTTTTTAATCGGGTTTCGCCCGTATTCCCATCCGGCTGATCCAGCGGATGCTCCGTTGATTATCAATACATTACCATTAGGGAGTAACAACATGTCACCCATTAGTCTAGGCATTGGCATGGTCTCCATTATCCATCGAGGATTTTGATCAGAAATTTTAATTCTACCGCAAGTATTCAATGACGGCGTGAAATTACCATTTTGGGCATCGGTGTAAGCACCTCGAGGACCACCGCCACAAACCATAACTTCAGCTTCAATGGCGGCGGCGGGGGCAGCGCCTCCTCCTTGGAGATTAATCTTCAGTGGCAAGAGAACTGCAGACCCAGTATTGGGATAGCATCTGGGATCACCACCGGGTATTTGTGGGTAGATTTTCACCACAACATTCTTCGAATAATTCAATAAAATAGCTCGATTATTGGCGAAAATGAACAAATTTCCATCCGTATTGAGAAACACAAACGGGTATAAATTGCTTTCTTCAACCGGTGCATTTGTTTGGACAAGAAAACTCAAATTGAAAACTTTATCGAACCCGGGTGTTTTTGGATAGAACTCATAATTGAATTGCCTCCGGCCGCCGATAATTATTTGCCGGCCATCTGGTAGAATGTGATTAGTCGAATACCATCTCCGTTGAATTAAGCCATTATTGATTTCTTGCCAGTCACAAACATCATCTGATGAGCAAGGTTTGTATATTCTGACCACGTGGTCCCCATCATTGAAACCACCGGTCTGAATAAAAGTACCGTCGGACATGACAGCACCGGAGGAGCACCAAACGTCGGTAAGGACCGTGAGGGGACGAATTGTGTTTGCTGCGACGTCGTATTCAACGGAATGTGCAGTACAGTCAAGTTTGACGGCACGTTCATTTGGATCGTTTCGACATCGGCCGTTGGGTAAGGATATGTTAGACAGTCCGAAATCTGTTCTGTCGTAAATGACAACTTTGTCGTTGTTGAGCAGCTGCATGTGCATGGCAGTGATGCCGATGTTTGACTGAAGGAGGTCCCACTTGCCGCCGGTGGCCGTGGCCGGCGCTGCATGAGAGTGATGCCGCCGGTGGTAGTCATACGGCAGCAGAATTAGTAGGAGAAGGTGGAAGTAAGGAAAACGAAGAGTCCTAGTTCGTCTTGACATTATGAGTTGTTGAAAGAATCTGTTGTTCATGTGAATGTTACTTATTTTTCTTGGGCCCATTAAAAAGATAAAGATAAGAGGAGGGAATTGATTTGGGGAAATGATGTTTTTCTTGGGGTAAATTATAGGCGGGTGTGTGGTTTTTTGTTTTTTTTTATTTTTAGTAGGATATAAATGCATTGATTTCTTTGAAAACGTGGTCAAAAAATTTTGACCCCATAGTTTGATTTCGCTTATTGATGTTGGTGCGATCAGTCGATTTACATGGGACAATTATTGAATCTGATATGGTGTACGTCATCTTTCATTTTACTTCACAGGCCGTCCACGGTGTTTTATAGCTAACGTGATGCAGATCATAATTGGTCATTTACATTTGATGAGACGTAAGTTATCATTACCTCAAACAACCGAATACATTTCATTAATTGAAAGATTAGGACATTCACAACAATCAATAACTTCTCCGTAATATTTCTTTCTACTATCGGTGATTAATAGAAAATTATAATGGATGGTCTTGATTTTTGTTTTTCAAAAAAGTGTATACATGAAACTTACAGAATAGAGGATAAAGATAATATCATTCATGTTATCCAGAATACAATCTGGCACCCAAGATATACCAACACCTAGATATTAGGAATCTAACTACTTGCTACAAAGCTGACAAGTGTCCATCTAGGCGTCCCATAATAAAATATAAAATCCTTACACAAAACATAAATATAAGTTTAGTCTCTTATATTCTAACATTCCCCTTCAAATGAAATGGGTAGAAACCACATTGAGTTTGTTTTGAAAGTAAGTAAACAAGGCAGCATGTAGGGGCTTCGTTAGTGCATCAGCAACTTGATCAAATGTTGGAACATAGTTGACACGCATTTGACCTTGCATTACTTTATCCCTCACAAAATGAACATCCAACTCAATATGCTTCACTCTAGAGTGCATCACAAGATTGTGTGCTAGTGCTCCAGCCCTTCAGTTGTCACACTACAGTATTAGCTTGGTAGTTGGCTGGAGATGTAATTTAGAAAGAACATTGAGCAACCACTGTGTTTCTGATGCTGCATTCGCTAAGGCACGATATTCTGATTCAGTACTGGAACGAGAGACTACATGTTGCTTTTTAGATGACCAGGATACCAAAGAACCAACAAGAAAAATGCAATAAGAAGCCATAGATCTTCTGTCTATTTTATCACACCCCCAATCTGCATCACCGAAGCTGTGAATATGCAGTGGTTGACAGGGTTTGAAAAGAAGGCCATAGTAGAGGGTTCTTTTGACATAACGCAACAGGTGCTTGACTGCTTGCCAGTTTGATAAAGTAGGGGACTGCATATGCTGGCTGAGAGTGTTAACAACAAAGGCTAGATCTGGTCTAGTGAAAGTCAGATATTGCAATGCACCAATAGTACTTCTATATAATGTAGGGTTGTGCATAAGAGTAGTGTCAGGTTTGGTCTTGGTAGAGACCACCATAGAAGTAGCACAAGGCATAAATTCTGTAAACCTAACCTGTCCAATAACTGCTGTGCATAAATATGTTGAGAGAGATATAGTCCAGATCCATCTCTGACAGCTTGTACACCCAAGAAATGAGGCAAATCACCAAGGTCTTTAAGTGCAAATCTAGAATGAAGAGACTGAATGAATTTCTGAATCTTCCCAGTGTCATTTCCTGTAATCAATATGTCATCTACATACACCAACACACATAAGTGCACTTTACCATGGTGGAAAATAAACAAAGAAGGATCAGCTTTAGACTGCACAAAATTCCATGATACGAGTTGTTTTCTCAACACATCAAACCCTGCCCTAGGTGCCTGTTTCAAACCATATATGGCCTTTTTAAGATGACAAACATAGTCAGGTTTTCTGTTATCAACAAATCCTTCAGGTTGCTTTATAAAGACAGATTCAAACAAGGTTCTATTGAGGAATGCATTGTTGATGTCAACCTGTTTAACTGGCCAATCCAGTGCAACAACAATGGTAAGTATAATCCTGATAATGGAAGCTCTAGCAACAGGAATAAAAGTCTCAGAATAGTCCACACCTGGGGTTTGATTGAACCATTTGGCAACCCGTCTTGCCATATGTTTGTTCACAGTTCCATAAGGATTAAGTTTGAGTTTAAACACCTACCTATTATCCCCAAGATTGTGTGCTTGAGATTTGGGAACTAGGTCCCATGTGTGGTTCCTCATGAGAGCATAGTACTCATCTTGCATAGCCTGTTTCCAGTCAGGATGATGAAGAGCTTCACAAACTTTTGTAGGTTCTGGTGAGTGAGATGAGGGATTGGAGGTGGCAAGATAAGAGTAGGTTTTTGGTTTGTAGATGCCACTTTTGGCTCTTGTTTGCATTGGATGCTGATTAGTAGGTTTAGGTTTTGGAGAAGGTGTATGTGTGGATTGAACTGACAAATGAGAGGACCGGTGATCAGTATTATGGGAAATAGAGGACTGTGAGTGATGATCAGACAAGTGAAACATAGAGGATTGTAGAGAGGGTTCCTGATTAAAGTGGACATGAGAAGGTGTGGAACTATGGACTATTGGTGACTGTGGTATGGACTGAGAATGAGTAGGTACAGTGCCTGGAGAGTTAGGACAAGAATTTTGGACCGGAGAACTTGAAGGATGAGAGGAAGAGGGTCTGACAGAGGATTCATGATTACAAAAAGGAATGTCTGACAGTTTGAATGGATGTTGGAAGAGACATGACATGATCATATTCCATGTGTTTTGAGTTAGAGGTAGATGTGGAGGAGCTAGATGAGGCATAAGGAAAGGTATTTTCATCAAATATGACATCCCTAGAGATATATAGTCTTCCAGAAGCATCTAAGCACAGATAACCTTTATGATTAGGACTGAGACCTAAATGAGTGCACTTCTTGGAATGAAACTCAAACTTCCTATTCTGATATGGCCTGAGATAAGGGTAGCAGGAACATCCAAACACTCTTAGTGATTTATAATCAGGTAGTTTCCCAAATAAGCATTCAAAGGGAGTTTTGTGATCAAGGACAGGAGTAGGAAAACAATTTATTTATCTTACAGAATATAGGAAACTTTCCCACCAGAATTTTATGGGCATAGAGGCCTGAGCTAATAAGGTGAGCCTCATTTCTACAATGGATCTGTGTTTTCTTTCAACCTTGCCATTTTGAGCATAAGCATGGGGACATGGATGCCTAAACTAGATACCAAGGTTTTTAATTATAGGTTCAAAGGATCTAAATTCTCCCCTCAGTCAGTTTGAAGGCACTTAATAGTGGAATTAAACTGAGTTTGGACTGGACTATTGAAATGATTAAAGGCTGATAAGGAATTAGATTTAAGTTTAAGAGGGAAAATCCAAGTATATCTAGTAAAATCATCAACAAAAGCAATATAATAGGAGTAACCAGAGGTAGAATTAATAGGAGCAGGTCCCCACAAATCTGAATACACAAGTTCAAAGGCCATTGAAGTTTTAGTAGTAGACAGAGAATAAGGTAGGGCATGATGTTTTCCATGGCAACAAGCTTCACAGAAAGATATCTTTTCATTCAAATTTAAAGATTCATTACAACTTTCCAAAACATGATTCAAAACCCTAGTAGAAGGGTTGCCTAATCTTCTATGCCAAACATTGGCTTTTTCATTACTAACAACAAAAGCAGAATGCTGATCAAAAGCCTTATTAGAACTAAGACAAGAGTAGACAACTGAAGACTTGGCAGTATCATTGGATGGAAGAGAGCTCAGGTTGACAGGAAGATGCATTTGATAAAGACCATTCTTAAGTGTTCCTTCCAGAAGTACTTTCTTGGTTGATAGATCCTTCACAAAACAACAATTAGAGTGAAATTCAAGAAAAATAGGATTGTCTGAAGTAAGTTTAGAAACACTCAATAGATTTTTAGTGATATGAGGACCATGTAAGATATTATTCAGGGACAGGTTAGAGTGATCATTAGTGGATAGTTTAAAATGGCCTGTATGAGCTACTTCAAGAGATTCACCATTACCTACAGTAAGTCCATCAGATCCTTCATATCCTGAACTTAGATGCAGGCTGTTCAGATCAGAAGCAATGTGACTTGAGGCACCATTGTCTGCATACCAACTAGGATCCAGAAAGGTATCTGCAGACTCTGAAGCGAGTTGGGCCTATTACTGAAATTTTGAGCATTACTATTGGAATTACTGTTCTGAATTGGTCCAGTGTAGGATGAATCATATCTATGATAACACTCAACTGCAATATGTCCAGTTTTTCCACACACTTGACAAACTGGTCTAGGCCCTGATCTTCCCCCTATGTTGCCTTGATTTATGCCTCTAGAACCTCCTCTAAACCCACGGCCCCTGCCTGAATTTTGATTGTTAGCTCCATAATTACTTTTTCTACCTCTGCCACAAGATTTATGAATGGCAATATGAGCAGCAGGGGATGGTAATCTAAGGTTGGAGTGGGATTGAACCTTGCCAACAGACGTTCATGGGTAACTAACTGAGATTGCACTTCTTGCCAGGAAAGAGATCCAATTCAAGATGTAATGTTGACTATAACAGATTCATAGTCTTTACCAAGTCCACCAAGAGCTGCTAAAATCAATTCTGAGTTAGAAATATGGTACCATACGGCAGCAAGACCATCTGAATAAGACTTCATTAAGGCGAAGTATTCCATCATAGATTTGGATCCTTTGTCAGTTCTTGTCAATGCTCCTTTATACTCCAGCATTTAGGCCTTAGACCTATTATTGAAGAGGACCTCTAGGGTATTCCAAACCTCATGTGAAGTGTTAAAACCGACTACTTCCATCAAGGCCTGTTCTGTCATTGAGCCATGATCCAACCAATGGGCAAGGAATCTGTAGCAAACCAATCATCGTACGTTGGATTGACTATGGCTCCAAGGCCAATCACAGTGAGAAATTGAGGTGGACAAACCGTAGTTCCAAGCAGATGGCCTTTTAGACGATGACCCCGGACAATAGGTAGAATCGTGGATTTCCAAAATAGATAGTTGTTTCTGTCCAACTTGACAGTGCAACTCTGATTGAGATTACCTCCAAAAGGTGTTGGAGCTGTTCCTAGAGCTCGGGAAGAAGCTCCAACCGGTGAATGCATAAACATCAGTGCCGGAGACAACCCAGGACGGGAAAGACCAGGGCAGTGGGCGACATGAAACGAGTGGGATCAGAGATGACTGGAATCTGCATGTAATTTGTGGTAACAGTAAATGGAGAAGAAATGGTGGAGGAGAAGGAGCTTCTTTCTCCGGTGGTGAACTGTTGAAAGGAGTAGTAATAGAGCCAATTGATAAGGCTGAAACAGGAACTGGAATGGTAGTTTGTAAGGAGATTATCGGGGAAGATGTAACTGAGCTAACCGGCGTTTGAACGCCCGAGCTAGGTGCGGCGTCGGCCATTTCAAGGCTCCGATACCAACATTAAACTTACAGAATAGAGGATAAAGATAATATCATTCTTGTTATCCATAATACAATCTAGCACCCAAGATATACCAACACCTAGATATTAGGAATCTAACTACCTTGCTACAAAGCTGACAAGTGTCCATCTAGGTGTCCCATAATAACATATAAAACCCTTACACAAAACATAAATAAGTTTAGTCCCTTATATTCTAACATGTATACATCTGATCTCTTTAAAAAATGAGAATGATAGAGATATATGAAAATTACACAATAATTTTCATTAGCGGTGATCCACACCATTGATTATTGTGGGACGCAGATCAATCAATATAGTTGTCCCAAAAATCATCGGTGTGGATCACCGTTGTGGCAATTCATTATGTAATTTCGTTGTGTCTCTATCATTTCTCTTAAAAAATACCGATGGAAAATATATAATCTGATTCGTAAAAAAAAGTTGTTTGATTGTATAACCAATTATTAAATAATCTCATTTTTCAAATGACAAGATATATCAAAAATCGATGCAAATAATATGATTAACAAGCTACGTCAAAATATATGCAAGGAGTTGAATGTTTACGAAAATGAAAAAAAATAAAAATGCAAAGATATATATGGAGTTAATCAATAACCAAAAAACATGATACATAATATGCCAAAAGATATATAAGGAATAATTTTTTTTTTTTGTTGTTGAGCAAAACAGTATTTTATTACGCTAAATCCGCAATAGCGGCAGACATTACATAATGAGGAGAGGAAGTGCCCAAGCAATACGAGCAGAGTGACCTAGCCCACGTCTAGCCAATTGATGTGCAGGAAATTTCCACTACGCTTAAATAAATTAAAAGACGTCGAAACAAAGGAAGGCAAGAGTGCCATACAATCCCGCGCTAAGCGGCTAAAGACACAAAAATCATCCGACGGTCGCTGTAACACCTGAATTCAGGGTAGACAATAAGACTAAAAGATGATTGTAGGAAGTCCTAATCGAATAGCTTCTTCCATATCCCAAAGAATCGCATGCATCTCCAAAGTCTCTGGGCTGATACCGGGGTCAAAGTGGAACGAATAAGCCTCAATGATCACGCCAAGCACATCCCTAAAGATAAGACCCACTCCAAAACCCGAGTCCGTGAGAGAAGCATCAGTGTTACATTTCCAGCTACCCTAAGGAGGCGCACTCCAGATAATCGGGTGGGCAGTCCCCTCAACATCCACATGTACCGAGCCCATGGCCTGACGAAAATCCATTGCCCTGGCTAAGGACATATAGACCACACGTGAGATATAGATAGGCGCATCATCAAAGACCTCACAGAACCGGGCTTTCCATAGATTGTAAAGTAGTAATCAGAAAGTAGATACCTCATCTGTGGTGTAAGCCGCTATAAGAGCTCTAAAAAACTCCTTAAAGTTCGATCCGTGCTGAATCCTCTGGATGCCAAATGGTGAAGTTGCCCAGATTGCCCTAGCATAATCACAATCAAAAAGCACATGTCATAGAGATTCCGTCTCCCTGTCATATGCCAAACAAAGACCCGAGCCTAGATTCCGCTTGGCAAATTGTTCCCTAATTGGCAAACAATCCTGCAAACATCGCCAGAAGAAATGTTGAACGCGTGGCGGCACATTGACTTTCCAAACATCTCGCAAGACCCTGTCCGGACCGGTATAAGAAGACGCACGCATCGCGTCCGGAAATCCCCAATACAAGCTCAATGCAAGGAAATACCCTGACTTCGCTGTATACTTGCCCCGCCGATCATAATGCCAAATCAAATTATCAGGGTGCGAAGCACCTGCTATTAGAGTGTGCAAGATAGCATCCACTTCCCAAGCCTGAAATTCATGCATAAGGAGCGGCATATTCCACTGTCTAGTTCCGGGCAAAAGCAAATCATGCACCAAACTATCTGTGGGTAAAGAATGAGATGAATGAACAACCCGAAAGGACGGCAGTCTAGAAACCCAAGCATTATGAAAGACGTAAATGGAGCTCCATCATCTATACGCCATCGTAGTCCCTGCATTAACATATCTCGACCATCCAGCAAACTGCACCACATGAATGAAGGTCTGCTTCCCAACCCTGCTGACGTGATAGTTGATGTGAATCAATTTTATGACATTTTCTATATCAATTTACCCCCAAAATTAGACTTAAACTTGGAAGTTACGTATGATTATTTATCGTGATTATTTTGTATTTATATATTATTTTTGTATCGAATTATATTAATACACGTTTTATGGTTCTTTGTAGGAATAATCCGAGCCGAAGAGGATTTAAGCCGAAACATGTAGAAAGATAGAGATCGAACCAGAGGAGAACCAAGTCGAGTTGTTGGACAAGTCAAAGATCATGCCCCAGACATGCCCAGGACATGCTAAGGATAAACCCAGGACATGCCCAAGACAAACCCAGGACATGCCCAGGAAAAACCCAGGACGAGCCCAGACATGTCCAAGGATCAGTCCAGACATGCCCCAGGCATGTCCAAAATCAGTCCTAGACAAGCCCAGAAGAAGCCTGGCCTGCTTGACTGAGTGACCACCCGGGGAAGTGCACCGGTTGCCCAAGGATCAGTCCAAGACATATCCCAGACATGTCCAGAAGCAAGACAAGTCCAGACCTTAACACTTAGGCTGGTATCCCGAGTGAATGGCCGGGAAAGCATGTCAGTGCATAGCCAAAAATCCGAGATTCTTGCCTCAGGACGCGTTATGGACATGTCCAGAGCTGTCCACTGCGTAAGGATCCCTAGCACACAGACGGGGCAGCGCACCGACTTAATCCCAAAACTTCCAGATTTACCCTTTTTAGGTCTTAGGTCGGTTAATTTAGTATAATAAGTATATTTTGGCATTCTATGCACGTTTTTCAGAGCAAGAAACCATGTAGCAAGTTTGTCAATAAAAGTTCTTGTTCTCTTTATTGTTTAAGAGTTTTTTTTTAGCCTTTTCTTGCATGTATGCTTGGTGATTCACTATGGAGGAGTTTGCTAGAAGTTTGGTCTCATGTTTCTAGGTAATCATGTCGATTCTTTCTTCTATGTTTTATGAATTTGTGATGATTATCGTTGGTACAAGCATGTTAGGTTAATTAACTTGTAGATCGAATTGAATGATGTTAATTTGCACCTAATAGTGATTTATATTGATTCATACTTGAGAAACGCCCGGTCTCGGGGAAAAGATTTTGCTTTGGAAGAGTACCCAACTGTTTATATTGGGGAAAAGCCTTAACGATTTAGTTTCTCCAAATGAATTGTTTCGATTATTTATATTGTTTCGCTTTAATTTACGTGTTTAGAAATGGGCCACTTCTTTGCATGTTTTCGCAAATTACTTTCGAAGGAACTAAGGTTGAAGATAGTAATTGGACAAGAAGCAATTAGATCGTTATTAGTTAACTAGCCCGTACACGATGGTTACGTAACGAGGTTTATGGTATTTATTATCGGTATTTCCTAGTACTTGATTCGTGTTTAGTTAATATTGTTCTAGCCCGCGCACGATAGACATTTAGCTATTCATCGGGTTCTAGAGTCCGCGCACGATCTATGAACCACTTTAGGGAAATACACCAGTAATTGTCTCGATTCTTGGAATTTTAATGATAAAAATGTATGAATCAATTCAGAAAACGATTAGGGAATAATTAACTAATTCGGTTCAATCTACTCTCTTAAACGTGGTTAAAACTTGTCTTGATTAGATAATCCGTGATTTTCTACTTTATTTTCTCCATTTATTTTGGTCAAAGACCGCCAACCTTCATAATCTCGAATTTTGTAATTAAGTTTGCATAATTATCGAACAAATCCTTGTGGGATCGACCCTGCTTAAGAATTGAGCTACACTACATTTGACCTAGTCCGCTTGGTAGTGTTGTCGTCATTTATGCGAACAAGTTTTTGACGCCGTTGCCGGGGACTTTGTTTGGTAACGTAGGCTTATTTACAAAATTCGGGTTATAGTTTTTTTCGTTAATCCCCCATTTTAGTTTTGTGTTTCCTTTATTTTAGTTCTAAAATAAAAAAATTAAAAAAAAAAAAACGTAAAAAAATAATAAATAAAAACCGCCCAAAGCCATACGTAGTGGTGAAGGTAGATTTTTCGGAAACCGTGGGAGTGAAACATCCAGGTAAGGATAAGACCTTGAGGGTCAAAAGCCACCGGTTGAAGCGTTATGCAGATGTGAACTCTGACAGATCGAAGGAAGCCATTTACTTTGATAATTTGGCTTAGATATGAGTGGTCATACGGTCGAGCTGACGACCTTAAACTCAGAACTACTTCGTAGATTTTTTTTTCGTAGTTAGATCGAGTCATCGAGCCTCGGATTTTTTGTTAGATCGAGTCACGATTATTTTACCGTGTAGAGGTTTTTTATAGCCGTGTTCCAAAGGCTTTTGAGCAATGGATATGCAAGTTTTTTATTCTATACGATAGTCTGGTCGTAGTTGAGTCATTCTGATTTTCTTTTCTTTTATTTTTATTTGGAGTCTATATTTTTAATTTTTTTATTTATCGAGTCGGGTTTGTCTGTCACATTTTGGGGGTGAATTGCAATGGAATCAGTATTGGCTTAATCTTGTTCGGTGCATTTTAATATTTCATTCTATATTTTATTGTGTCGCGTTACTGCCGGTAATATGACATTGTTTTTCTAGCACGGGTGTTTTGTCCCGTGTTGCACTAATCGTTTCTTGGAGTGTGTTAGACTTGGTTTTTGGCAGTTCTTGGCTCGTTTTGGAATTTTGACGGATCTCTTGGCTTAGCATTATTGTTTCACGCTCGGATTTGCTTCGTGTTCGGGTTTTTGCTCCGCCGCCTTTACCAACGCTAAGTGAAGAGACTTTCATTTTATTTTTCTTTCACATTGAGGACATTGTGTGTTCTTAAGTGGGGGGGAGGGGGGGTAAGTTACACTTGCTTGGGTAAAGTGGTTATAGTTTTATCACTTGATTTTTGTGATATCCGGTGTGCATGCATTAAGTTGAAAGTGGAACCTTGACACCTTTTACACCCGAGTTAGTAACACAAAATGAAAAGATCGAACATATCACGTGTTTTGATTCGTGAAGTAGCACTTTATTAAGCGTTTTTGTGTCATGAAATCGATTATGAACAAAATTGAAGCACGTATGATTTTGAATGTAGTTGTTTCATGATTAGATGAAGGATTATACGAGTTTAGCACAATATACGTGGCGATATTTGACTCGTTTTATTCTCTTATTACTCGGTGAAAGGAAGTCGATGCATGGTTTGGTGTTGGTTAAGGGAAAAAAATGAGGATTCCAAAAACAAAAAAAAAAATCAAAAAAGAAGAAGAATTGTGTGACATTTTGACGAGAGGGCTTGCTAGGCACCCACCATTGCATGATCCTTGCATCGTCAGTTGCATGACCCTTTCAAAAAAAAAACAAATAAAGAAATTGGGCAATGCGCTCGGTGCTGAATCCTTCCGACCAACAACGAACAATGCTCATTTCCTGTAACCTTGAGTTTCTGAGAAAAAGACCGAGTCCTTTGGGAGATAAGTTGAGACATGAGGCTTGTACAATGAGAATCTTTTTTTGAATCACAACGACATGACGAGTTATGCACACACGCACATCGGTTTCTTGATATAGGGATGCTTAATGACTTGTTTATGGATTGAAGTTGATTCACATCTTATGATTGTATCTCAATTTTAGTTGGTATTATTCGGTGTGTAGGACTTTTTGGGAAGTGCGTTTCAATATAATGTTTGCTCGGGAAGATCAAAGATTAAGTGGGGGGTAATTGATGTGAATCAACTTTATGACATTTTCTATATCAATTTACCCCTAAAATTGGACTTAAATTGGATTACTTCATGATAAACTATACGTAAAAGTGCTTAATTGGATTGGAAGCTACGTATGAGCTTTTATCGTTATTATTTTATATTTATATATTATTTTTGTATCAAATTATATTACTACATATTTTATGGTTCTTTGTAGGAATACTCCGAGCCGAAGGGGATTTGAGCCGAAACATGTAGAAAGATAGAGATCGAACCAGAGGAGAACCAAGTCGAGCTGTTGGACTAGTCCAAGATCATGCCCAAGACATGCTCAGGACAAACCCAGGACATGCCCAGGACAAACCCAGGACAAGCCAAGACATGTCCAAGGATCAGTCCAGACATGCCCCAAGCATGTCCAGGATCAGTCCTGGACAATCCTTGAAGAAGCCTGGCCCGCTTGACTCAGTGAGCACATAGGGAAGAGCACAAGTTGCTTAAGGATCAGTCCAAGACATGTCCCAGACATGTCCAGAAGCAAGACAAGTCCAGACCTTAACACTTGGGCCGGTATCCCGAGTGAATGGCCGGGAAAGCGTGTCAGTGCATAGCCAAAAATTTGAGATTCTTGCCCCAGGACGCGTTATGGACATGTCCAGAGCTGTCCCCAGGGACAGGATCCCTAGCACACGGATGGGGCAGCGCACCGACTTAACCCCAAAACTTCCAGATTTACCCTTTTTAGGTCTTACTTAACCACCAAAATGCATTACATCCTTAATTTTTTTGCAATGCATGCACAACTTCTGGAATGTTTTGCTCGTGTTGTAGCAAGTAATTTTGTATGGTGAGTGGTGACTACTGCCTGAAATGCTTCTTTTGATGACACATTTGGTATGACGCTACTATCATCTGGTTCAGGATCATTCTCGTCATTTTGTACGGACTCAATAATTTCTTTGCCTGTAGGCCATTCCATAACTGCATCATTCCAAGTGATATATTATTATATGTTTATTATAAAAAGATAATTTAGTGATATATCAATACAATACAATGTAACAAGTCCATACATATAGTGCATGTATTCCTAATCTAGAGTTTAAAGAAAATGAATGTAATTAAGTTTTTCATAAGAATTTTGACATACATTTGTACATTAAAGGTAAAAATACTAATCATAAGAAAAAATAAAAAAAAATGTAAAAACATTATCTAAATGAATAAATATTCATTTATCGATAAATGAATAATATATTCATTTATCGATAAATAAATAAACTCGCTAAACGAATATTTTTTTTCAGGTCCCGAAGGTGTTAGTACGGATCGATCAAGAAGTGATGGCGATTGTGAATAAAGATAAAAGATAAACAAGCATGCAAACACAGAAACAAAAAGAACACAGATTTAACGTGGTTTACAGCAATGTGCCGACTACTCCACGGACAAACAAGGATATTTTATTATCACCAGAAAGTTACATCATGTTACAATTAATACAGACGGTATTTATAGCCTTGGGTATCCAACCCTAACCGACTAAACAACCAACCCAGTAAATGACTGAAATACCCCAGAAGTAACTTCGAACAAACATGCAGCAGACGTGTTCTACAAGTCTGCTGAGCATCAGCAAACTTATCTTCAGTAGAATTGCCATCAGCAGGTTAATCAACTCTGCTGACCCTGCACCCAGCTGAACACTAGATTTTAGCAGATGCTTCATGCATTGCTGACCCGAACAAGTTTCCATACCAAACCTCAGTGGCATAAGTTTAAGTCACCATTACAAATCTCCACCTTGACTTCAATTGCATGCAAAATGACCAGATGCACAACCAAGTGCCAGAAATCCTCTTTTTCTTCAGATTTGAATACCTCAGCAGACTCCACCTTCAGCTGAGTATTCCCATATTCAAATTAACAGCTTTGGATATTTAGCAAGTCTAGACACAACTGAAACTTGCTCCTTGGAACTGGTTTAGTGAACATATCAGCAGGATTCACATCAGTGCTGATCTTCTCCACCTTAACCCTCCTTTCATTTCTTAGAAAATGATACCTAACATCAATGTGCTTGGTTCTCTCATGATGAACCTGATCCTTAGCCAAACATATTGCACTAAGATCTGTCACAATATAATCTAGTCGATCTTGATGCGCACTCGGATCATTGACTAGCCCTTTCAACCGCATTGCCTCATTTTTCGCATACATCGCTGCCATATACTCGCTTACATCGGTGCCATATACTCGCTTGATAGTAGATAATGTCACTGCACTCTGTAAAGTTGTCTTCCTACTTACCACAGAATCACCCAAAGTAAACACATACCCAGTCACCATAGACCTCCTGCTTTGTCCACTTCATTAGCATAATCGGAATCACAGTGACTCGTGACAAAACATTGAGTACCACCTCCATAAATGAGTCCAATATCGATGTACACCCTAAGGTACACTGAATATCCTCTTTATCGCTTTCAGTGTTCCTTTTCAGTTGAGCCATAAAACTCGCCGACAACACCTGATTATGCCTGAGCCAAATCAAGCCTAGTGCAAACCATGGCATACATTAAACTACCCTTTGCACTAGCATATGGAACCTTAGACATGTATTCTTCCTCTTGGTGGTTGTGGAGCAAACACAGCAGACATATGTAGATTTGGTGCCATTGGAGTATCTATAGGTTTGGCTGCTGACATGCCAAACTTGGATAATACCTTTTCAATATACCCCTGCTGAGACAAGAACAACTTCCCCTGCTTCCTATCTCTATAGATCTCCATCCCCAGAATTTTCTTTGCATTCCCCAAATCCTTCATCTCAAATTCAGCCTTGAGCAGATTCTTCAGATCTGGAATGTCAGACTTTTTGCAGCAACTATCAGCATATCATCTACATACAGCACCAGGTAGATGATTGATCCATCCTTCAACTTGTTGTGATAAACACAACAATCATATGGACTCCTGATATAACCCTGCTGAATCATATAGTTGTCAAACTTCTTATACCCTTGGCCTTGGAGCCGCTTAAGTCCATATAAGGACTTCTTCAACTTGCACACATATCCTTCTTTGCCAGGAACTTGGAAACCCTCTGGCTGAGTCATTAAAATTTCCTTATCTACATCTCCATGTAGAAAGGTTGTCTTCACATCCAATTGCTCAAGTTCAAGATTCTGATGTGCCACTATTGCTAACAGCACCCTGATGGAAGTATCTCTGACAACTGGAGAAAATATTTCTTCATAGTCTACCCCCTCTTTCTGACTAAACCCCCTACCAACCAAACGTGCATTATATCTAAAACCCTCAGCAGATGTCATTCCTTCCTTTTTCTTGAATATCCATTTGCAAGTTACCACCCTCCTATCTTGAGGTTGTTTGACCAGATCCCAAGTCTCATTCTTCTGAAGTGACTCCATTTCTTCTCCCATAGCAACAAGCCATTGGGATGCCTCAAAACATGTCACATCTTCCCTGTAAGGGTTAGGTTCAAAACCATCCACTTTTTCAGCTACCTATAGTGCATATCCAACCATATCCTCCTCAAACCCATATTTTCTTGAAGGTCTGATATTGGTCATCCTAGTTCTGCTGAGAGCTATACCTTGCTGACCAACACCAAGTGAGATGAGTCTCGCTTGATCCTTGTTCGTGACGGCTTGGATCCTGCTCTGGATCTGCTGACTGTTGACTGTCCCATGCTGATTCCTTTAATCCAGCAGGCTCTACTTAAAGCTCCACCTGTTTGTCAATCTTCTCAGTCTCAGATTCAATTTCAGATTCAGATGTGGCTCTCACAGATGAGTTAAGCATAGATTTTTCATAAAAATCTACACTTCAGCTGTGTAAAACCCTATTTTCAGCTGATGGCTAGATTCTATACCCATTAACTCCATCTCCATATCCAAAAAAACACACCCTTCTTGGCCCTAGGCTACAATTTTCCCTCACTGACACGGTAGAAGACAGTGCTTCCAAAAACCCTAAGTCCATAGTAGTCTGCTGACTTGCCTGACCAAACTTCAAGTGGTGTTTTAAGTTTGATCCCAGAGTGAGGCCCCCTATTGATTAAGTAGCAGGCTGTACTAACATCCTACCCCTAAAATCTCCTTGCTAGACCAGAATTAGAGAACATGCATCTTGCCCTTTCCAGAAGAGTTTGATTCATTCTTTCTGCAACACCATTTTGTTTTGGAGTATCTCTGACAGTATGGTGCCTAGCAATGCCTTCATTCTTGCAAAATTCATCAAATTCAGACCAACAAAATTCTAGTCCATTATCAGTTCTAAGTCTCTTGATCTTCCTCCCTGTCTGATTTTCAACCAGAGCCTTCCACTGCTTGAAGTGGTTGAATGCTTCACTCTTGTGGTTCCCCGTTTTGGTGGAGTTCTGTGCATACTCTAGCGTAACAAATTTTATAATCTTTTAATAGATTATATAAATAATCTATGAGGAAGAGAGGGATTAGTGGGCAGTGTGGGTATGTTAAAAATACCGATTTTCCCTAAAGTGCATCTTGAGGGGTTCTCATGAGTCGCTTTTATTTAGTTATTGCAGGTGAGATAGTGAGATAGTAGAGAGAGACAGAAGGAGGAATAGTAGTTTCAAACTTCTTTACTACTAAGGTTTTGCGGAGGCAAAGAGGGACTTTTCTAGTGCCCTCTATTTCTGACTTTTAATCTCAGCCTTACACGTGACAAAATCTTATAATATTACTGGTTTTGCCACGTGTCATGAGGCGAATGGGGTAGGCCGTAGGCGTGACGTAGCCGCTCATGATGTTTTTTGTCTGATTGGCCGACAACTGGGCCAACCACGTGGCTACAGTAGTACATTTTGTCGGCAACTTTTCACTGCTGAGCAATAGTAAAAGGGCATATGCCTTTAACTTTTCTGCTTTAACAACTGTCGTCTTCACACGCAATCATTTCCTTTTTGAAAATTAAGGTTTATTCCCCAGGTTACTATTCATAAAAGCGACTTTTTACTGTAGCAAATCATTTCAGTCGAAGAATTTTCTGAGTTTTGGTCTGTTTTGATTTCTGGGAAAAGCATCTACAACACAATGGAGATTCCTTTAGCCGAAACGGTGTCCGGTGATTACGAAACCGATTGTACGGACATCAAATCCGGTACATCTGTTGAATCTGTAAAGTTAAAATACCTTAGTTTTATCGACAGGGATTTTAACAAGATGAAAAATCTGTCTGTGATGATAGACAGTTGTCTGTTGATGCACAGGCCATAGTGTTCAATGAATTCCGAAGGCTGTGTTAGGGTTAGGGTTTTTGATAATAGGTTATATGAGCCAGATTGCAAACAGGCGGAGTTTGTTTTCCCAGTGTCCTGTTGTTTGAACATGACCTATTACGGCAATGCTTATGCCACCCAATGAAGGTCCCCAACAATCAGAATGGACATAATCAAGTGTCCCTTTTGTGATGTGGATTGCTTTTGGTAACTTGCTCCTATGTAGCTTCCCAAACACAATGTTCACAAAATTCCAGTTCCTTGACCTTATGTCCCCCAAGTAGATCAGACTTAGACAGAATATGGATCCCTCTTTCACCCATATGACCTAATCTCATATGCCACAACTTAGTCAATTGTGATTGGTGAACCTCTGATGATGCAACAACAGCAGAACCTGATACAGTAGACCCTTGTTGTATGTACAATGTCCCCTGCCTGATACCCTTCAGAATCACACTTGAACTCTTATAGACATTCACCACTCCACTTTCTCCCCTGAACTTGAACCCTTTGCTGTCCAGTAGACTAAGTGATATCAAATTCTTGGTCATTTGTGGAACATGCCTAACCTTATTCAATGTGCAGAATTTACCATCATGTGTCCTAAGTTGGATTGATCCAATCCCAACTATTTTGCAGACCTTGCTATTGGCCATAACAATATGACCTCCATCAACCTGTTGATAAGTAGAAAACCACTTCCTATTTGGACACACATGATAAGATGCCCCAGTGTCCAGAATCCACACATCTCTATGCCCTACTGACTCTGAAACTGCTAAGGGCAGATTTTCTTCCGAGTTGGTGCTTGTTCTGCCAAAGCAATCAGCATTCTCCTCGAGTACCTCGCCGCTTCATCCTTTTGGACATCCATTTTTCCAATGTCCCCGCTTTCATTGCAAGAATTCTGAGATATCCTTAGCTTTAGGACCCTTGGAATTCTTTTGAATTTCTTCTTTCGCAATTTCTCGCCCCTGCCGACTCCATCGCCACCAACCCAGCAGACTGACTATCTGTTTCAGATCCAGATGCCTTATGGCGTAACTCCCGAGCATGGAGTGATGACCTTACATCCTCCAATGATACTGAGTCCTTTCCAATAATAAAGGACTGCACAAAGTTCTCATATGATGCTGGCAGTGACACAAGTAGAATCAATGCAGAATCCTCATCTTCAATCTTCACATCAATATTTCTTAAATCAAGCAATATTATGTTCAGCTGATCTAGATGATTGATAGCAAAATAACTAACTGCTAACTTTAACCGATAGAGTATCGGGTCAACAGTAGTATAATGGTAGCAAGGTCGAATCCACAGGGAAAACATTTAAGTACCAAAGTCGACGTAGAACTTAGTTCAGGTCAAGATTATGGTGGAGAGATATTACACTAATACAAAAGTAAAAATTAACTAACAGTTGTAGTTCTAGTGATTAAAAGGTATAGCCGAATTATGATCCAACGAGTTACTTTTACCCCTAAGAGAAGACTTGACAGGGAGCGTGTTTTAACCAACCTACCTTTCCACAGTAATTTAACGACATCCATGGGTGCCAACTCCTAATTCTGGTGTTAAGGTCTGAACAACTCTCACTCAACACCCTAAGTGAAGTTAATTAATTTTCCCTTTAGAAAACCGATTAACCTAACATGATTACGCTCTTAGAGTCGCTAGAACAACGATGACAAACCTCTGTATTGAAAGCAGATCCTAACAACTAGGCCGAATCTACATAGCGATCCCAAAACCCCTTATCCCACATCTCACCGCAAAATACATCTATAGGTTCGATGTGTGTGATAGTGAACTATGTGATCAATCTAATTCAAAGACGTTTAAAATAAGTTTTAGGACGTGGATTAATCATTAAAATATAAAATTACGCGCTACACAACTCCTGTTTAATCCCCTTTAGGGCGTTTCACTCGATTTTACATAATTCGACTATACACAAATTTAGTTACTCATGATGGTGATAACAACGGAATAATATAATGACTTGCTCCACTGTAGAAAAACCGTGTGGGGGGCACCTTTTCAGCAGCCCCCTAAATCTCTCATAAGTCTCTTTTAGTGTCTCTCCCTCGAGACCATCAAACGAAGAGATTTCTTCTTTCAGATCTAAAATCTTTGCCGGAGGAAAGTACTTTTTCGAAACACCCTCGTTACATCACCCATGTATGTAACGAATCATTTGGTAAAGAGTCATACCAATCTTTAGTGACTCCTCTTAATGCAAACGGAAAAACTATTAATTTTACCGCCTCGTCACTTACCCGTTATATTTCATTGTTCCACAAACCGAGAAAGTGATCCGAAAGCTATTCGGGTTCTCGATCGATTTCCCGTGGAACAAGGCGTGTTCCCCAACATGTTCAAAATATTTTGCTTAATATCCATGTTGTTATTCGTGATTAATTGGGGTACCTAATTGGGTTTGCCTATAACTTCCTGTGGGGTAGTGGCGTAATCTCGACAAACCCTCGATCCCACTTTTGTCGAGCCATCATTCTGTCGATAAAACAATTGCTCAAATCACGGATTTTATGCAATGAAAATAAACAATTAATAAATTTATAAATCCGGTATTCCCCAAGTGTAGGGATCGTAGTATAGCGATTAATACCGGAGTCGATCTCAGGGAATCGAGGTTGTTTAATCTAGTTTATTAATTCTTCTAATTTGTTACTACTAAAACAAAACTAAAAACGATAAAATAAACTGGACAGAGGATTGTCAGTCCAAAGCCAGGAAGGATAGAAGCGAAAACGAAATCTAAACTATAAACTATAAAATAAACAGTAAACAAGAAGATGATCATGGTGATTAAACAATGAACAAACAAATATTCCTCCGATCCCGCAACCCTTAATTTCCTCTCTAAAGTTATCTTGTGATGATTTAATTAAAGATGTGGTCCACCTAACGGAGGTATGAACTCCTACTCTCGTAGATAATTCGCCTATCAATCTCTCATCTCTCGATATATAAGATTGACGCTCTCAAACCAAGGTGTAAGATCTCTCAATCTAGCAACCTAGATATTCAACCTATCAACTCTCGTTATGTCAAGATTAAAAATCCCATCTTTCCTATGGTGATCTAAGGTTTACACCGACTCTCGTCATACGGTAAACATCAATAAGCAATACATCTCTCGATATCGATTGCATAACACATAAGCATAGAAAAAATACAACTTTAATCTAAATCACAAAACAAACTTAGATTGAAAATAAAGGACCTGCTGAAACGGATTCACATGGTTTGAACAATTGCTCAGCCTCCAAGCATTCAGCATAAAACAGCAGCAAAACGAAATAGAAAGCGAAGAAAAAAACAACCCTCGGCCGGCCAAGCACTAAGGCTCAGCCGGCCGAGGTGACTTGATTTCAAAATTAGGGTTTTCTAAGTGTAAGATGCGATCTATTACATCTCCTAGGGTTTAAGGAATGCGTATATTTATAGGGATTTAAGGCGGCTGCTGCTAAGTCGGTCTACGGACGCCCGTCCGAAAGCTTGGACGCCTGTTCATCAACTTCCTGAAGACTCTGTACTGTTTTTGCCAACCTGGACGCCCGTTTACTTTGATGGACGCCCGTCCAACCTGGACGGGACTTGAACGAACGTTCAGCTTGCTCGAAAATCGATCTTCTCATCTTTATCTTCAATCGATTTCATCTTTATCTCTTCTCCTTTTTATTAATCTGATTGTTAACCTCTTTTAATCCCCTTCTTGGTCGAAATTGTGTATCTACAATACATCAAACACATTGCAAAATGTAGTATCTTCCAAATCAATATAAAACCATCAATTTTACACATAAATCATACAATTTTGCAACTAACCCATTAAAAACATCACTTGCGCAATACTTCAATATAAAGCTCGATTTCTATGAAGAACATCCAGATATGGGGGAAATTGACATAAAATATATCCTTATAAACCGTATAAAATCACCCTTAACACTGCTGAGGAGGTGGATCATACGGGTTATACGGGTTTTAGAACCCCTGTTGATTTCCTTGATTCTCCAGCATCCGCAGTACTCGATTTACCGTCTCTTGGTCTAATTCGGGTCTGAAGTTCTGCGTATCCTGAGCATCTTGTCCGCCTCTGTATTGTCCAATCCCTGGCCTCTGATTAAACTGTGGAGTTCCCAACTGACGTAACCCTGTGTTGTCCTCTCTCAATGGTTCATGACGAGGGGTCCCCGGTGGAGTTTGCAAGGGCACTGTTGCATAACCACCAGTAGTGGTTGAGGTTTGCCTCTGTAGAGTTTGTTCATCAATGGGATCTTTACCGTTTCGTCTAGTTATTATATCGTCCATTTCTGCAGAGGAATTAGAAAGTGATCTTTCTAATGTCCCTTTTTCTTCAAACAAAGGGTTTGGACTAGCGACTAGGATTTCTCCTCGGCGCCGATCGTTTTCTATGGCGTCGCGTAAGCTTCCATTTCTTGGATGGGTTCAATGAGAGGTTCTTTAGAGCTCCGAGTCATAATACGAAACAACAGCGAAAATAAAAAAAAAACGACCTAAGCCCAGGCTTTGGTCAACTTACAAGATATCAAACGTAGTATTCCCGGCAAGCTGCGCCAAAAAGCTTGATAGCAAAATAACTAAGCGATAACTTTAAGCGGTGAGTATCGGGTCAATGATGAGTATAATGGTAGCAAGGTCGAATCCTGAGGAATAACGTTTAAGTACCAAAGTCGACGTAGAACTTAGTTCAGTCGGGATTATGGTGGAGAGATATTACACTAATACAAAAGTAAAAATTAACTAATGATTTGTAGTTCTAGTGATTAAAAGGTATAGCCGAATTATGATCCAACGAGTTACTTTTACCCCTAAGAGAAGACTTGACAGGGAGCGTGTTTTAACCAACCTACCTTTCCACAGTAATTTAACGACATCCACGGGTGCCAACTCCTAATTCTGGTGTTAAGGTCTGAACAACTCTCACTCAACACCCTAAGTGAAGTAAATTAATTTTCCCTTTAGAAAACCGATTAACCTAACATGATTACGCTCTTAGAGTCGCTCGAACAACGATGACAAACCTCTGTATTGGAAACGGTCCTAACAACTAGGCCGAATCTACGCAACGATCCCAAAACCCCTTATCCCACATCTCACCGCAAAATACATCTATAGGTTCGATGTGTGTGATAGTGAACTAGGTGATCAATCTAATTCAAAGACGTTTAAAATAAGTTTTAGGACGTGGATTAATCATTAAAACATAAAATTACGCGCTACACAACTCTGTTTAATCCCCTTAGGTATGTTTTCACTCGATTTTACATAATTCGACTATACACAAATTTAGTTACTCATGATGGTGATAACAACGGAATGATTAAAGGAAATTATACTAAAGCATGAGAAAGTAAAAGCGAATTCAACATCATATGAAAAAATCGTAAATAAGTGCTTAATAATATAGATATATATATAGATATATAGTTATATATATATATAGTTACATAGATAGATAGATATAGATAGCTAGATATATATGTATATATATATATATATATATATATATATATATATATATATATTGAAACATACGAAAAGAAAGAAAATTAAAAGAAGACAAAGGGAATAAAAGAACAAGGGAATAAAAACAAGAGGGGACAAGGGACAAAGTTATTGAAACATACGAAAAGAAAGAAAATTAAAAGAAGACAAAGGGAATAAAAGAACAAGGGGAATAAAAACAAGAGGGGGACAAGGGGACAAAGGGAATATATATATATATATATATATATATATAGTACTACAAAGCAAAAATAAAGAAGACAAGAAAATAAAAGTGCAAGAAGGAAATTACATATATATATATATATGTTATGTAACATAACAAGAAACAAAACAAAAATAAAAGAAAGGCGGCTAGATGAGGGAGTTTGGGGAAGAAGAGAGGAGGAGAGGGGGACGAAATGGGGAAGGGAGGAAGGGGAGGTGCAAGTCTATTGAAGGAAATGAGGGTGTATTTATAGAATTTTTGGGAGCCTATTCGAACCGAGTCAAAGGCTAGTTCGAACCGAGTTTTGGTATAATGCCCATAAATTGAGTTGTAGACCTCCGATTGACGTGATTCAAAATGATTTGGAAAGCTTATTTGAAGATCTAAAACTTTCATGAAGAAGTATTCCCCAGAAAATGCCTCTATGTTGGGTCAAATGTCCGTCGAAAACTGGTTACGGTAGATGCATTTCAGATAATTAATCCGTTTGAACTCGTTAGCTTATGGCATCTTCTCCTATCCCTCAAAATACATATTTTAGAATCAAAACATGTCGTCACTCGGGATCTTGGTCAACCTATAATTCTGCAATAAATCACCAAAATACCAAACGTAAATCCGACACGACACTCCGGTTACTATACCGGTACAAAAACTAGTAAAAACACGATATTTTATATAATACTTACTACTAACATACTTAGATAAATCTAAGGAATTTATGACTCGAAATGATATAATAACGCTCAAAATGGTATCGAAGTGGGGTAAATTGTTATAATAATAATGATGAAATTTTCCTCATCAATCGATGATCCTCAATTGAGTACCTCACTAAGTACCCTCATGCATCCTTAAACCGAAGCAGGTATTTGTTTCAACAACAACTTGTTGGTTAGGGACTTAGTCATATCTGAGACTCTCAAGTTTAGCCCACAACTTCTCACCAGTGTCCTCCTCAACAACCTCTGTGATAATATCATCTGACAAGCACAACATAATTATTGAATGTGCTTTCTCCCCCAGAAGTAACTTCGAACAAACATGCAGCAGACTTGTCTTCAATAGACTTGACATCAGCAAGTTGATCAACCCTGCTGACCCTGCACCCAGCTGAACACGGCAGATGCTTCATGCATTGCAGACCCGAACATGTTTCCATACCAAACCTCAGTAGCATAAGTTCAAGTCATCATTACAGAAGGTATTCATTTATCGAGGTTCTACTGTAAATAAGATATATTTCGGCATTTTATGCACGATTTTTAGAGCAAGAAACCATGTAGCAAGTTTATCAATAAAAGTTCTTGTTTTCTCTATTGTTTAAGAGTTTTTTAGCCTATTCTTGCTTGTATGCTTGGTGATTCATTATGAAGGAGTTTTCTAGAAGTTTATTCTCATTTTCTAGGTAATCATGTCGATTCTTTCTTCTATGTTTTATGAATTTGTGATGATTATCGTTGGTACACGCATGTTAGGTTAATTAACTTGTAGATCGAATTGAATGATGTTAAATTGTACCTAATAGTGATTTATATTGATTCATACACGAGAAACACCCGGTCTCGGGGAAAAGATTTTGCTTTGGAAGAGTACCCAACGGTTTATATTAGGGAAAAGCCTTAGCGATTTAGTTTCCCCGAACAAATTGTTTCGATTATTTCTATTGTTTCGCTTTAATTTACGTGTTTAGAAATTGGCCACTTCTTTGCATGTTTTCATAAATTACTTTCGAAGGAACTAAGGTTGAAGATAGTAATTGGAGCAATTAGATCTATATTTGTTAACTACCCCGTGCACGGTGGTTACGTAATGAGGTTTACGGTATTTATTATCGGTATTTCCTAGTACTTGATTCGTGTTTAGTTAATATTGTTCTAGCCCATTTACGGTAGACGTTTAGTTATTTATAGGGTTCTAGAGTCCGCGCACAATCTATGAACCACTTTAGGGAAATACACCAGTAATTGACTCGATTCTTGGAATTTTAATGATAAAAATGTATGAATCAATACAGAAAATGATCAGGGAATAATTAACTAATTCGGTTCGATCTACTTTCTTAAACGTGGTTAAAACTTGTCTTGATTTGATAATCCGTGATTTCTACTTTCCACATTTATTTTTGTCAAAGACCGCCAAACTTTGTAATCTCGCATTTCGTAATTAAGTTTGCATAATTATCGAACAAGTCCTTGTGGGACCGACCTTGCTAACGAATTGAGCTATACTACATATGACCTAGTCCGCATGCTAGTGTAGTCGTGATTTTCGCGAACAATAGTTGTACCCGGATGGTACTTTGTGTTAAGAACTTGACTTGCTAGGGCGGTGGGGCAAGTAAGGAACCCCCCGACTGCTTAGCGAGCAAAGCCAAATTAAAACATTTTAGATTGTGAAAACCCATGCCCCCAAGATTCTTGGGCAGACAACATGTATCCTAATTATGCCAATGCACTTTCCGTTTAGCCTTTGTATCCCCCCATAAAACCTCACGGATATATTTCTCAATCTCCTTCACTAGCCCGAGAGGAACCCTCAAGCCCCTGCGCATAATAAAAGTAGGTTTGGATTGCAGACTTGACTTGATCATAACTTCCTTCCATGCAGGAGAGATGAGCTTATCCTTCCAACCATATAACTTCTTGCAATCCTTTTCCCCAGAGAAAATAAAAACACGCCGCTTGTTCCTTCCAGGTGACAAATGGCATGCCCAAGTATTTGCTCGTGCCATTCCCAATCGGAATCACGAAGAAAGTCCGAAATGTATTCCTATCCGCTTGTTGGATATCCTGCTAAAATATAAAATTTGGACTTTTGAAAAGTAATAGCCTGACGAGATAGCATCCCATATTGAGTGAACATATTCAACGGTGTTTCTAAAGCCCCATCCATATACTCAAAAATAGCACACACTATCGTCTGCGAAGAGCAAGTTCAAAAACCTGAACTTGTGTGCGGCTCGCCAAATGTAATACCCCACAGCATCCCTCCTCTCACTGCCCGGTCCAACAATGCCGTCAAGCCTTCTACGCAGATAATGAAAAGGAACGGGGAGAGATGATATCCCTGTCGAATCCTTCGAGTAGGGGCAATCCAAAAACCAGGCCTACCATTCACAAGGGCCCTAAAAGTGACAGAGGAGACACACCTCCGCAACAAGTCAACGAAAGCTCCTGGAAATCGCATCTGGTGCATAACTCTCATAGATAGTTCCACTCCACCCGATCAAATGCTTTCGCCATATCCAATTTGATAGCAGCATGGTTATGAAAGCCATGCACGCCGACTTTCATGGAGTGAAACGCCTCAAAGGTGACAATGGCATTATCTGTGATCAGCCTGCCTGAGACAAAAGCACTTTAATTGCCTGAGATGACGTCGTTAATAACCTGATTCAGTCTGTTGACAATGACACGCGAGAGCAATTTGTATGTCGAATTACACAGCGCAATCGGCCTCAAACCAGCCACCTGGGTGGGGGATGCCACTTTAGGAACCAACACAACATAAGTCTCACACAACGAGCCTGGATCTATTCCTTCATTAAGAATAGTTAAAATCACCTGCAAAACCTCAGAGTCAATCACATGCCAATAATTTTGTAAAAAGATTACATGCATTCCATTTCTGATAAGGAATATACAAGGAGTGAAATGTTTTTAAAAAAAAGGGAAATATCAGTACGAAATAATTTGATACGTAAATAAAGCTGTCTTGATTTTATACCGATTGAAAAATAATTTCATTAATCAGAAAACAAGATACAACAAAAGATACATAAGGAGTTAAATGTTTGCAAAAATAGGAAAAAAAGATACATGAGAAGATATATGATTTAAATCATTAAACAAAAAAACATGATATACATCAAAAGATATATAAGATGTTAAATGTTTAAAAAAATGGGAAAAAGAATGTAGCCAAATGGATTTGAACATATGACATTTCAAAGAAGAGAATTGTTTTTTATAACCACATAGAGCATTTTACAATTTGTTGGTTAATAGGGTAAATTGCTTACAAATACACATAGTAATACAATTATAATTTTTTTTATACATATTTGGGGTGGTCTTGAGACCACACCCCATCACCTTACTAGAAACGCTCATGTCCACTAATTTGATGTGAAGTAACGTCTTTGCCCACGACGAGACACTATATAATGAGATCATCCTCCTCATTTTTAAGGTACGCACACTTTTACATACCAAGTTCATTGTTTCAATAACAAATACAACTATACCGGGTCGATAGTTGGTAGTTGACATGGAACAAGGTTCTTCCACATGTCAGGTACATGCAACACATTGTTGAGTGTGAGTTCTTTGCCAGAAGTCTTCTTCAGTATGATCTTCCCCACACCTTCAGCCTTAGCAAAATCCGAGTTTCCCATGAATAGTTGTTTGCTATCAACAATCTTGTACTCAGAAAACATCTATTTCAGTGCACAAATATGGCGAGTGGCCCTAGTGTCAACCCACCATTCATGAGTATTCCCAATTGCATTGCATTCATAAACCACTGCCGACAGGTATATCTCATGCACGCTTTCAGCCACCACTTCAGCAAGATGTGCATGTGGCTTGCCCTTTTAGCAACATGCATTCACTATGACGATGCCCATGTTTTCCATAGTTAAGCAGCTTCTATTGAACTGTTTCTTAACTTTCGTCTTGTCTCTTGGACCATCATTAGATTTCTAACGCTTCTTGTTTTTGTTTCTCAATTCAACCAAGTTTGCCTTGGGCTGCCCCATTAGAAAGCCTATTTGTCACCTCTTATTCCACTCTTCAATTCGCAGATGCGTAACCAGCACTTTCATAGTCATCTATTTCTTCTTGTGCATCAAGTAATTCTCAAAATCCTTCCAAGAGTGAGGAAGTTTCCCAATCATAGCGAAAACCTGGAATTGTTCACAAATCATAATCATTTATTCTAGTATCTCATAGATGATCACCTGTAGCTCCTTAATCTGATTGACCACAGTCGTGAAGTCTACCATCTTGTAGTCTATGAATTTGACCACAACAAACTTCTTGAGCCAGCATCCTCGATTTTATCCTTTTTCTCCAAAGCCTGCCACAAGCTTAGGACACTGTTGTGAGCGGTACACCCATTAAATGGAATTTTCCAAGAAATTGAGAATGTAGTTCTTGCATTGAAAATCAGAGTGCTTCCATGCATCTAACACAGTGACAGACGTATGGTCCCCTTCTTTCATGACAGGGGGATCCTCAGTTAGCATCCGAGCCAAGCCAAGAGTGGTCAGATAGAACACCTTCTGTTGTCACCTCTTGTAGTTCAAACCAACAAACTTCTCCGGTTTCTCCCATTGAGGTTCTAGATTGTTCTGAGTGGGTGCGTCAGCAGTAGGCACAGTAGAGGTACTCCCCTGCACAACTGGATCCATTTCTCGATACACAGAAGATCAACAAATCAAATTTAGATTGTTCTCAAACGAACGTAGAAATAAAGAAGGAAAGATGAGAAGTAGAGTTTTCAGTTTGGCCTCAACCAAACTGAAGATATAATTTTAAAAAAACGATAATTCGACCAAATATGTATCGTAACAGGTTCAAAATGACCCTAACACATGAAAAATTAGGTTTAAGATTGTTAAGAAAACGTATCATGTGGGGAGTGATTAACGAAACAAATCCGTAATTACCGGAAATAATTACGGAATAAAAAAAATAAAAAATAAAAAGGTAATTCATTTTATTAAATTGATCGAACAATAGAACTATTACAGTACAAACCTGACTCCGAAAAAAGGAACAAAATAAAATTACAATGCATAAATTAAAGGACAAGAAAGCAAACTGAGGCGAGTGGAATCACTGTTTCCTTAAGACAAATTGCTCCGGTCTTGTGCCCACGGTAGTAGCAACTGTCTCCCAAGATACAACGGCTTCACGTCTCAGATTTACAGGCACTTCAAAAATCCAAGCACCAACGAACCTATAGAGTGTTCTGACTTCTTTTCAACGACTCAAGAACTACGGCTATATGAAACTCTTTGTAGTGGAAAAAGACATGAGAAATTCGATCATAAAACTTCCACCCATTGGTTCTTTATATAGTGGAGATAAGGACAAAATGTCGGCCTAATGCTCGCTTCTAATTGGGAGAATGACATCACATTGATGCGGCTGGATCGACTTTTCCCTCAAGATAAGTTAATCACCTGACTCTAATTAACCTCTAGTTAATTAGTCACTAAGCCGACTTAATTCGCATCTCGTCCACACTAAGCTAACTTAAGGCCCTTGCCCCTTGGGGCATATTTTATTAGAGCACACCAAGCTCTTAAATATGGGGCCAAAACCTCTCATATAACCTATGTGGGAGAGTTGAGTTTGATCTATCCTTCAACTCCCCTCCCACACATGCTTTACACCAACTTTAGGCATTAATTTCACATTCATCCAATATCCGAATCGAGTGATTCCAAAGACAAACATCATATACTCCGTGAGGTATTTCTTGATGTACTAAACTCCAGGTGAATCACACCGAAGCGTATCCGAATTCGCACTAAAGTTGACAGTTTCACTCAAGTACCAACCTCTATTTCATGGGCAAGTTGGTTTTAAACTCCAACAAACTCTAGCTACGTGTAACTCGACACGTTGTACATAACGGTTACTTTATTGCATGTTAGGGTAATGTAATATCTTAAGTGCTGGGGGCACACTTATCTTTGAAAATGCGAATTTGTGCTATCTTTTAAAATTCTGACGCGTAGTTTTGATTATTCGAATGCATATAAATTGAACTTAAATAAAGTCCTTAAAATTTCGTAACAAAATAATTACAGACTTAATTAATTAACGAATGTTGGATAAGAGGTGTGTTAACTATTTGAAGTAGTTGTTTATTAATACATATATATTGTAGTAGAGTCGATTTTTATATCACATATAACCTTGATTCTTTTGGTTTGTATAAAGACGATTAATTATGCAAGTCAAGTATCGAAAATACTTGTCACAAGTACTTGTTTTATTCTCTTGTATAGTGAAGTGAATAAGTCTTGGACTTGTTTGGTGATGATGTCGAAAAAATCACCAACAAATTTTAGCGGATGTGTATGTGGATATCTGGATTAAAGTGGGTGTTTTCTACAATAATGCTCAAGAACAAGATAAAGAAAATGGCTGCCTACGTACCCTCAGCTTGTAAGGGATCAAGCTCAAGTTAAGTAGTTCTTGAAAAGTGAGGGATCCTTACTTTGTCAAGGGTGTGATGCTGCTATTTATAGGGGCGAACATGAGAGCTGGCGAGCTATCGAGCCGGCTACCTGGCGAGCTCGCTATGAGCTCTCCACTCGTAAGTGTCGTTTATGAACTCTGTTTCCTAGTTGAGCGGGCTTTGTCTGAGCTAATGCATGGTGAGCTGGGGGCGAGCATGTCGGCCCCTAGTGTTTCGTATCGAGCTAGATGTTCGCCGATTCATTCCCGTTGCCTTGACCAATGATGAGAATCATTAAGGCTTGAGGTGAGCTGGATTGTGCTCGGCTTGGTCCCTCTTATGGATGGACGGACTGGCTGGGCCGAGGACCCTATCCGTTATAGGGCTTATGCATAGGCCAAGTTTGGATCCAAGGGATCATTTCAGGATTTAGTGGGGTTTTGCCGATTTTGACATATCAATGGCCCCTACTCCTTGAGCTCTTCACTGTACAAGTGAAAGTCATGGAGTAAAGTTATCGGCGACATGATATACCGTATGCTAAGATGACTGCTGTAGAATAACTTGCCAGATTAGTGTAAGGCACATGAGCATCTTGCTAAGAGTAGCCGGGTTGTAAAGCGGCCGGGCTTAGATGCCGCACTAAGAAGCAGATGGTCTTACAGAAGATTCGCTCAAGGACGAGTTCCAAATATGATGCCGTACCGAAGAGAGCAGACTTATAGTATATTCGCTTGAGGGCGAGTTCCAAATATGATACCGTGCCGAAGCGAACGGGCTTTTCTTGGGCTAATGATCCTTCGCGAAAGGGCATATAACTCGTGAGCGACCGGTCTTATTTTGCGCCAATGCTCGTTCGCGAAATGGCGTCTTAGGTGCCGTGCTCATTCGCGACCGGTCTTATTTTGCGCCAATGTCCGTTCATGAAATGGTGTCTAAAATGCCGTGTTCGTTCGTGACCGGTCTTATTTTGCACCAATGCTCGTTCGCGAAATGGCGTCTTAGGTGCCGTGCTCGTTCTCGACCGGTCTTATTTTACTCCAATGCTCGTTCGTGAAATAGCATCGTAGGTGCCGTGCTCGTTCTCGACCGGTCTTATTTTGTGCCATTGCTCATTCATGAAATGGCGTCTTAGATGCCGTACTCGTTTGCGACCGGTCTTATTTTGCGCCAATTCCCGTTCACGAAATGGCGTCTTAGGTGCCGTGCTCATTTGCGGCCGGTCTTATTTTGCTCAAATGCTCGTTCGTGAAATGGAGTCTTAGGTCCCGTGCTCGTTCGCGACCGGTCTTATTTCCATTATTTTGAATTTTCGTAGGCTGTATAGGGCCATGATCCTTCGTGTCAAAATTTTTTTAATGGCGAGCTAGTAGCTGAAGAGCTTGTACTGAGCGAGCTCGTATTTGGAATGTCGATCTTGGCGAGCTCGTGGTGGAGAGAGAGGCGATCTTGGCGAGGTCATAAGCTGAGAGCTGGTATGCGGCGAGCTCATGGTTGGAGAGCTGATACCGAGTGAGCTCGTGGCTGGAGAGCTGATAGTGAGTGAGGTCGTAGCTGGAAAGCTGGTACTGAGCGAGCTCGTGGCTGGAGAGCTGATATTGAGCGAGCTCGCAGCTGGAGAGGTGGTATTGAGCGAGCTCATAGCTGGAGAGCTGATACTGAGCGAGCTCGTAGCTGGGGAGCTAAATGTCGAGCATATGTTTGATTTTGTGTTATAGAAACGATCAGGGAGTAACTGTTTAGCCCGCTACATTCAACCGGATTGAGTTGTATCAATAAGAGTGCTCGTCCCGCCATGTTTGGTTGAGAGAGTTCCAAAAATAAGAAAGCTCGTCGCGCCACTTTTGGTAGGGAGAGTTTCAAAAATAGGAAGGCTCGCCCCGCCACTTTAGTGTTAGGAAATCAACACGGGAACGCAGCGGAATTCAAAAATTTATTTCCTTTTAACCAGGATCGACTTCATTTAACCAATAAACAAATAAGTAGTAGACTGTGAATACCTTGCTTGATCTAAAAGATCGACGCTTTGATCGTCTAAGGAGAGTAGTGGTGCACAGAGCCGCCCAACCGTTCGGCCTCTACCACTAGTCCACACGAACAACCCGCCGGAATCCCACATTGGACTGCTACCAGAAAAACTCGGTTGCTAGACCGACCTTTTCTCACTCTCAAATATCTCTCTAAGAAGCTCTTTATTTTCACAAGAAACTATTAGTCTCTTGGAATTGTGATGTACAAAAGAGCTAGCCAATCCCTCTCTTAAATAGTAGAAGTGGCGCCCCCATATTGTCCAAATCTGATTGGAAAAGCTTTCTAGTAGATTGAGGAGAGAGAAAACATTTTTGTAATAAAATAAGGAAAATATATTTGATTGTTTATCTAATTAATATTCAATATCTTATATCAAATAATTTTCCAAGATATATATTGACAATATCTCATACTGAATATATCTTACTATATTACCATAAATCAATTTACACATGTGTGCAAATCTATATATATTAATATCTAATATTAATACATGGTAAATACTATTAATTAAATTTCACAATCCAAGTGTGTCTTATACACTAATAAGTTGCGCCCCATATAGCCTATTATTGGCTTCCGGAATATTCTTAATTAATATAATGCTATGATTCATTAATTTACAAAATACATGTGTATCAATATACATATATATTTCGACATACATATACATTACACGTATATTTAATTAATCAACATAATTAATATCTTGTATTATATTTATTCATAATAAATAAATACCACCATATTAATTTACCACTATAACACTTTATAGTCGAGATAAAACTTTCATTATTTGTTTATCACTATAACAACATTTTAATCCAGCTAGATTTTCTTATGTATGTGACCCGATAGGCTTCCGAATATGTTGGCCGTAGACACAAAGTGTAATTACGAAAATGCCCTTCATAACTAACGATCACGGAATATCATCTAGCAACACACCGTGACCCCCAATCATCGGAAAATTCAAATGCAATGACTACTATCTTTCATGTGAAACAGTTACCGTGCCACTGTTATAATAACCATACGGTCGTACGTCCAGTGTCAAACATCAACGACCGTATCTTATAATCTGGATGTCATGCTCTCTCGAAGCAACATATTACTTCCGCTTTTCAAAGACTTTCGAGAATAAGACATTCCTTATAAGAAGGCCTTTCGGATATTCACCCCTACTAATAGGGTACGCGATTTCTGGACGAACAACATTAATCCTACGCATGCTTCAGTGTCACACCCAATCACTACCGAATGATCGCCCCATGGCTAGGGGAAACCTCAATAGTGTCAAAGTATGATTGTATGAAAATCCACACCGTGATGCCATGAAGACTCCGGTCTCAGGATAATTACACAACTGCCACATAGTGCGACACTTAATGGGTCAGTCTAACGTACGCATTCTCCAATACACGTCCATGTACATTCCAAGTGTCTCAACACTTTGATAGACGAGATCTATCCTTACCTTCAATAAGATAGAAGACATCTAATACGTGCTAGTCTAATCGTACTATCAATGTCCCGTTTGATAGCACATACGACTAGAGACATTTAAGTATAAAACCTTTTAAAGTGAGTCGAGATCTCATCAACCATAATCACTATCATAGTTTCTCTTTCACAGTTTGACACTAAGGACGTTATCATATATACAATCACAAATTGGTTCCTATAAATGAACAGAAAATTCATTTAATACATGTTTAAACATAAAGAAATAGTAGAAATTATCCGACCCGGTCGGATCTGGCCCAACGCGATTGGGTTTAGGACACTATTTCAATATTTAGGTACAGAGAGTTCCAAGAATAAGATAGATCGACCCGCCACGTCCGGTGGGGTGATTTCCAAATAATGAAGTGCAATCATTCAAGTTGTAGAAACGAGGATAAATACCAATGAGAGGTTCTACCTGGAGATCTCATATTTGAGAGCTTGAGCTTGAGCTGAAGAGATCGTAACTGGAGAGCTCATACCAGAGAGCTCATAATTGGAGAGCTCGTATCTAAAGAGATCGTATGTAGAGAGCTCGAGCTGGAGAGCTCGTACTGGAGAGCTCATGCTGGGTGAGCTCATTCTAGGCGAGCTCATACTGTGTGAGCTCATGCTGGGCGAGCTCATTTCGGGCAAACTCATTTTGGACGAGCTCATGCTGAAGGGGCTCATTTGGGTGAGCTCATTCTAGGCGAGCTCATTCTAGATGAGCTCATGCTGGGCGAGCTTAGCTGTGTGATCTCATGCTGGGCGAGCTCATTCTGGGTGAGCTTAGCTGTGTGATCTCATGCTGGTGAGCTCAAGCTGTGTGAGCTCATTCTGGGAGAGCTCATACTGGACGAGCTCATACTGGATGAGCTCGTATATGGTGAATCTGTGTTGAACACGATGAAGGTCCTGATGAAGATCTGGAGACCTGGATGAATTTGATGAATATCCTGATGAAGACCTGGATATCTGGACAAAGATCTTGGAGATCTGGAGGAGAGCTTAATATTTAGATAGAGATATTGATGAAGACTTGGAGATATAGATGAAGATCTTGATAAAGACTTGAAGATCTGGATGGAGATCTTGTTGAAAGCCTGGAAATCCGGATGAATTGGATGAAGATTCCATTGAAGGTTCAGATGGAAAACAAAATATGAACGGTTTTAGGCCACCGGAGCTGGAAAGCCGCCGCCGTGAATCTCAGGTCTGACTAGAAAAAATGTTGAAAATGTTGATTTCCCGGTAACGGAGCCAACTGATGATGTAGAAAAAATCACCAACAAATTTTAGTGCCTGTGTATGTGGATATCTGGAGTAAAGTGGGTGATTTCTCGAATAATGTTCAAGATGAAGATCTAGAAGAACAAGATGAAGAAAATGTTGTGTTTTAAGCTTAAGTTACGTAGTTCTTGAAAATTGAGGAATCCTCCTTTTGTCAAGGGTGTGATGCTGCTATTTATAGGGGCCATGAGTTGGTTGTAACCTAGCTGTTGGACGAGCTGGAGAACTGGTGAGCTGGAGAGCCATCGAGCTGGCGACCTGGAGAGCTGGCGTGATCGTTATGAGCTCTCCACTCATAAGTGTCATGTAAGAACTTTGTTGCCTAGTTGAGCGGGCTTTGTCCGAGCTGATGGATAGCGAGCTGGGGGGCGAGTAGGTTGGCCCCTAGTGTTTTGTATCGAGCTAGATGTTCGCCGATTCATTACAGTTGACTTGGCCAATGATGAGAATCGTAGAGGCTTGAGTTGAGCTGGATTGTGCTCGGCTTGATCAGGCTTACGGAGGGCGGACTGGCTGGGCCAAGGACCCTATCTGTAACTGGGCTTATGTATAGGCCAGGCTCTTTTTTGAATTTGGCGGGGCTTTGCCGATTTTGACATATCATTTGGGATGACAGTATAAACTATTTGTTGTGCGAAAATGAAAAAAAAAAAAAAGAAGAAGAAGAAAACTGCCATAAAAGTGACAAAAGAAAAATATAAAAGGAGGAGGGAAGAGAATTCGTGTGAGTTATTCGATAAGGGATGCTTACTAGGCACCCACCACTGCATGTTTATTTCTAAAAGAAGTTTGCACCTCCCTTGTAAAAGTAGAAAAAAGAGTAAATTGCAGATTTAGTCCCCTATCTTTCCCAGAAATGAGGGACTTAGACATCATCTTTGATTTTGGCTTGACTAGTCCCTTATCTTTTAAATCTTTTACAACTTTGATCCATTTGACAGCAAGTCAACAAAAAATTGATGGAAAACATGTGCGTATCCTTCACGTTATTTGTTAGCATTTTAAAATATTATTATTTTAATCAATTTCAAAAACATATATATATATATATATATATATATATATATATATATATATATATATATATATATAAAATAAATTTTCCATTAATGTTAATACCGTATAGCGTGTAAAACAAAACATATTTCACTATTCTTCCTCCTCCTGTCGTTTTCTTTCATCCTTCTTTCACCTTTTATGTAGTTTCGAATTTAGGGGTTTATCTCATTTCATCTTCTTTAAATCGTTCCTCTAATATATATTGCAAATCACCAAATTGTTTTCTTAGATGAATGATTAGAGGAATGATTTAAAGAAGATGAAATTGGGGTAAACCCTAAATTGAAAGCTACATTATATTGAAACGATTAAAAGCGGTGAAAAAAGCTTTTGTTTTACACCTTATACGGTAATAACATTAATGGGATAATTTATTTATATTTTTATAATTTGTTTTTGGGAAATTGATGAAAATAATAATATTTTTAAATGCAAAGAGCGCGTGAAAGATACACACATGTTTTCCGTCAATTTTTTTGTTGATTGGCTGTTAAATGGACCAAAATTGCAAAAGATTTAGAAGATAAGAGACCAGTCAAACCAAAATCAAAGATGAGGGCTAAGTCTCTTCTTATTAGGAAAGATAGGGGACTAAAGCTGTTATTTACTCGTAGAAAAAAAAAGTGAAATGAGTAGTACTTAATTTCAAAATTCTTCTCGACCTCAAATGTTCTTGACGTGTTTCAAGTGTTATGAGCTTAAATACGAGAGAAAGAACAAATATGTATATGACAAGTTGATATTGAGAGACATGCATACTTTGATTTTTTTTCCGATTGCAATCACATGAAAGAGTTATCCATGCACACGTCATTTCTACGGTTCTACCACGAGATAGTGCTTTATTTATCACTGATGGGTTCCGATGATTCAAATCTTAATTTGATTTCTTGAGTTTTATTTGTTTTTAATTAGTTTGTATATTGTTTTGAAAGTTTATTTCGTTTTGGTTTTTGTTCGGGAGTGGAGAATAGTTGATATGAGTCAACTTTATAATGTTTTACCATCAATTTACCCGGTATTATGAGCGTAATTGTATGATCTTATGAGTGAATTACGAGCTAAATGAACAAATTCGATATTTCATGCTGCAACTTTTACGCTATTTGTCTAGAAAAGAGCCTACTTTGTTTGGTATTTTAATCTGAAAGATAATGTGGATGGCGGAGTGTCGAGAAAGGTTTCAGAATGAGAGGAATGATCGAGGGGTGGAAAGATCAAACAAGTTGCGGGTTCAAGAGTTAATTTAATCATCAGAATTCGAGCTAAGAGTTTAAAAGAATACTTACTGGATTATATGGTCCTGAATGCTGAAAGATTCGAGGGTTAGGCTTATCAAGCCTGCCGGCCCAATGACACCGAGTCCTACAGGCCTGGCGATAGCCCAAAATGGGAAAATCATGCCTTAAGTTGGTTTAGATGTTATGAAAATCCTAATCAGACACTTTGTCAATCTAAGCGTTAGAAGTAGGCTGATTTGCATATTGTAACGGGACTTCAACTTTGATATTATTCAACTTTAATAATTTTATACAATTTTGTATTTTGAGAAATTTCTTGTGATTCGAGTCGCTATTCGAAGGAAGCTTTATTTTGGTGTTGAGGATTCGAGTAGATCTTTGGTAGAGAGGAACTTGTTCTTATTGTTTATTATGTTTTCAGATTCTATCATAACCATGATTTATTGCGTTTCCATTAGCTAAGCTAAAGTTTTGTTAACTGAATCATATAGACATTAATTCGAACCCACTTTATGTAGTAATTATGAACTATATGTGTGATTACAAAGCTAGATACAAACCTTGTATCTCGCCGCCGGCTCGATTGCAAGTCGTGCCGCTTGACTTTCTTGTAGTTGGGACAAGTATCAAGCCATTCCGTTCTTTAGTTCTGATTATCACGTTTAACTAGAATATTTAGAATCTGACCAATTGTATGCATGCCCTCGTAAACTATTCTGAAGGAGACTCAAGTGGAATGAATAGTTAGGACGTAGATAATTAGATCGTAAAGTCAACCGGCCCGTTCATGGTGGTTTCTTTAGTGAGGTTTTCTATACTTGTATATGCATCTCATAAAGTCATATAATGCATTCTTAATTAATTAGATCTAACCCGTTCACGGTATACCATTAATTGACGTAGAGTATTGTCCGTTCATGAATTAAAACCAAATTAAGGGACCGTAACCATTAATTGAATAAAACTAGGTTGTTAAACTTGAATCATACATATATAGTTACATAATAGACCGGTGAAGGTTACTGGATACATGGTTTGGTTCATTTTTCTTTGAATTTGTTATTCGAATTACTTGAAATCGTCTCCTTGTTGCTTTAGTAGTTGTTAGTTATCCTTTTTACTTGGCAATTTGGTCAAAGACCACCCTTTTGTGTTGCTAATATCTAGCTATTGGTTTGTTTTTCCTCGTTGACATCGATCCTTGTTTGGATGTGACTTTGACTCGCCGTGCTATATTGCGATTAACTTAGTCCTCTAGGTAGTATCAATACTATAAGCAGATCAACCACATTAGTTGTTGCATTGTTCACTTCCGCAACAAGGGTTGGATTAAACCTCATCAACAGTCGTTCGTGGTTAGTTGAGCTTGAACTTCAGCCGGTGATATTCGTAATGGCTGATTCATATTCTTTTGTTAAACCACCTAAAGTAGGCAAAATGTGTTCCAAACTAGAGATGGGGTAACTGTCAGTTGCAAAACCATCTGAATAACTTTTCATGAGAGTTAGATAATCAGCCATTGATCAAGATCTTGTATTAATTTTGGTGAAAGCAAATTAATACTCCAGAATCCTAGATTAAGTTTGACTGTTGTAAAGGGTTTCAAGAGTAGGCCAAACTTAATGAGCCGTGGTACATCCAACAACCACAATTTGGGCAAATTCAGTCATGGATCCAATAAGCCATCCCATAAGTAATTGATCAATGGCACACCACTCTTCATATGTTGGGTTTGTGATACTTGATTGAAGGAATGATGCTCCAGTGTCTGGAACAAATTAAAGTTGAGTTGGCTTGGTTCCAAGCAAATGACCATCAAGCTTGTATCCAGAGCCGATCCTGGAATTTTTGGGCCTTCGACGACTTCACCGAATGAGCCTTTTTGTTTGAAGTTAGTAGTCAGTTTTTTTTTTCGAAAACATACTTACAAAATATTATTTCAACGTCGCGTTTCTAAAATCTATAGATATAAAATTGAAATTCATTGATATTGGATATGTTTTTCATATATTATTATCGTTTGAATTTGGGTTGACGTAAAAAAACGGGGTTCGACCTACCCTGTCAGGTCGTGGTGGGTCGAGGGGGCAGCGCTCCTTTGCAGGGGTAAAAGGGGCAGCGCCAACTCGTGGGGGCTCGGGGCAACTCCCCCAAAAGCTTAACACCCCTAGCTGAACGGATGTACCTATTAAATTCGAATTAATGTATGTGAGTTATTATAAATTTGTTCCTATAATTTAGGCCTTTATCAATTAAGTAATTTTTTTAACACATTATATTAATGAGCCTATAATTTAAGTCTTTATCAATTCATGTAATTTTTTTTAACACATTATATTAGGTTGGTTGGGATTGGACCTACACGATTTTCTTCTTAAAGCAAAATATGCAACTGTTGGCCCGCCCTGACGGTGGGCCTTCAGCGGCCGCTTGGCCCGACTAATGGGTGGGCCGGCCCTGCTTGTATCCACGAGTCACTGATAGAACTGAGAATCGCCACAAGCAGGTGCGGACGCAGGATCTCTGGTAAGGGGGACAATAAAAATTGTAAAGGGCAAATAAAAAATTTAAGGGGGGAAGACTCTATGCATAGTATAAATATTACTCGGATAAAGGGGAGGCAGTTGCCCCCCTTGGTTGTAAGTAGGTTCGCCACTGACCACAAGAGATAGTTGTTTCTGTCAAGTTTAATGGTAAGGATTTGGCTCAGATTTGGTCCAAGAGAGGGATGAATTAAGGGAGGTCAGATTTGTAGAGGTGGCAGCTGGAACGAACGATGATGGAATCTAAGAAAGAGTGGTCATAGATGGAGTGAATTAGGAAAGACTCAACAGAGAGCTTGGAAAGCATGAATTGAAGGTGGGGAACAGATAGTCGGTGCTCTGAAACTGAGCTATACTATAGCTATTGATGGGAGAGGGAATCGAACTTCCAATAGTAGAAGAAGGAATCGGTTGTGTACATATGTATGATGTATCACACATTGGTTACAATAATAAATGGAAATGAAAACTAGTTTTACTTGCAGCATACTTGAAACTGTACACAAAACTTTATCGTAATTAAAAAGTACATATTCTACAAATTACAACAATTGAGAATCATAAAGAGGTAGAGGAAGATCGAATCCAGACCGATAAATATATTTATGCTTGATTATATATATTACTGAAGGTGGATCCAAATGCCTTTGCTTGGAATGTCCTGATGAACCACAAATAGAAGATAGTATCCAGATGGTGCTAGGTTGCTCGTATTCGGTATTGTAACTCCTACATGATACTTTGATCTTCCAGCTGTTTTGACATTATTACCTTCCTCAAGCACCAACAATCTTTGGCTTTGGGAAAATGAAGTGTGGTAAATGGCGGTGCGATCATCGTTACCGTGACCAAATTCATTTCTACAAATCCGGGAACCGTAAAATGAATTTTCAATTTTTGTCCGTAAGTAACCTGTGTCTGAGAAACAGGTACTAGAATATTCGGCGCAAATTATCAAAACTTGAATTCAAATAAGATGGTGAAAATGCTTCAAGTCTCAACTCTGTTGGAAATGCTCCGTGAAGATGTACCCTTCATGCGGATTGCTGCCTCCAACTAGAACTCTTCCATCTCAAGTAAGACTGCTGTTGAATGATACATTCTTGGTATAGTGGAAGCGTTTTGGATTTCAAACCTAGATCCATTTGGCAGATTGGGTCGGTATATGATCGGAGTTAGAACCGGTTTCGGCCTAATTCCCATCCAGCAATACCAGAGGATGCTCCATTTATTATAAGGACATTACCATTGGGCAATATCAACATGTCGCTCATGATCCTGGGCATAGGCATTGTCTCCGTTATCCATTGTGGATTCGGATCAGAAATCTTAATTCTACCGCAAGTGTTTAATGCATCAATGAATTTACCATTTTGTACATTGTCGTAGGCGCCTTTTGGTGCACCACCACATACGAGAACTTCAGCTGTTGTGGCTGCTCCTTGAAGGTTCCTTAATGGTAACAGAACTGCAGACCCTGTGCTAGGGTAGTTTCTAGGATCACCACCAGGGATTTGAGGGAACGTTTTCACGACAGTGTTGTTCTTATAGTTAAACAATATAGATTGATTGTTTGCGAAAATGAACAGATTTCCATCCGGGTTGAGAAAGATAAACGGGTACAAGTTGTTCTCTATACTTCCATCGTGGGTTTGCTCAAGAAGAGGCAAATACATAGCTTGTGTATCGCTTGAGGACTTGGGATAAAATTCATAATTGAATGCCCACGTACCACCGACGATAATTTGTCGGCCTTCCGGTAGTATGTGATTGGTTGCATACCACCTTCTTTGAAATAGAGCTTTTTGAATTTCTAGCCAGTCACATGAACCAGTTGAGCACGGCGAGAAAAGCCTAACAGCACTGTCCCCGTCATTGAATCCACCGGTTTGAGCAAATGTACCGTTGGGCATGACGGCTCCAGAGGAGCACCAAGTATCTGTAAGAACCGTGAGTGGGCGTACAGTGTTGGATGAAACATCGTATTCCACAGAGTGCGCAGTGCAGTCTACAGGCACTGCAAGATCTTTAGGGTCTTTTCGGCATTGGCCTTTAGGCAAGGAGATGTTGGAAGGACCGAAATCCGTTCGGTCGAAAATGACAACTTTGTCATTGTTGAGAAGTTGCACGTGCATTGCTACAATACCGATGTTCGGAAGAAGTATATCCCAACTGCCGAGGCCGCCGGTGGCGGCTGCTGCTGCATGGCTGTGTTTATGGCTAGATGCTAGGAAATTCAAAAGCAAAAGCTGCCTTTGAAGAAAGGATAGTATCATTGCTCGATTACTCATGCTATTTTTTATTTATTTTTCTCTATATTGTTTCTAACAGGCACACGATTGTATGTTTTTTTTATACTTATTAATATATTCCTTTCTTTAGTTTGGGACTTGGGGAAGTTTATTTTACCGCACTTCAATAAATGAATATTGGCTGTTGTTAATTTGTTAGGAACCTAACGATCTTTAATTTGTCAATATTCTGAAAAATCTGATAATATTATTTTAAGGAAATCGTATGGAATATTGGGCAATCAGCTCGAATTACTTGATTCCGAATTAACTTGTGATTGAATTTATGTGTTTGTTGTTGGGTTGCAAATTACTTGGTGATATTGCCAGAGGGAAACTTCTCAAAAGACTTTTGGTTTAAGCATATTCCTGGACGTGAAGAAATTAAAGAAAGTGTTACAAGCCATTATAATTCCGTTTTTAGGAATCCATTTTGCTTTTTAAACAAGAAAAGAGAAATACACATAATATGGAGGAAAAATCAATTTCAAGTTTCCTTTGCTAGTAACCTCAGTTTAATGTGATATCAGATTTTTTGTATCAATATATCTCTAATAAAAAAAGAGACAATTATTGAAAATGACACATATTGAAATTAATTAGGTAAAAAGGACATCCAATACAAATATTTAGTTATAAAGACACAAACTAGTTATATAGATCAAAATACCCTTAATGAAAGGGAAAAAAAAAAAAAAGAAGCGGCAAATAGGACTGAACGCTGAATGTATATAAATATATATCTATTTCTTGGATGATGAATGTTTTGTGTCTTTTTTTTATTTTTTATTTTTTATTTTTTTATTTTTAATATTTATTTCCTGGACGTTGAATGACTTTTTTTTACATTTTTTTTTTTATAAAACTTACGGTGAAAGTTTATTTTGTTCTTTTTTCATTGACCACCGTGATGCATTGACCACCGCAATACAGTGACCACCGCGATGTATTGACCACCTCGATGTAGAGACACCGCGATGCACTAACCACCGCGATGCATTGACATCGGCAATTATGTATGCAGTGACATCGGCAATCATATATGCGTGACATCAACAATTTATGCAGTGACATCGGCAATCAGATATGCAGTGACGTCAACATTTTATGCAGTGACATCAGCAATCATATATGAATGACATCAACAATTTATGTAGTGACATCGGAAATCATATATGCAGAGACATCGCGATTAAGTGACACCGCGATGCAGTGGCTACCCCCGATGCAAAGACACCGCGATGAAGTGGTCACCCCCGATGCAGAGACACCGCGATGCTAAGACCATCGGGATGCAGTGATCACCGGGATGCATTGACATTTGATGAACTAACACCGCGATGACATTTGATATTTTTCCGACTTAATTTCATAAAATCGATTTCTTTTCTTCATAAAATCGACTTCAAATGGCTATATCTTTTGATATAAAACTACGATCAACATAAATCTTTCACCTTAATTCATATTTTTATGCAGTGACATCGGCAATCATATATGCATGACATCAACAATTTATGCAATGACATCGGCAATCAGATATGCAGTGACATCAACAATCATATATGAATGACATCAACAATTTATGTAGTGACATCGACAATCATATATGCAGAGACATCGTGATGCAGTGGCCACCCCCGATGCAGAGACACTGCGATGAAGTGGCCACCCGTGATGCAGAGACCATCGGGATGTAGTGATCACCAGGATGCAGTGACATTTGATGAAGCAACACCGTGATGACATTTGATATTTTTCTGACTTAATTTCATAAAATCGATTTCTTTTCTTCATAAAATCGACTTCAAATGGCTATATCGTTTGATATAAGACTACGATCAACATAAATCTTTCACCTTAATTCATATTTTTATGCAGTGACATCGGTAATCATATATGCAGTGATATAAACATTTTATGCAGTGACATCGGCAATCAGATATGCAGTGACATCAACAATTTATGCAGTGACATTTGATGATGTGACACCGCGATGCATAAACCACCCTGATGCAGTGACCACCCCGATGTAGTGACATTTGATGATGTGACACCGCAATGCAATGACCCCACCCCGATGCAGTGACATTTGATGATGTGACACCGCAATGCAATGACCACTCTGATGCATTGACATTTGATGATATGACACCACGATGACATTTGATATTTTACGATTAATTTCAAAAAATCAATTTCTTTTTCTTCATAAAATCGTCATCAAACGGCTATATCTTTTGATATAAAACTACAATCAACATAATTCTTTCACCCTAATTCATATTTTTTCGTCATCTTATTCTGATATCTCATTTGATATTTTATCGACTTAATTTTTGAAATCAAATTTTTTTTCATAAAAATTGACGCGATGCAGTGACATATGAAGATGAAGTGACATTTGATGATGCATTGACATAGACACTTGAAGATGAGTAACACCACGATGCAATGACATCAACATTTTATGCAGTGACATCGGCAATCTTATAGACAGTGACATCAACATTGTTTTAATCAAACCTTGTAAAGCTAATATATAGATCCATATCTAAGTCAAATACATCCACTAATACATGTACATACAGAGCCAGCATGGCCAAAAGGTGAAATAGCCAATTAGCCGCGATGTCACATCAGAGACCATGTTGCAATTTAATAGCACAATATCATTATGAACTTCCTCAGAGTCCAAATACTTTAACCTGTATGTTTTCCATTCTTCCTGCATTCATCTAATGATTCCTAGAGGCTAGAGAAATTACCTAATACTAACAACATCATTAACCCGTCATATATTATATTCCGAAGGCTTAGCAGAAATTAGAGAATTTAGAGTATACATTTCATAGAGCAAAATGACTTCTATAGCATCATTTGTTGCACAAACCGTAGATTCAACTTTATACCTTTAGGGTCCACTTCACGAGAAATTTTGATTTCATCTGAGGTGGCAAGGTCCTGATTTGCTGGAGAAATGGCAAGAATTATACAGTTGGGCTGCAAAAAGAGGAAAGATTCAGAAACTAAATTTAATGCTTTATCTGTAATCCCATCAAAACAGCGAATCCCACAGACAAACACGGCCACCAATCTCAACCCCTAATATTCTGCCCTCTTCACAGTATTGCAAATTATCAAGGGAGCTTTCACCCAGCAGATAGGTAAGAATTTCAGAACTAACGTCACAAAGTTCAGGTAAGGCAGTGGCTCAGCCTTCCCTCCACCCCCCCGCCCCCTCACACAGTCACACACACACACAATGCTGCATGGTTATAGATATGGGTAGTGATGTCAGCTGGCTCCAATGTGATCCCTGTTCGGATTGTTACCAGCAATCCGACCCGCTTTTCAACCCGGCCGCTTCCTCCAGCTATCATGCAGTCGGATGCCTCTCACCGGAGTGTACTTAGATTGAAATCTCAGCCTGTGGCTTCACCGGCTGCCTTTACCAGGTCTCTTACGGAGATGGGTCGTATACGGTGGGGGAATTAGCCATATCATACACTCCTACGGGAATCGGCCTTTGAGAAGGGAAAATGATTTTCGCGTTTGTAAAACAGGGGTAATTTAGGAAAGTTGGATAAAATGCGTTCTTATAAATGATGGTATTTTTTAGGTGTTCTAAGTGCCTAATTAAGTCCCAAAATACGTCCTTATTAACAAACAACACAAAAAAAAAAAAATTGAAATCAAAGGATTATTTAAATTGTATCAATATATTTCTCGAATTGTTTTTTTGGTATCAATATATAATTTAGTCAACATGTGAGAATACTTTTGGGAAATAAAAAGAAAATCGTGTTGTTGCCTGTTGGGGTGGGAGGCTAACGGGTTTGCTAGGGTGATTTCTCATTTGTGAATTGGTATGAAAATTAATTATTTAACAGATGATTTGTTTTCTAATTTTTTGTTTTTGTTTTAACTATTCAATACTTTTCAAAAAAAACTATTCAATATATAAACTTCATTGTAGAGAAAACTTAATAACCAAAACATTTGTAGAGAAAACTTGATAACCAAAAAAATTGTAGAGAAAATTTTTACTACAGAAAACATCATTAAAAAGAAAACTGATTAATTACAAAAGTGTATTGCAGTTTTTTTAAGGGGATAAGTAAGTGGCCTTAGTTTACAAATTTGATATGTAATCATTCGTAAGGACTCTCTCTGCCTTTACATCATTTCTATCAATGATCACTTTAATAAAAAATGATATTGTTGTAGAACATGTTTGGATCTTTAGTGAGATCGTGATTCTTTTGCCGGAGTAATTGCTCCATTATTGTCACAATACAATAAAACTGAATAATAAATTGATAGAACCACACCAAACAATTTTTCACTAGGAGAAACATTATGAGGTGTGGATGTTGAACAGTAGCAAGGAATGAATACGACCAATATTTCAAAAGAACACGAGAATGCACAAGGTAAGACCAGCATCAAGAATATGTCGAATAGTCAATAAGAACATGTCACGCGTTTATTACAAGAACAAACATACAGACAAAGTAACCAATATAATGAGACAATGACAAAGAATCCGAACTCAAAATGTTCTACTTGATTATACACATTAATGTAGATGGATCCAAATTCCATTGCTAGGAATGTTTTGATGAACCACGAATAGTAAATAATAACCTGATGGTGCTAGGTTGCTTGTGCTAGGTATTGTCACACCCACTTGATATTTTGACCATTCAACAATGTTGACATTACCTCCTCCAAGAAAAAGTAATCTTTGACTCTGAGAAAATGATGTGTGGTAAAAGGCGGTGAGACCATGGTTACCGTGACGAGATTGTAAGAATTATCATTTAGTTAAAAGATAATTATATGTGGCCCTTAAGTTATTTAGATATTATGTTGGTAAATATTATTGGTTTATTATTATTTAAGGGTATTATGGGAAATCCTATGATGGTTAGGGTTTTCATCCGGAATATTCCATAATGCTTTAGGTCCCTAGTCTTGCCTATATATAGACTGCCTGTGTACCATCGGTTGGTGATAATTCAGAAAATAGGCATAGACCAGAAGACCTAAAAGTACCGTATGCCGTCTCCCCAATGTGCATACGGAGTTTTCTCTTTGTTCTATTCCAGGGTTTAGATCGTTGTGGCAAAACGGAGCAGATATCGAATAACAATGGATGTAGGAACGATCCTGACGATTTATTCCGCTTCCGTTTATTCAGGTAATCTGAATCTAATGTTTTCTATCATGTGGTATCAGAGACAACCTATAATCCATGTTGTTCGATATGAATATGCTTGAATCGTTCATTATGTTTAAGAACGTTCATCGCTAAGTCCCGTTAATTCATGATACCCATGGATTGTCGATTTGCGATCAATTTTGCATCTGTCAGATAACTTATTCATGTCATTCAACTTTTATTCCTAAAATATTGAGATACGTATGGGTTTGGACGGGTGTAATTTCGTCTTTGTTAATTGGCCATCATTATTAACAGCATTAGTTTTTTCCGCTCGTGGGATATGGATGCCTCAAGCATCCCGCCGTTTAATCAATTTATTTACAATGAATTGTGCTATAGATTAAATAAAATAAAATTGCTTTTGCCTTTCATTATCATTCTGCCAAATTGATTGGTGGATGAGGGTGACCTAAATGATATGGATTCATTTTGATGCCGGCTGATTTGGTTAATAGGCGGCTATAGGGAGGGTTAACGTGTTTTGAGATTAAACCTCAAAAAAAAAAAAAAAAAAAAAAAAAAAAATTGTGTTCTAATTAATGTGGCTCGCTTATCAGTCGATCCATTTTGTAGGGATTAACTTTATATTTGTATAAATGGTTGTATACGTATAAATCGAGTTGTTTAAAATTAAATAAATAGGATAAGGTTGTAAAGGACGGATTTACATCTTATTTGTGAAAAAAGGACAAGAAAGAAATGCACTGGTTGTAAAGGACAGAAAGTAATGTATATCCAAAAATACCCTTCTAAAAAAGATTCAACAAATAAAATGCTTATATCGTGTAAACCTTTTTCTCTCAAAAATCCTCTAGGTTAACAATGTGCCGCCACCATCTTCTCCCCAGTGGGCCATCATCCATTCTCCACTACTTCCTTCATCTTCATTTCTTTGCAACCTCTTCTCCCACGATTGAAGCCGTTGAGTCGCCGTCTCCGTCTCCATCATTTTCTTTGCAACATCTTTTCATTTTTCTTTGATTTTTACGATAAAGTAGAGCCAAAATTGATGGTTTGAAGTTTCATCTTGCAGGTTTTTTAGATTTTTCACGATTTAATCTTTTTTGAGACGATATAGAATTTCTTTTGTGAAAAATGGAAAAAATAGTGTTTTTCTGTAGAATTTGGAACCCATTTGTTTGATTTTCACACTCTGTTTTCTTTGTTCTCATTTCCTTTCACACATTCCCCGAACACTTTAAGGTCAAAAGGGTTGGGTCGTTTTCCTTCTTTTCCAACTTTATATGTACCTTCTATCACAGCAACAAGGATTGGTAGTATTTCTGTAGTATTAATTTGGAGAGAAATTGATCAATCTGGAAGAAATGAATGACGGAAAGAGGAGGAGGAAGGAGAGTATAAGCACAGCTTCAACTCAGTATAGTGGCGATGGTGGAAGTAAGGAGCATGTGCAATTTGATTCACAAAACCATGGAAACCAAGAGCACGTGCAGGTAATTCTTGACCCAAGGTAATTATATTTGGTGTGCAATTGTTGTCATGTATGAACAATTGTTGTTGTCATGGATCGTTTGATTTATTTTTACGCCCTACACTTATGAAGGTATTGTTACTACTTATGAATGGATTGTTACTACTTATGAATGTTAAACCTTTGTGAATTATTAATACTTATGAATGGATTGTTAGTACAATATATGGTTGCAACATTATTTTGAATCTGCATACTACACTATTTTTGCATTGTTTCGAATTGTTCATGAACTAGAGCTATTTGTTTTTGTAATGTTACTACATTATTTGGAATTGGAACTACATTCTGCTGTACTATTTACACTTGAACATGTCTTCCAAGCTTAACCAATGGCAAGTTCTGCATGTGCTTGATGAGAAACACAAGTTAGTTCACGATTTTTTTCCCAATTTTTTTCACAAATGTGCACGATCTTAAGGTCCTCAAATCCCCTATTGGGTTCCACCTTCCCAATTAGGGTTTAGTTTGGTTCCAAAAACACCTAATTTTTTTTGAATTTTGTTCAGATGTGTTACTACGTCCATCAGTGTGTTTCTGAATCGTATTTTTGTATAACCGTTGTTTTGATTGCAGTGAGTCAAGGCTATGAGGTAAGAAGAACCGGGGATTTGATCTCTTCAGGCTCAGAGACTTGACGATTTAGAGTTCAGTTGTTATTTTTCTAAGAAATGAAACAGGCCTTTATAGACCATTATTCATGAATAATTTGCGTTAGGGTTGTTATTCAAGTATTCTATAATAAAGTAAAAACAGGTTTTTCTTTCATCTTCATTTGATGTACATGTATATGTAGTAACACTATCATTCAAACACCGATCAATATTATGGACATATAATAATAATAGTCATGTAGTAACATCAACATCCCTGTAGTAACATCTGTTGTAACACGTGCCATTTTCATAATGTAGTAACACCACTATGCATGCACACCTCACACAAACAATATAGTTACGCATAATGTAGTATCACAAGTTGAAAACCCACATATGAAATAACACGTATTTCACCACTATCCGACGTAGTAACACCACTATACGTAGTAACACTATCCGACGTAGTAACACCATTATACATTCAACTTCATTTACTAAAAATGCAATGTTTTGAAACGGCAATTGAGATAAAAAAAAAAAAAAAAAATAAAAAAAAATAAAACGGCAATTGAGAGGAGAAATCAAGTTGATAAAAAAAAGGAATAAAACAGCGCATGTTTAGTAAAAGAAAAAGAAAAAAAAATTATTATCATTAAGGGTATTTTTGTACATCTTTTTTTTTTTGTCCTTCTCAACCAAATATTATTTTTTTTGTCCTATTCTTCATTTAAGATGTAAACTTGTCCTTTAGGACCACCACCCGTTAAATAAAAGGGATTATAATCTTTCTTTTGATATTGGCAATATTATTTGCTGAATGTTGTAAAATAAATTTTTTTTTTTTTTTTTGTTTGGTCACGTACATAATTTTTATTAGGAAGATTATAGTAATTAAACATTTTGGTGTATCACATGGATTTATCACATTTTGATAGTGATAAAAATGATACATTGAGTAGTAGTCACATTTAGTTAAGTGACGTATTTGTACTGAATTTGATATAACTTTATGGTACTCATTTTGTAATTATTAATCTTCCATTTAGTTGATTTAAAATTATGTCTACTTGTTGTTGTACCTAGTAGTTGTACATATTTTTATAATATGGAAGATTATAATCGTTCAGTGCTTAAAATACATACTCATTTATCACTTTTGGTAGGTGATAATTAATTGTGATACATAAGCAATCAGTCGCATATAGTTAAGTGACTAAATATTATAAAAGGGATTCTTTTAGTACATGTTCACATTAGAAAACTGTAACAAACGTTACATGTCACAAATAAAGAATTAACACATATAGTTAGTAGTTAAATTGTGACTCATGAGCAAATTTAGTCGCATGTAGATGGAATGACTAAATTATGTACGGTTTGTTGTTGGCTCATTTATGGCTTGATGTATCAGAAAGTATGTCTCTTCACTGGTTGATGATTTGCAGCATTAATAAATATGTCCTATAGTTGTGCTGAGTCCCTTTGAATTTAGCCAAAGCAACTCATATCTTGACACATAACGACTAATCACATTATGTTTAGTGATTACATTGTGTCATATTTATGTTGTAATTTTTGTAAGGCAATAGACATCCATACTTGAACCATATTTAAGAATTAAATTGCACATTTTATGTCAACATAAGGTTTGATTGACCTTTGTATGAGTGTCAATATTTTGAATGTCGATGGTGTCAAATGTTGGGTGTAGCCACAATGACGACATGATGATGTATAAAAGTTTTGATCACATTATGTCGAGTGATTGAAAATTAATCGATATTCAGTTGAATTGACAAATGGTTCGATTCATTAAATGGTGCGTCGATATAATAAATAAATTTATATTTACCCTTATTTAGTAACTTCTAAAATATGTCATGTCATACGGTCAATTTTGAGTGTAGCCACATCAGCTCAATGATTGAAAGTATACTTAGTCACATATTGTTGGTGATTGAATTGATGAAATTGATCGCATCATGTTTGGGGATCAATTAATGCATATTTTAACAGAAATTAAAGGGTTGATTGACATATATGAGTGAACCATATCATGTTTATGCATTTCGTGGAACTTAATAATGAACTGGTTTGATCTATGGTTGTAGTCTTTCCCTATCGCTATTATTATACATAATTTGATTGTTTCTATTAAATGGAGAGACTATATAATCAAACCGTATGTTTCACATTAAGATATTATTTCTCTTGCATCTCTTGGAGTAGCCACAGCATCCGGAATGCATGAGAAGTAATGCAACCATTAATCACATAATGTTCAGTGATTACATGAGTGACTCATACATTTCAGACCAATTAGTTCATTTAGATAATGCTCGGCCCCACAGGAAGCAATTATCTTTATGAGACCGATTGAAATATGATGGAAATTAGCATAAAGGCGAGGGGATTTATCTTATGCCTGAGCATGAGATGGTCTCACTCTATTGATTAATTCTCCGGTCTTATTATTTACGATAGTAAATTCTATGTAGTGTTTGACCTCTACCCACAGGAAGGCCGTGAATTTACTTTTAAAAGAATTAACATTGGTTGATTACATGCAGGGCAACTCATTTGATTAATTTTGGAATGCAATGGTTAGGATCTTGTAATTGCATGAGTGAGTCCACCACTCACTACGGAATAACAATTATCAACCGATGTGTTGATTTATGAGCATTTTAGTGAATCAATCGCTTATGTTGGTGCTCTTAAAATAAAATTAAACTATTTTAGATATGCATTTCCATTAAGAATAAATTTTATTTTGACCACCCAAATGTAAGAGTTGTCCTCAATGACATATAATAAAATTGTTCAGTACGTACTCCTCATAATAGAAATTAGGTTATTAGTGTTGGTTTGTAGATCATTTTGGATTACTAATATTTGATTTTCCTATGGTCCTGGGTGATTTCTATTTGTGATAGTGTAATTAAATACATTTGTTATGTTCAGAGTGTTCATAATTTTATGAACATAGAGAAACACGTGGTCTATAGTGTATTTGATCATTTGTATTCTGGCATGATGAGTGAATTTTGTGAGACATATAAGGAATATCATATTAAGAAATTACACTTGGAGGTAATCTTAGTTAAATGTCATCTTAATTTGGTTAGGGACATTAAAGTATGTTACCTCATTGGTACGGAAATTGCTATGTGTTAGATCTCATATTTAGTTGTGATATAATGTGAAGTATTTTAGATGTTTACTTCATTAATTTGTCAATTATCGTTGGTAAAATTTTCATCATTAGATGAAAATATGAGGCTATCATCTTTTGGATAGTGAATCTCTCGTGCTCAACTTAAGATTTGAAATCTTTATTCAGTGAAACACGATAGCCTATTAAGTTATACCTAACCTACATAAGATAGTTGACATCGGTGAATATATCACTATTTCGACATTTGAAGCGACAAAATACTTCTTTACATTAAAGTAGATTGTGGTGAGTTATTATGGCTTAATAGCTTTATGTATAGCCATGATTGATTTGTGGGGTTTGTATAATGTTCATGACAAACCATTAAGTTCACTCTTTATGTCGAATTTTTGTTGAGATCATGATATTGAAAGTGTCTTTTGTTCAATATTTTGGATGGTTTGAGAATTTGTCTCATATTTTGACATCATCTATTTTTGTGGCTTCTTATCCTTATTAAAGCATATATTGTTCACAAAGCTTTTATACTTGAGGATAGAGTATGATATTTATGATAGTATAAAACGAAAGACATTTATGGCGGGAAATATATGTCATTTTCTCCTTGAATGATCCAATCACACTTGTTTGTACTATCGTGTGATTGAGTGGGAGAATCCCGTCGTCATGACAATTATTAGTATCCTAAGGAGTTAAAATCTATTTGAACATTGTGTAATATCTTTAGATTCTCTTCAAGGTTGTCATTTTGACAACATTGTGTTGTGGAAAGAATCATCTTTGAAACATTATACATTCGGGTTTGACCTACTCGTGACTAGAGCTTATGACTCTTGATGTGTAATTTTGGTCAAATGAAGTGTTCATACGTAAATAGATATTGTGATTGATTCATTGGAATCACAAGAGCTTGATCACATATTCTAACATAATGTGAAGTTGGAAACCATAAGAATTTTGAGAAATGCTAATTGAGTGGGAGTGGTTGTTCTAAGTGATTAATCATAAGTTGAATTGCTTCATTCGCTTTTCATTGAAGAAATTTAGTTAATTCTAAATGGAGTACGTTGTATTTCAAATTAAGAGCGTCAATTATAGATTGATCACATGTTGAGGACAATCACATATGGTATCTACTCATTTCAAAACCACTAATTAAGTACAATAGTGGGAGTAAATTTCTCAATTATTAAAACCTGATTCTATTTTGAATTGTGTGCATGAATTAGTTATTGTGAGCATGAGTTGCATTGTTACATCTTAAGAAAATTCATGTTTGTACTAGTACCTTGTTGTTCATTATAAAGTCTCATATTGGTGATTTAACAAATTACTTGGGAGCTTATTATTGTTATGATGAGCAACAAAATGCTAGATTTGTTGTTGAGAATTTTCTCTAGGAGCCACTTAAGATTATCAATTCTTCTATAGAGTTACTGAAGAATATTGTGCCAGTTTTTTTTTATATTGTAGCTCATGATAGAAATATGGTTTATTTAACCATTATAGTGGTTGTCATCTGTGTGATAAACCACTGAAATGTACAAAACATGTATTGGAGAACAAAAGCACTGAATAATTGTTTTCGGTTTGCAAGTATTTATATGGATTTTGTAAGCTTCTGGTTTTGTTATATTGGTTTACATTCTAATGATGTTTTCGACCAGTGGAAGTATTAACCATATTTTAGGATGGTACACTTGCATTTTTGTTAGAGCTATACTTATGATTTCTGAGTTTCCTTAAAAGGATATGTTGTATGATTTTGGTGAATCTCATATCGATATAAGAGGTTCAATGAGATCATCTATGTCAGGATCTCGTTAAGCTTGCATCAACTACCTTTAAAGGTGAACTTATGTATTGATTAGAGTAGCTCATTTATTGAATGACCGAAAATTTTGTGTAGTTAAGTCACAGGCTTTATGAGTTTTGGCCTATGGTTTTGGTCGATGTTGCTTACGCCAAATTTTTGACTCATCGCATCCTCACTCATATGAGGAATGATTTTGATGATGAAATTAGCAAATCGACATTTGGACACATTGTCAGAGGTAAGCTAGCTATAAGACGAGTGTCAAGTAAGTAGAATAATATGAGAATATAGATTGTGTATTTTGCCGGCTTATGTTATCTCACAATCATATTGTACTCATATTTGACTTATTGACACGTAAAGATGCTTCGTCATTCGAATTCTTCGAAAATTGTCAAAATAGGCATCATAGTGATGTAGCATTTACATGAAAGTGCACCGAGTTCATGTATGAGTGAATCCATTTGGATTCTGGGACCCCGAATGACATTTTGATTAGTTCATTCATAAAATATTTACTTGGCTGGTTGATATTTCACATTGTAATTTTGGAAGGGAGTGTTTGTTTTTATCAAATATAACCGCCATAGTTCTTGTGTTAGTATTGATCATTGAAGTTATGTTAATAAACCGTAGAGTGACATTTTGTGCATGCAAATTTTGTTGTCACTCATTAATGCTGTGCCGACATAACTTTTCGGGCCAAGTGGGAGAATGTAAGAATTATCATTTAGTTAAAAGATAATTATATGTGGCCCTTAAGTTATTTAGATATTATGTTGGTAAATATTATTGGTTTATTATTATTTAAGGGTATTATGGGAAATCCTATGATGGTTAGGGTTTTCATCCGGAATATTCCATAATGCTTTAGGTCCCTAGTCTTGCCTATATATAGACTGCCTGTGTACCATCGGTTGGTGATAATTCAGAAAATAGGCATAGACCAGAAGACCTAAAAGTACCGTATGCCGTCTCCCCAATGTGCATACGGAGTTTTCTCTTTGTTCTATTCCAGGGTTTAGATCGTTGTGGCAAAACGGAGCAGATATCGAATAACAATGGATGTAGGAACGATCCTGACGATTTATTCCGCTTCCGTTTATTCAGGTAATCTGAATCTAATGTTTTCTATCAGAGATTCCATCGTAGGAATCCAGATACTTTAAATTGGATTTCCAGTTTTTGTCCATATGTAACTTGGGTCTGAGAAATAGGAAAGACAATATTCGGACGCAGATGATCAAAACTCGGATCCAAATAAGAGGGGGAAAAGGCTTCAAGTCTCAACTCTGTTGGAAATAGAGCCCCAGTGAAGATGTACCCTTCATGCGGATTGCTGCCTCCAACTAAAACTCTTCCGCCTCGAAGTAAAATTGCCGTCGAATGATACCTTCTAGGTATACTTGAAGCATTTTGGATTTCAAATCTAGATCCACTCGGCAGATTGGGTCGGTATATGATTGGATTTAGAACTGGGCTTTGGCTGAGTTCCCATCCAGCAATACCATCAGACTCCCCATTTATAATCAAGATATTACCATTGGGCAGTATTTCCATGTCACCCGTGACCCTAGGCATAGGCATGGTCTCCATTATCAATTGAGGATTTTGATCAGAGATCTTAATTCTACCGCAAGTATTCAATGCCTCACAAATTTACCATTTACTGCGTTGTCATAGGCACCTTTCGGTGCACCGCCTCAAATGAGAACTTCAGCTGCAGTGGCCGCTCCTTGAAGGTTCCTTAATGGTAAGAGAATTACAGACCCAGTGCTGGGATAGTTTCTTGGATCGCCACCAGGAATCTGAGGGAATGTTTTCACGACCACATTGTTCCTATAATCAAACAATATAGATTGATTATTCTCGAAAATGAACAAATTTCCATCCGGGTTGAGAAAGATAAATGGATACAAGTTGTTCTCGTTACCTCCGTCGTGGGTTTGCTCAAGAAAAGGCAGATAGATCATTTGTGTATCGCTTGCTGATTTGGGATAAAACCCATAATTAAATGTCCATGTACCACCCACAATTATTTGTCGGCCGTCTGGAAGTATGTGATTGGTTGCATACCATCTTCTTTGAAATAGGGCGTTTTGAATTTCTAGCCAGTCATATGAACCAGCTGAGCACGGTGAGAAAAACCTAACAGCATTGTCTCTTGTTGGAAGATATTGTTAATTATGATTAATTAATTATGTTTTAATTATTACATAAGGCTATGTAACCCATGTTTATTTCCCACTACTAGAGTAGTTTGCACATGTTTCCCATTACTAGGTAGTTATTTTTGGTTGCCAAGCCATGGTCCCATGATTTCTATGTGTCTTAGAGGGTAGTTGTTTTCTACTTGTATTAATATGGTTATTCCATCAATGAAATTCTTAAGTTTTTCCAAAAACTATCTCTTCCATAAAAGTTGTCAGTGGTATCGGAGCCATATTCTCAACCGCAGTTGCAGAAAGATCCATGGCAGAAACAAATTTTGTTCAGGCTTCCATCCCAAAGTTTGATGGACAGTATTATGATCACTGGAGGATGTTGATGAAGAGGAAGGAGTCATCAAAGGATATCTTGGATTCAATGAAGAGGAAGTACCCAGGAAACGCTAGAGTGAAGAGATCACATGTACAGACCTTAAGAAGAGATTTTGAGACCTTGCAAATGAAGGAAGGTGAATCTAGATCTGTCTCAACTTATTGTGCCAGAACCATGGAAATCTGCAATAAAATGAGATTTCTTGGTGAAAAGATGGAGGATGTAGTAGTTGTGGATAAAATTTTGAGGTCACTAATCTCAAATTTTGATTATGTGGTATGCTCCATTGAGGAGTCAAAAGACATTGATGCTTTGTCTCTTGATGAATTGCAAATCTCATTGCAAGTTCATGAACAGAAGATGAAGAGAGGATCAGCAGCATCCAATGAAGAGCAGGCCTTGAAGACCACTGCCTATAATAGCAATTATAAAGACAGGGGTAGAGGTAGAGGAAGAGGTAGAGGGAGGATTACCAGATATTCTGACAACAGGGACAACTCTCAGGCATCTAAGAATGGGGAGGGTAGAGGTACTGTAAGCAAAAAGAATGTTGAATGCTTTAGGTGTCACAAATTTGAACACAACCGGTCAGAATGCTACACTAAATTGCCAGCAGAAAATGAGAAATGGACTCAGCATAGTCACTTTGCTGACAAAGAGGAGGATGAGAATCTGCTGATGACTACTCAGTATGAGCAAACTTCAGCACCCCAAGTATGGTATGTTGATACATGATGCACTAATCACATGTGTTGTAATAAGGCATCATTCTCTTATTTGGATGAATCTTATCTTTTAAAGGTGTAGTTTGGAGATAATTCCTCAGTTAGTGTTAAGGGAAAAGGAGATATATGTATCAGATCCAAAAATAAGACATATGAGACCATTTCTAGTGTCTTATATATTCCTGATCTGAAGTGAAATCTGCTGAGTGTTGGACAGTTGCAAGAAAAGGGGTATGAGATTATTCTGAAGAATAAGGAGTGTGAAATCAAGGATCCGAGCAAGGGAATCATTGCAAAAGTTCCCATGAATGCCAAAAAAATATTTCTTTTGAAAATTAAGAAGCCACAGGCATGTCTTATGGCAAGACTGAAAGATGCATCTTGGTTATGGCATTACAGGTATGGACATCTCAATTTCGGTGGTTTGAAAACACTTCAGCAGAAGGAAATGATTAAAGGACTTCCACAAATTCAAACTCCTCAGTAGATATGTTAAGAATGCACAAAAGAAAAACAACACAGACATCCTTTCCCAAAAGGAAAGTCTTGGAGGACAAAGAGTGTGTTGGAACTCATCCACTCTGATTTGTGTGGACCAATCAACCCATCATCAAATGGAGGGAAAAAGGTACTTCATCACATTTACTGATGATTCTTCTAGAAAAACTTGGGTTGAATTCTTGCAAGAAAAGTCTGAAGCATTGAATGCACTCAAGAGCTTCAAACTGTTAAGAGAAAAGGAGATAGGTCAGTATATTAAGAGTCTGAGAATAGACAGAGGAGGAGAATTTTTCTCAGTAGAGTTGAAGATTTCTATACCAATAATAGAATCAGAAGGGAATTGACATCGGCCTATGCACCACAGCAGAATGGTGTATCTGAGAGGAAGAATAGGAAAATTCTGGATATGGTAAAAAGCATGTTGGCATATGGAAATGTGCCTAAAAGATTTTGGCCAGCGGCAGTAAGTTGGAGTGTGCATATTCAACAGATCCCCAAGTTTTTCTGTTCAAGAAATAACACCAGAAGAAGCATGGAGCTCAATCAAACCATTTGTAAGTCACTTTAAGATTTTTGGATGCATTGCTTATGCTCATATTCCAGATGCAAACAAGAAGAAACTCAGTGATAAAATGGAGCAATGTGTGTTCTTGGGGATCAGTGAAAAGTCCAAGGCATACAAGTTGTTTAATCATATAACCATAAGGATAGTGATCAGCAGGGATGTGGTGTTTGTTGAGTTGAACACCTGGGATTAGGAATCAAACAATGCTCACTTCCATCAAATCCAGAATCTAATATATGAAGAGCCTAATGAGGACCAGCAGACTCATAATCAGCAGAGTGAGATTCAGCAGACTCAAGGTCAGCAAACTCAAGACACTAAATTGACAGCAGCAACTGAGGGTTCAGCAGACCCAAGTTCAGCAGACTCAAGTCATGAAATAGCAGCTGAGAGTTCAGCAGACAGACCTCAGAGAACTAGAAAAAGGCCGGGCTAGATGACAGACTTTGAGGTAACAGGTTTACCACAGTCAGATGAGGCCACTTACTATGCTCTATTTGCTAGTGATGATCCAATCACTTGTGAGGAAGTAGCAAAAGTCAGAAAATGGAGGCAGGCTATGGATGAAGAATCTCAGCCGTTGAAAGGAATCAGACTTGGAGTCTCACAGATCTATCAAAAGGACACAAGACTATTGGTGTCAAGTGGATCTATAAGACAAAGATGAATGAAGATGGTAAAGTCAGCAAGTATAAGGCTAGACTAGTAGCCAAAGGGTATAAGCAATAGTATGGGATTGACTATAATGAAGTGTTTGCCCCAGTAGCAAGGATGAAAACTATCAGACTAGTGTTATCTTTGGCAGCTCAAAACCGTTGGAAGGTACATCAAATGGATGTGAAATCAACATTTTTGAACGGTAAGCTGGAGGAAGAAGTATATGTGGATCAGCCACAAGGTTATGTGAAGAAAGGAGCAGAAAGCAAAGTGTACATGCTTAGCAAAGCCTTATATGGACTCAAGCAAGCCCTAAGGGCTTGATACAGCTGTATCGATTCTTATTTTGTGAAGGCAGGTTTCACAAGGTGTCCATACGAACCTACCTTGTATGTGAAAGTTAACAGCAAGGGAAGACTACTGATTGCATGTTTGTATGTGGATGATCTTATCCTTACCAGCAGTGAACTCAGCATGATAACAGAGTTCAAGAAGGAAATGAAGACCAAATTTAGCATGACAAACATGTGATTAATGCAATACTTCTTAGGCATTGAGGTTCAGCAGACTGAGTCAAGTATACTCGTCTCTTAAAAGAAGTATGTGACTGAAATACTCAGCAGGTTTGGAATGAAGGATAGTAATCCAGCACTCATACCCTATGAAATTGGTGTGAAACTTAGCAAAGAAGGAGCAGGTGGTATGGTGAATCCCACCTTATACAAGCAGATGATAGGGTGTCTTTTATACTTGACAGCAACAAGACCTGACATTATGTATGTTGTAAGTGTAGCAAGCAGATACCTGGAGTCATCCTCAGCAGACCACATTTGACATCAAGTATGGTTCAGTAGAGAAGGCTCAGCTGACTGGATACTCTGACAGTGATTATGTAGGGGACATTGATGACAGGAAGAGTACTTTTGGTTTTGTGTTTATGTATAGAAGAAGTGCTATCAGTTGGTCCTCAAAGAAACAACCAAAAGTCACTTTGTCCACAACTGAAGCAGAGTTTGTTGCAGCAGCACACTGCTCATGTCAGCTAATATGGTTAAGGAGGATGCTGGAAGTTCTAGGTCAAGTTCAGCAGACTGGGAATATTATGTACTGTGATAACAGTTCAAATATCAAGCTATCCAAGAATTCAGTGTTAAACAACAGAAGCAAGCACATAGATGTGAAGTATCACTTTCTGAGAAACCTATGTGAAGAAGGGATCATTGAGTTGCAGCATTGCAGTAGTGAAGATCAAATAGCTGATATAATAACTAAAGGACTCAAGAGGGATCAATTTTTGAAGCTCAGGGGCATGTGTGAAGTAATCTGAAATGCCAGCTCAGATTAAGGGAAGGAATGTTGGAAGATATTGTTAATTATGATTAATTAATTATGTTTTAATTATTACCTATGGCTATGTAAGCCATGTTTATTTCCCACTACTAGAGTAGTTTGCACATGTTTCCCATTACTATGTAGTTATTTTCGGTTGTCAAGCCATGATCCCATGATTTCTATTTTGTAGGAAGTGACTTACCGGGTAGTTGTTTTCTACTTGTATTTATATGATTATTCCATCAATGAAATTCTTAAGTTTTTTCCAAAAACTATATTTTCCATAAAAGTTATCATCTCCATCATTAAATCCACCGGTTTGAACCAACGTGCCGTTTGGCATGACGCCTCCAGAGGAACACCAAGTATCCGTAAGAACCATAAGCGGGCGTATAGTGTTTGTTGAAACATCATATTCCACAGAATGTGCAGTGCAGTCAATTGGCATGGCAAAATCTTTGGGGTCGTTTCGGAATTGGTCATTAGGCAAGGAGATGTTGGATAGGCCAAAATCTGTTCTATCGAAAATGACGACTTTGTCATTGTTGAGAAGTTGAACGTGCATAGCCGCAATCCCTATGTTATGGCAGCCAGATCCCACTTGCCGCCTTGATGGGTCTTTGCTGCGACGTAGGCATAAATTTGAGTGAAGAAAATTGGCAAGTTTAGAGAAAAATCAGTAGCAAAAGCTGCATCTGAAGTAGGGCTGTAAATGAGTTGGGCTACTCGTGAACTACTCGCACTCGACTCGCAAGAGAGATCGACTCGATTCGGTTTTTTTCGAGTTCGAGCTCGAGTCGAGCTACTCAAATAATTAACCGAGCCGAGCTCGAGTTTTAAAATATAGTAGTCGAGTAGCTCGCGAGCTTAATCGAGCTTGATTAAATAATTATTTAATTAATTTAATTTATTATAAAATATTATTTTTTATTATTAAAAAAATATTATTTGAGTCGAGTATTAGACGAGCCGAGCTCGAATTTACCATATTTCGTTAAAAATTAAATGAATTCTAGGATAATAATCGAGCTTACGAGTCGAGTCGAGCTTTATCGAGTATTTAGCGAGTCGAGTTTGATCTTGATTTTTTATGTCTCGATCGAGCTCGAGCCGAGTTTCGAACCCGAACTTTATTAGTCGAGCTCGAGCTCGAACCCTAGAAAGTATCGACTCGACTCGGCTCGATTACACCCTAATCTGAAGGAAGCTAAGTATCAGAGCTCGATTAGCCATGCTGCACTTTATGACTAATTGAAAGGTGGCTGATATTTTTGGGGCTGATTATTCATGTATTTATACTTATTTAATGAAGGTTGGAACTTGGGAAATGTCCCAACAAACGCTTGCTATATTAATACTTCCGTCCTAAAATATAAATTTATTTATCTTTTCAGTTTTGTTCCAAAATATAATTTTATTTAGAAAATCAATAAAGCATTTATTATATTTTTTCCCTTCTACTTCTTATTTATTATATATATTCAACCACTTTTTACTACTTTGCATTAATACCAATAAATCGTCATTTTTGTATTTTTAATTAAAATTAATAATAAATAAGAAATTTAACTAACTTTCTTAATATGTGTGAAAAATCCAAATAGACTTACATACGTAGTATTTGTTATCTGAAGATATGAGTGACTGTTGTTAGTTAGGTACCTGCGCGACGAACAATTTGTCAACACTCGGTCGATCTTATTTTATTGATTCGGAATATATATATGTGGAGGGTAGATCATCTCGACTTCTGCGACTTGGAGCTTGTTATTGAAATTAACTGTTTGTTGTTGGGGTGTATATTATTTATAATCATTTGTAGATACTTGGAGCTTGTTATTTATATTGCCCTAATCTTCCCTGCTGGCTTTGTGAATTCATTATGATTTCATACCTATTAAGCGATATTTTAATTTAAAATTCTTTTGATAATATTTTACAATATTCCATAACTAATTTTGATGCTCCAAATTTTAGTTTAATTTGTAATCGAGTGTGACATGTGATGTGTTTATTTTATTGTCGACGTAACGATACCCTTATGGCATGTTTGTCATGCATGAATGAAATCAAATGAAATGGAATAAAATAATATTAATGTAATGAGATTGAATGAACTAAATTCATTTCATTACTGTGTTTTGATGTGACAGAATGTAATAAAACAAATTATATAGAAGATGACACATTGATTGATGAGTAGATTATGATAGTGGATTAATGTTGGGTGGGGAGGGTATGATATAGTTAATAAGGCAGGATATGGTAGAAGAGTGGGGTTAGGTGGGGTAGCCCTACCCAACAACCCATTTTACCATTCAACACCACTCTACTATAACTATAGTGTCTGTTATGGTGGTTTATTACGCGAGTTCTTAGTATTCTTCTTCTTAGGTTTTTGTATATCTAAATTACCTATCCTGTGCTCGAGAAGGTCCTTCAGTTCCTCTCACATACGTTCGAGTGGCTTATAATAACTCGCTTCGCACCTCGGCAGCACCTCGATGTGCATCCTACTATTCCCACCATTCCATACACACCCACGTCTTCCTAATCACCCCACCACACCTTTTCTCTTTACCCACCCTACCCTATCTCACTACCCCAAACAACTCTACCACCCACCTACCTCATATTATCCTAACCACCTTACCCCTACCCTACGGCAAATACCTTACTATACTTAACCAAACCTACCTAATCTACGCCACCTCACCCCATTCCATCACATAGCTCGCCTCACCCTATACACTACAAGAAATTTGCCAATTTATGGCATGCAAGGCACGCCATAGATGGTAAATTACGGCACACAAATGCTAGCCATTGATGGACACGCCGTAAATCTATGTTGAAAATTACAACATGCTTTTGTAAGCCATAAATGATCTGAAATGCATGCCGTAAATATTTTTGGAGACCAACAGGAAAATTTGTTCATGGCATGCACGAGCACACCGTAAAACTCGAACCACAGCACGCCGTAAATGGCCTTTCTGTGTCAAATTACAACAACATGCAGTAAATTCACTAAAAACATATACCAAGGCATGCACATGCATGCCGTAATGACCAATTGGATGCAGGCCATGAATTTACATTAACGCATGCCACTGATTCATACATAGATCATAAACTATGAAAATGAATGGGTTCTTTTTATAAATAAAAACGATATTCACTCTTATATATTGAACAAAATCGAACGTATCAGACAAAGTAGACTCCTAAAGATGATAGTCATCAAAATCTTAATATTAGTCACAGTTATCACAGAAACATACGTCCCTGAAACTACCAGGATCATACATTTCGAATTCATCATCTGAGACAGAGTATTTAGAGTACTTCAGGCTTTTGATATGCGTTCACAATCTTTTCTCTGAATATCAAGTGTGGAAAACCATCGATAATAGCTTCCAAGCCTTTATTTATCAAACCATTTATCAACAATTGAAGGTGACACAACTCTGGCATGCTCTTGCAATCACGAAAGCTTCTTCGTCTTTCGTTCAGGAAGAAAATCCTAATACCGTTGAATACAATGCAAATGAATCAACAAACAATGACTAGTTTAAAGACATTTTTTTCCTCACTATTATAGAACATTTACCTTGACATGCACTCCAGCAGCTCCACTGTAAGAAACAAGAAACGTTGCTTGTAACTTCAAAAAATTCAGTTAGCTGAAATATGCGCTTTCCAGCTGCAGCTGAAAATGCAGCTAAGGAATGTGCATTGACAGCTCCAACTGAGGATGAACCTGAAAATAGATCCATCCATCACATAAAATACCAAATAGCAACTCATGTTTGGCAACCATATGTAACATTTCTAATAGCACTCACCAAATATAAAATCACTTTCAGGATCAGGCCACTTATGCTGGCTGCACAACAAGTAGAAAGACAGACGTTAGGACCGCTGCTCGATTGACATTGTAGAGACAAATGGATGCACCTTGAATTGTGTGAAAGCATTAATCCGAAGCACTTTCCTACTTTCGTAAACTCACTGCCAGCTGACCACTTATAAACACGTGCAACGCTCGTAATAGACAGGGGACAGGACTAATGCAAGACTTATATATGCATAGCCACATCTTACATGCTGGACACAAGACTAATGCAAGACTTATATGCACAGCCAGAAGCCAACTAAACTCAAACCCCGGCTGAAACAGTCAAACAAACATACTGTTTCGGCTAAAACAGAGCACTTAAAACTACTACTCGATACAACTCGACTCGGCTCGTAAACCCGATTATTTCATTAGAATTCATCAAAATTTTTATTAATGATAATGCACCCTAAGAAGATGTGTTCAAGTGCAAGTCATGGCCAATAATCAGTTCAAAAAAAGTCAAAGTATACTTGGATTCAGAGGCATCTAAAAAATGATAAGCAGGTTTCTAGAACACTTGGACGGGCCTGACCAGCAGAGCATATTATCAGACTGAAAAGTTTGAAAGTATACTTTGCAGCAAGTAATTAAACAAGAAATATCCAATAAAAATTATGTTTACATGCATTTGATGCCATTACCATCCAATCAAAATTCAATCGACATTCTTGCACTAGCTTTAGATAGTTCATATGATGTCAACTTAGAAACGAAAATGGATTGATGTTGCAAGAGCATGATAATAAGGCAAGCAACCTCTCCGTAAGATCTGAATAATCTGATATAGCCGATGAAATTCCTTAGCGAAAAAAATTACTTTGTGGATACAGGGGACTAAACAGCAACATAGGGGAGATAGCATATGAACACTCACATGCACAAGCACATCATTTGCAAAGAGAAAATCAAAGAATGGGAACTTGTACGACCTTATCGGATATCTCAATGTCATTGACAGGACATGGTCGTAGGCATTAAGATGAGAGATTAAAACAAATGAGATTAATCCAGCAATGTCAACTCGTCGATTGACGTGCACCACCTATGTTGTATTACTCTTAGAAGAAGAAGAGATGGCAAGTAATCCCAAAACTGAAATGCAAATAAAAACATAGCATAATTATATTTCATCTCCAAAAGAGATATAGCAATTAAACAAGAAAATAGTTTTGGAAAAGATTCTAATACACAGAATATAAACTTAGCAAAAGTCAAAATCACTAGCAAATGACTATTTACAGATTTGATAAAGTCAGCTATACACTTTTGAATCTAACAAAGGTATGAAAGATACCCATATTGTAAACACCAACATAGTAGACTGAATTTTGAGTTTTAACTAGCAGGTTCGAAATGTAACACACCTGACCCAAATCAAAGTAATCAATACCAAATTCAGATAAACCAAAAACCAAAAACAGGTCCAAAATATGAAGTATTAGTTTCTACCCACCATTCCCTATCTTACCCTACCACCCCAACATACCTCTTCACTCACCAACCTAACCCTACCTTATTTCACCCCACCTCTACCCTACCCACCCACCACCTCATCCTAACATACCTAATCTCACGAAAACTGTAATGGAATGAAAAACCATTCCATTCTTTCCTTACAAAAATGCCATTAATTGTCAGCGATATAGAGATATCATTTCTCGTTGAAATCGATTTACAACATTTATACTAGGATTAAAGCTAAGGAAAATCTTGTTTTAACACCAAAATAAACACAATACATCTTAAATCATTGATTATGATGGAATCTTCGACTATCAATTAGTCATACACCATGTTTAATGGTGTAAAATGTGTTGTGTCCATTTTGTTATCAAAATAGCATAATTGTCAGTGATATAGATGAATCAACATCAAGCATCAATCGAGAGGGAGAAGAAGATCAAACGTTTAAGCTTCATCTTTTTGGAAAGAATCTGTTTTGTTTTTTTGTTTTTTCTTACTGATCCGCGGTGTAAGTCAGTCTACTCACGAAATACTAGCAAGAGTACTAGGTCAATCGTAGTATAGTAAGTGCGAGTCAAGGTCGATCCCACAGATACGATTCAACATAGATAATAGTTCACAAATCCAACTAAGAAGACATATACGGTCCCTAGACCAACATAAAGTCATAAAAGTAATTGGTATATCCCTCCTCACCAATCTCCTAACTTGGTGTGATTAATCTTTATGTCTATATTTCCCCATATTTCCCGATTTAACCAGAACACATGTTTCTAATTCAGTTTTAGCTACGGGTGCAATCTTCTAACCTTATCTACTTCCATTGAAAGGACAGTAGACGTCGATGTGCAGTTAACCTCCTTCGTTATTTTTATTAACTCACACGCAATTGATAGAACCACACCAAACTCAGTAATAAGCCTCATCCAAATCGCTTCAATTGCCGCCTCTAAGGCCGTAATGTACTCGACTTCTATTGTAGAGTCTGGATCCAAAATTAAACCTTGAAATAGATATATGGCAGAGGAGTGAAAAAACAATTTTTCAAGAGGAGAAACATTATGAAGTGTGGATGTTGGCATACAATTTATGAGTTGTACAAAATTTATTAAAAAAAACACGAGAATGCACAAGGCAAGACTAGCATCTAATAATCAATAAGAATATGTCACGCGTTTATCACAAGAACAAACATACAGACAAAGTATACAAGGTATAATGAGACAATGACAAAGAATCCGAACTCAAAATGTTCTACTTGATTATACATATTATTGGAGATGGATCCAAATTCCTTTGCTAGGAATGTCTTGATGAACCACGAATAGTAAATAATAACCTGATGGTGCTAGGTTGCTTGTGCTAGGCATTGTCACACCCACTTGATACTTTGACCATCCAACAATATTGACATTACCTCCTCCAAGAAAAAGTAATCTTTGACTCTGAGAAAATGAATGTGTGGTAAAAGGCGGTGAGACCATGGTTACCGTGACGAGATTCCATCGTAGGAATCCAGATACTTTAAATTGGATTTTCAATTTTTGTCCATATGTAACTTGGGTCTGAGAAATAGGAAAGATAATATTCGGACGCATATGATCAAAACTCGGATACAAATAAGAGGGGGAAAAGGCTTCTAGTCTCAACTCTGTTGGAAATAGAGCTCCAGTGAAGATGTACCCTTCATGCGGATTGCTGCCTCCGACTAAAACTCTTCCGTCTCGAAGTAAAATTGCTGTCGAATGATACATTCTAGGTATACTTGAAGCATTTTGGATTTCAAATCTAGATCCACTCGGCAGATTGGGTCGGTATATGACTGGATTTAGAACTGGGTTTCGGCCTAGTTCCCATCCGGCAATACCAGCAGACGCCCCATTTATGATGAGTATGTTACCATTGGGCAGTATTGCCATGTCACCCATGACCCTAGGCATGGGCATGGTCTCCATTATCCATTGAGGATTTTGATCAGAGATCTTAATTCTACCGCAAGTATTCAATGCCTGCACAAATTTACCATTTACTGCGTTGTCATAGGCACCTTTCGGTGCACCGCCGCAAATGAGAACTTCAGCTGCAGTGGCTGCTCCTTGAAGGTTCCTTAATGGTAAGAGAACTGCAGACCCTGTGCTGGGATAGTTTCTTGGATCACCACCAGGAATTTGAGGGAATGTTTTCACGACCACATTGTTCTTATAATCAAACAATATAGATTGATTATTCGCGAAAATGAACAAATTTCCATCCGGGTTGAGAAAGATAAATGGATACAAGTTGTTCTCGATACCTCCGTCGTGGGTTTGCTCAAGAAAAGGCAGATAGATCGCTTGTGTATCGCCTGCTGATTTGGGATAAAACTCATAAGTAAATGTCCACGTACCACCCACAATTATTTGTCGTCCATCTGGAAGTATGTGATTGGTTGCATACCATCTTCTTTGCAATAGGGCGTTTTGAAATTCTAGCCAGTCGCATGAACCAGCTGAGCACGGGGAGAAAAACCTAACAGCACTGTCCCCGTCATTAAATCCACCGGTTTGAACCAACGTGCCGTTTGGCATGACGCCTCCAGAGGAGCACCAAGTATCCGTAAGAACCGTAAGCGGGCGTACAGTGTTTGTTGAAACATCATATTCCACAGAATGTGCAGTGCAGTCGATTGGCACGGCAAAATCTTTGGGGTCGTTTCGGCATTGGCCGTTAGGCAAGGAGATGTTGGATAGGCCAAAATCTGTTCTATCGAAAATGACGACTTTGTCATTGTTGAGAAGTTGAACGTGCATAGCTGCAATGCCTATGTTGGGAAGCAGCAGATCCCACTTGCCGCCAGTGGGTGCTGCATAGGCAAAGCGGAGTGAAGAAAATATGGAAGTTAAGAGAAAAATCAGTAGCAAAAACTGATTCTGAAGAAAGCTAAGTATCAGAGCTCGATTAGCCATGCTAGATGTAATTTTGTATTCTTCTTTCAAATGCTGCACGATATGACTAATTGAAAGGTGGCTGATATTTTTGGGGCTGATTATGCATGTATATATATACTTATTTTCTAAGTTTGGAACTTGGCAAAGTCGCAAACAAACGAGTGCTATTTTATTATTATTATATTATTTGTAGATATGATTGGCTGTTGTTAGTTTGGTATATACCTGCGATTTGTCAAAACTTGGATTGGATATTATATTATTGATTTAGAATATGTGGAGATTATCTCAACTTCTGTTTGTTGTTGAAATATAACTGTTTGTTGTTGGGTGCATATTATTATTATTATTTGTAAGGTATATTGCCCTAATCTTCCCTAACGACTTCTCGTTTAAGCCTGCAAAATACCGGCCGGCTATGTCAATTCATTATGGTTTCAATTCATACATATTAAGTGATTTAACATATTAAGTGAATTTTTTCCCCACCAAAAATGAAAGATATTAGTATAAAACAATAAAACACGAACACAAATCAGAAAGCCAGATCATCACCGGACCACATACGTCAAGATGCCAGTTTTTAGTTAGTAATATTATTCATTTCCTCGCAATCGAGGGATTACCAAAGACGTGCATATTCCTTTTAGGCTTACATTTTCAAGAGTCTATATATCCCTCCGGAACTTAGGCTTTTACTTTTTTGAGTATTACGAAAGTGTAGTACTTAGCTTTGAATCTGTTTGCATTCATTTCATTTCAGTTATTCAGTCAATCAGATACAAATATCATTAATATCATTTCACTTTAATTAGAATGATTACTATATTACAGGATTTAACCGGTCCCGATATTGAGACCACAATTTATCATTTCAGAAGAGTCAATTACTCCAGTATCACTATAATGTCCATGTCACGTATACCTGAGAAAAAATTGGATAAAGACTGGAAGAAAAACTTTGATTTTATTGAATGAACTAGTGTATTATTTTTCTGTACATTACTCGTTCCCATAGGTCTTGAATATATAGCAAAAGAATATAGATGTGAAAGAGATAAATGTATCTTTATCCTAAAACACAAAAAAACTATCTTAGCACAAATGAAAGGGAATAGATATGCTTTTGGACTCTTGAACGCTAATCACTTCCAGTTTAATCTGATGTAGGATTCTGTCTGCGGGTGAACCTGTGATTTAATCAACCTTATCTCTCCATTCGACCTTATGACTCCAATCACAGGTATTTTATTCAAAATTTGAATTTATCTTCCAATTTCCGCAATTATCTGCAAGGTGTTTGATGAATTGCCTGAGAGAGTCTTTTCCATGACCACCTTTTTTGCATGGCCAACTTGATTTATCTTATGTTGTATGACATTATTGGATGGTAATGCATTGGTTACTTCTGCATTAGTTAATACCCCCCTCAAACTAGGCTAGGGTGAGGCACCAAGGCTAGTTTGGTCTCGATATCTTGGAAAATCATCAGAGCAGATTTTGTAAAAGCATCGATTGTCTGAAATAGTAGTGGAATATGTTTAGTGACCAAGAGTCCTCTAGCAACCTGTTCCCTGACATAGTGATAGTCTAGTTCAATGTGTTTGCTTCTGCATTGAAAGACTGGATTGACTGTCATATAGAGGGCACTTAGGTTATCACAATATAAGACTGGTGTAGTTGGAGTGGAAACCTTCAGTTCTTTGAGGATATAAGTAAGCCATGTCAATTCTGCTGCAGTATGGGCCATGGTTCTGTATTATTCTTCTGAGCTGGATCTGGATATAGTTGGCTATTTCTTGGCACACCAGGAGATGATATTAGGACCAAGAAAGGTACAGTAACCGGTGACTGATCTTCTGGTGAGAGGGCAACCTGCCCAATCTGCATCGGAGTAGGCAATAAGTCTGAGATCTGAGGAAGCTGTGAGGGAAATGCCAAGTGAGATAGACCCCTTGACATATCTGAGAAGCATGTGTGCTCTCTGCATGTGTGCTTGAGTAAGGTTTTGTAGAAACTGAGAGAGATGGTTGACAGCAAAAGAGATATCTGGCCTTGTAAAGGTTAGATATTGAAGTGCACCAATGAGACTTCTGAAAAATGTGACATCTGCATATATTGGGGAATCTTCCTTGTTTTTGAGTTTGGTCTCCATGGGTGTTCTCATAGGTTTACACTCTGTCATTCCTGCTTTATCAAGAATGCTTGTTGCATAGTGTGTTTGACTTAGGTACAGGCCAGAAGCTGTCTGATGAATTTTTCCACACCTAAAAAATGATGCATAGATCCCAAGTCTTTCATGTGGAATTCTTGACTGAGAAGATTACTAGAGATTGCAGAAGTTGGGCATTAGATACTGTAATGAGCATGTCATCTACATAAAGTAAAGCACTAGTGTGCCTTTATTAGTATGACAATAAAATAAAGAAGGCTATGAAAGACTACAAACAAACCCGTACTATAGTAAAAAGGCACTAAATTTGTCAAACCAAGCCGTAGGGGCCTATTTTAACCCATAATGTGCTCTTATTATCTTACAGACATGAGAAGGGTATTGAGGATTAGTCATACCTGGTGGCTATTCCATGTAGATTGATTCTGAAATATACCCATGTAAGAAAGCATTTTTCACATCTAACTGTTTTATAGGCAATTGATAAGCAAGAGCAATTCACAAGAGGATTCTTATGGTGCTAGGTCTAACAACTGGGGAGAAGGTTTCTGTGTAGTCTAGGCCATCAATTTGACTGTAGCCCTTGGCTACAAGTCTTTCCTTCAACCTTTCTAGCATGCCTTGGGGTGTAAGTTTGGCTTTAAACACCCATTTGCAGCCAATCACATGCATGTGGGGTTGTCTAGGGACTAGTTCCCAGGTCTGATTTTGAGCAAGGGCATCAAGTTCCTCTTGCATTGCAGCTCTCCATATTTCATGTTTGAGAGCTGATTTGACTGATTTAGGTTCTTTGGGAATGGTAGAGTAGGATCTGATCAAGGCATATTTGGGGTTAGGTTTGAATATTTTTGTTGTCCTTTGGTGGTCATGGAATGTGTATGTGGGGTATCAGGAGTAGTAGGTGGGCTAGTAGGGGATGTGGTTGAATCTGAAATAGTGGTATCTGTAGAGTTGTGTTGATCTGATGTGGGAGTTGGCATGTCTGACAGGTCTGAGGATCTTGGTGTTTCTGGTGAGGCATTAGGAATAGAATGGGTTTTGGTGAGGTAGGTTCAGGACTAACATGGTCATGTATAGGAATGTTAGGGCTACATTCTTCTACAGGCATGGGCTCTTCTTGAGGTAATGCTGGGACATAGGACGTTGTGGAGCTTCCACAAGTGGCTGGGCTGGTTGTAGGAAGCCAGGGATCAATAAGATTCAGAACATGTGTGGTGTTGGTGGGTACAGATCTGTTGTGGTATGGAAATTGTGTTTCATCAAAGGACGCATGCCTAGAGATGTAAAATATTTTGGTAGGGGGTGAAAACATTTATATCCCTTATGTTGGTTGCTATAGACAACAAAGACACAAGGCAAGGTTTTTGGGTCAAATTTATGTTTTTTGGTGTCCCATGTGTATGGATAGCACTTGGAACCAAAGACCCTAAAACTAGAGTAGTCTGGTTGTTTGTGAAAATGTCTATGGAATGGGGAGTCTGACTGAAGGGCAGTAGTGGGAACTCTGTTCATGACATACACTACCGTAGAAAAAGCTTCTACCCACAAGGACAAGGGTACCCTACTGTGAAATAACATAGTGAGGCCAAGTTCTATAATGGTTATATGTGTTCTTTCAATCAAACCTAACTGTTCTGGGGTATGCGGACAAGAGATCAAGTGCACAATGCCTTGGTGTGTGAGGTGAGTACCTAGGGATTTGTGTATGAATTCACCCCCTCCATCTGTGTGAAACTTTTTTATATGTTGATTAAATTGTTTGTGCACATAGTTTTCAAATGCTATGAGTACATCAAAGAAATCAGATTTGTGTTTTAAAGGAATCCACCACACATATTTTGAATAATCAACAATAAAACTTGCATAGTATCTAAAATGCCCTAAATATTGAACAAGGGCTGCCCCCCACAAATCACAATGAATGAAATCGAAAATACTGGAACTAGAATGTTCTGATTTATCAAAAGGAAGCCTATTTAATTTGCCAAGTTGACAGCTTTCACACAGGTGTTCCTGTTTATTTTGCCCTAATTCCTCAATGAGGCCTTTATTCTTCAAAACTTGAATGGTTTGAAATTGTATATGCCCTTGTCTTTGGTGCCACAACTCAATGGTGCATGCTTTAAATCTTTGAGAGAAGTGTAGTTCCAGTGTCCTTGGGATGACATATAGGTTCCCTTTAAGGTAGCCCTCCACCAGTACCTGTCCAATTGTCTTTTCCTTAAGAGCACAAGTTTGTTATTAAAGAAACAGTCTGCATAAAATTGAACAGTTAAATGACTTATGGATGGAAGATTCTTTTTCATAGCACGTACTGAAAGCACTTTTTTTAATAACTATTGGATTGGGATAATTTGTTATGTGTAATTCTTCTATGCCTGTTATTGCAAGTTTTGAACCATTGCCTATTATAACTGAGTCTTTTCCTTCATAAGGAATCAAATTATGCAGTATAGAAGGGTTACATGTCATATGGTTGGATGCTCCTGTGTCTATGATCCATTCAGTATCTGCTATGGTGTTGTCTAATGTAAGAGCTGACAGAGCCTGTGGAGTGTTATCATCTTGCGCCTTGGGATTCCACCAACAGATCTTGTCAATGTGACCAGGTATCCCACAGTTCTGACATGTTTCATCTTTGTACTAATCTCTCTGCCTTAGACATTCTTATGAAAATCTTTTTTTGTCCACATTGTGATGGTGCTCCTGCTGTTTGTTGGGCCTAGAATCCTCTGCCTCTCGAGGTAAATTTGGAGGAGTTTTCAACTCTTTGATGTGGTCTTTGTCCATAAAAGGCCATCTGAGTGAGGGACTATCCTTCTGATCCTTTGACTGAAAACCATGTCCTCCTTTGATCCAGATTTTGCAATTGAGATACCAGTTCAGTGTAGGTAGGTCTAGGAGGTTTGAGCGTTGTGGTGGTAAATGTTTCATATTAAGGGCCAAGGCTTGTTAGAAGGTAGTAAACCTTCTCTGAATCTTGAACCGGTTTTCCAATTGCAGCTAGACTGTCACATAATCCTTTGAATTGTTGAATGTGTTCATTGATGCTCTTGTCTTCATCCTTTCTTAGGTATGTAATTTGCTTCTTTAGATTGAATTCTCATTCCAGAGAATCTTATGCATATGCTAATTTCAGTGCATCCCATACAGCTAGGGCAGAGCTATGTCCAATATCTAGTCCAAATGATTCTTCTGAGAGGGATTCAATCAACCACCCCCTCAAAAATCTGTTAGCTTTCTTCCACTTCACATATTCTGGGTTTGATGTTTGTGTGGTTGATCCTCCTTCTGATGTTGATGTGATGAACTCTGCAGGTGCAGATGCTTCTTTTTCCAAGTGATCTATAAGATCTTGGCTCTCTACCAGGGCTAATGCTTGCTCCCTCCATAGAGGGTAATTCTTGGAGGTGAGTTTTAAAGATATGAAACTGGAGACGTTAAGGGACAAGCTTGACATGGTGATTATGGGTTGTTATTTTTGTGATCTGTAAAATATGATGTATGATTATGTGGTTAGACACCACTAGGCTCCGATACCATGAGAAAATATTGAATAAAGACCGAATGAAAAACTTTGATTTTATTGAATGAACTAGTGTGTTATTTTTCTGTACATTACTCGTTGCCATAGGTCTTGAATATATAGCAAAAGAATATAGTTGTGAAAGAGATAAATGTATCTTTATCCTAAAACACAAAAGAACTATCTTAACACAGATGAAAGGGAATAGATATGCTTTTGGACTCTTGAACGCTAATCACTTCCAGTTTGATCTGATGTAGGACTCTGTTTGCGGCTGAGCCTGTGATTTAATCAACCTTATCTCTCCATTCAACCTTATGACTCCAATCACAGGTATTTTATTCAAAATTTGAATTTATCTTCTAATTTCCCCAATTATCTGCAAGGTGTTTGAAGAATTGCCTAAGAGAGTCTTTTGCATGACGACCTTTTTTGCATGGCCAACTTGATTTATCTTATGCTGTATGACATTATTGGATGGTAATGCATTGGTTACTTCTGCATTAGTTAATAATACCGAGTCATTATCCGGTAAAGGAACGTTCGGATGTAATGTGTAACATACCGACATTTCAGAAAGGGCAAAGTAGTAATTGGGTATTTTTGGTATGACTAATTATTAATTGTCCTATTTATTTAATTAAAAAGGATTTAATTAAAGGATTTAGTTATTAGTTAAAAAAGATTTAATTAATAACTATTTAAAGGAAATAATCCCCAAAATCCCTCTTTTATTTCATACGCATATTCTGAAGGAAAAAAAAAGAGAGGACGACGCAAGCTAGGGAGAAACAAACGCGGAGTTTTCAGGAAAAAAAAAAGTGAACGTAAACTCCAATTGCAGGGTCAATCCGTTCATCTGTTCAAGATGCCGCAGGAGAGAAAAGTGACCACCGCGACGAGACGCAACTTTGGAAAAAATAAAATATCATTATTCCATAAGTTTTCAGTTTAGCCCTAGTTTTTCGTAATCATCGAGTTCATTTCTTCAAAAATTCATATCTTTTAATCCGTAGCTCTGTTTCGTAGCCATGAGTAGTCAAAATGATCTTCTTGGAGTGTAGATCGTTCTAAAAATAGTTTTACAGTATTTAATTCAGGTAATACTCAGTTTTACACACTTTTTCAATTCGGGATTTTCAAGAAAGATAGGATTTTTAGGTTTACCTGTTGATCAATTAGGTTACAAGTTGAAGGCTTAGAAGTTCATCTTTTTCTTGAAGGTTTTGGATCGGTTTTTCTTGCAATTAAGGTAAGTGTCTCTTCCTAATGAGTAATTATAGTTTTATAATGATAGGTTGAGTTTCGGTGAGTTTTGGTGTTGTTTGGTGATAGAATTCATGCGAAGTTGTAATTAATGCGATGTGATATTTTTGGTATATTTGAGTTGATTTCTACTGCTTTTTTTCTGAATAATTTGTTGATAAACGTGTTTGGTTTGGGTTAGGAATCAATTAAGTGTAGAAAACCGTGTTTTAGGGTTTTGTAATACGTTCTAATTGTTATCCTTTGGTCTTATAACATTAATTAAACCTTAACAAGCTTCGATTGAGCTTCCGATTCGTTTAGTTTCGGCACCGAATGTACTCTATAAGGAGTTGAAGTTTGGATCCGTCGGAAGAGCATGAAAGGGCTTGTGCTTTGATGAACTAGAGTTCATCAATGTCTGTGTAATTGTTAGGCCTTGTCCATGTCTAGTGGTCTAGGAAAGAGAGTAGTGTATGTGAGGGAGCTTACTTGAAAACACTTAGGTGGCTAGTTAATACACGATAATAAACTTACATATGTGATAGTAAAAGATAAAACGTCACCTATTCTCGGTTATGCACTATTTCATATCGGCGATGTGATACGTTCATAAAAGGTGAACAACGCTACTGGCTCAAAAGGCTGAAGGGTAGTGGAGGAAATTCATCGAACGTATATGCATACCGGAGAGACCCCGGAGCTAATCGGTGCTAATCACCGTTAGTTAGCAATTATATCTTCAGGCTGATGAACACCGTGCACAGTGCCCTTGATTATTAATGTAACCAAGATAAGCTAAGTTAGAAACGTATAGCCATGATATGTTGAGGGACATGGAGTGAACCCTAGATTGAGTCGGTCTCATAAAGATAACCTGGAAATAATAATGAACCTTTTGTTGTAGAACTTAGTTATTCATTAGCTTCTCACTTTTACTAAGTACTTCGTAGTTACCTCCTTTACATTTTCTTTTGTATGCATTGTGGGGTGAGAAGACGAATAGGTTGACCAAGCGTAGATGACGACTTTTGAGGACATTGATGCCTTGACGAAGCTTTTAGTTTATTTCCATGTAAAGGTTGTACTAGACTAGTTGTATTCCTTTTCTTGGACTTGTTGTATGTTTGGAGTATTTTTGCAATAATCAAAACAAACTAAATTTATAAAACCGATCCTTACAATGCAAACTAACTCCTAACCGACCGAATATCGGGTAGTTGCTAGTATAGTAGGGTAAGTAAGGGTGTCGATCCACATGGAGATGGTTCGATGAATACGTCTTATGTTTTAGATTTACAAGCTAGCATTTGCATAGACAGAGAATCAAAGTTGATTCAAAGCTATGAAAGGATTGTTCGGACTGGAAGTTAAAACGCAGAGAAATTAAATTAACAGAGCAGAAAAATAAACTAAGGCTTAAATCTATGAAATTGATCAACAAGCAATTTGGGAAAAAGGCGGCAAACAATGGATCAACAATTCACTCAAAAATTAAAGGTGATCTTATAACGATTCTGCGTTTCTTAAAAGAGGCGGGTCCACCTATTCTAAAGCAAAACGATCTAATCTCTCAAAACGTTCTATTCAATTAACAAGCAAGGTGTAAATCTCTCGATTTAATGACCTAAACAACAACTGAGCAACTCTCGTTTTAGCTAACAGTCGATTGTTCAATCAAAAGCAAGGTGTTCTTAATTCACGAATTTTCATTCAGAAAACAATTAAGCATTCATCATCTCTCGATGTAAATGAAATTAAACCATAAAACGAGCTAAAAGATCGACCTCTATTGAAGAACACGAGAAATCGTAATGAGAAAACCAGAATTAATAAGAAAATTGCATCCCCAATGCTGCCAAATTTGATTTAGCTATCCATAGAGTGAATGATTACAATGCTTGAAGAGAAATCCATAAAATCTAAGTTTAAAAGTAATTGAATCTAAGAAACCCAGCCACCAAGAAGGCTTTTGGGACTGTTTTTGCTCTCAGAATTTCGATCTGAAAAAGTTGATTCTAATCATCTATATTGTGTGATTACAACTGGGGACTATTTATAGGAAAACAAAGAAATCTGCAGATCGAACGCATTTGGTTTCACATATGGAACGCCCGTTTATCATTTGAACGCCCGTTTGACTCGATTTTCCTCGCCTTCCAAACTCTCTCTGTTAGCACCGAACGCCCTTTCGCCATCTTAAACGCCCGTTCTATCAATTGAATCGATTTTGATTGCATGAAACGGTTTTGCAAGCTGCGCTTTTGTCCCACTTGTCGACCTCTCTCCTCTAACTGCCTTAACCGCTTGGATGTTGTTCAGGGTCAAATTGTATGATTTTTATAGATATATTTTATATCAATTTTCCCCCGATATATATTATTTTCATAGAAGTAGGGCTTTATATCGAAATATGTAGTAAATGATGTTTTTAAGAGGTTAATTGCAAAACGTAATTTAATTATGTGCTTAAATGATGATTTTATGTTATTTTGGAAATACGTTACGCTTTGGTATGTTTTCCTATTGTTGTAGATACTCATTGATGATGGAAGAGAGGATTTTAGAGAGCCAAATTCGTGCTTGGAAAGGATCAATCAAAGTTATGGAAGATTGAAAGATATAAGGAAAGAAATCAAGCAAGATAAATGTCGGAAAATCAGGATTCCGAGTAGTGACGACCTTGCAACGCAATTCTTGATATGATAACAACCGATTTTACTCTGTACCTAAAGAGAAGAGTTGTAGGTCTTGAAGAGAGGATTCTACAGGATTTTGAATCACTCCATTCCGACTTACGAGGCCCGAGATATGAGCGTTACAAGTTTGGATGCTGTTGCTGAAAATAATGGACGAGCGTCCGGATATTCAAACGAGCGTCCGGAACGGTTACTGTAGCTGCCGACTTAATTTTCCTATTTAAACAGCTGCGATTTTAACCCTAATCACATCATATTTTCTCTATACAAAAATACAGAGAAGCAGCCGCATCTTGAGAGTTTGAAGGCCGGTCACCCGAGCCTTGTGCTCGGGTGAACCGAGGTTAGATTAGGAGTAGATTATGTAGCTTTTCTTTTCGTTTCCATGGTGTTTCAACCATTGTATCCAAGACTATGTGAGTTCTCTTATGATTAATTTAATTCCAGTTTTTCTTCATGACGTTTGATTTAGTTTGTATTTTTCTATGCGATTTGTATGCCATGTGAATTAGAATCGAAAGATTAGTTCACGATTGATGTTTATAATACGGAAGTTGCGTAAACGCTAGATCACCATAGAAAGATAGGGTTTTTAGCCATTAATGATGACAAGTTAATGAGTTAGATTCCTAGGTTGTTAGGTTCTTTAAAAACGAGAGTTAATTGAATCTACACCTTCGTTTTGTTTGAATATCGATCTCAACACTCGAAAGATGAGAGATAGATAATTGAATTCACTAGAGTAGGATTTCATAGCTTGAGAATACGGATTCACTAAGAGATTAGGGATTTGTATCTCGTGTAAAGGTGAAACCACAATTTGAATTGAAATCATGAGATGAACTAGGATTGAAATCACTTGGTTTGTGCACTGTTTGATCCCATGTATCCTTAGTTTAGATTTTTATTATTTGTTCTTGCTTAGATTTATCTTAGTTGTTCTTTGAGTTTTTATGTTTAATATTTCGTTTATTTGTTTTCTTGAGTAACAATTGAGAGAGTTAGTTAGATTAGATTTAACATCCCTTTTCCCTGTGGATCGACCCCTTACTCACTTCGCTCTACTATCAATTACCCGGTATTCGGCCGGTTAGGAGTTAGTTTTGCATGGTAGTTAGGGTTATAAATTTTCTTTTGTTTTATTGATGCAAAATCTCTCCAACAAAAGTGGCGCCGTTGCCGGGGAATAGGTGTCATGTTGAATCTAGTTTTGTTAGTTCTCGATTTTGTTACGTTTTGTTTTTCATTTTTAATAAAAGTAGCGTATACCAAGTTGAGAGTTTTTATTTTGCCGTGTTTCGATGACCGTTAGGTTAAGAATGTGCAAAAGTTTTTTACTCAACTTGTTTTACGTGAAGTTTATGTTTAGTTGTTACCTAATCTAACCGTTTGTGCTTAAATTTGATGTGGTGCCTCGTTCTTGGTGTTTAGAATTGGAATATTAGGGTTTCTTTGTGTTTTTCCCGCTTCGCAGTGCATACTCGTTGTATGGGCGGCGTTCAAGGTAGTGAACGCCCGCCCGCATCTAACTTGCGGTGTACGCGACGTCGGTTTTATGGACGTTCGTCCGTTCAAATACTTTCAATCTGCATTCGATTTAGAGGACCAGCACGAGCGCCTATACTTTCGAACGCTTCGTCGGTGTTGAACGCTAGTTGGACGTCCGTCCGTCTCAAGAATTGCAATCCAGTTACGATATTTCTTGATTTAATTTTTAATGCTTTTGTTTAACTTGGATTTCTTCATTCGAGCTTCGTGGCTTATTTCGTTTATATAGATGTCACGAACTTATATGTTTTTACCTTTCCATCTATGAATCCATGTTAAATAATCGATTAATTTTTATATACTTGATTCATCTAGGCATGTTATAGTGATTTGTCGGTTCTCGTAAGCTATAAATCGTTCTTATGGTTAATTAGTAGCTAATGTCGGTTCCGTATGCTACATACCGCTCCGATGAATCTTTTAAGCTTTTAAGACTTACGTGCTTCCTTTGTTTTTATAGTTCATATGGGTAGCTACTCGCCGGTTTTTTTTTATGCTACGCCCTTTCTCCATATGAGTTATACCTGTTTAGATAGATGATTTGTTGGTTTCCATAAGTCTATCACTTTCGATAAGTCTTAAGGCGCGTCGGCACTAGTGGCAAGACTGCATGCGTTTATCGTAACCTGTCATTATGTGGTAGACGTTTATATATATGTCGTGTTGCATATAGTGGGCTAGTTTTCTTTCTTTTATTTTATTTTCTTTTTGCATATCATTTAAATGCATTTCATTTAGTTGCATTTCATATAGTTGCATTGTTTTTTTCTATTTCTTTTATTTTTCTCAAGTGTGGTCACTGTCGGTTTTCGTAATACCACCTAGTTTATTTTTCTTTTTGAGTGTAGTTAACTGTCGGTTTCCGTAATACTACCTCGTTTTTATTTTATTTTTAGGATTTTTCACGTAGATTGCATTGTAATGCATTTTCATATAGTTGCACCTAGCCTTACTAATTTGTAATATTCCATGTATATGTCCATCTTTATATGAGCTTAATCTAAAAATTCTCTAGACTTCCTTTCTGTGCTTTATATGTTATCTTCCCTATCCCCGAGGTATTTCATGTTTGTCAAGTGTGCAGGTATTTGCATTAGCTATTGTGAGTTTTCGAGGATGATATCGTTTTCCGGTGGATGGTCCACGATCACTGAGTTCGTCGGGAATTTTTGGAGAGTGGATCGACACGCCTGAGAATAGCTCCCTTCGGCATACAATCGCCTAAGTTTTCTTTTTCTTTTTCATTTCGCACAACTTGAGGACAAGTTGCAATTTAAGTGTGGGGAGGGATGGTTTATGTGTATCTACTTTCATTTGCTCATATTAGTTATAATTTTCTATGAAAAGCGCAAAATTTTCAAAATTTTGTTTCGTCCTTGAGTAACATTTCACCGGCATGCTAGTTTTATAATCTGGCACCTTTAGTTGTTATCATGAGTCATATCATGTTCGAGAATAGGTTTAGTAAGTCGATACTCACTTGAACTTCATTTCACGAACCTATTAGATGAAGAGCCAAATATAGAATAGTTTCCGGTTAGTTAAAGGAAAGTTAATTTCGATCTGAGATAACACTTATTTAGCATTAATGAAAGTTAAGAACTAGTGCTATATTCACAGATTAAAATCTCAGTACCTTAGTGTTCTTGAGAACTTTGAGAGTCTTGAATGTGTTAGAAATATATTTGACCGAGAGTTTCCAAAGAGTTTGAAAAATATAAAATATATATATATCTATAAATAGAAATAAATGAATAGAATTTCTTTATGGGAATTTTGTTTGTAACTATCACCTCGAGTCCATTTGGATCCGCCCCAAATGGGGAGTGTGGTTTACCTTGACAAGATATGGGTTCGAGTGATCTCGGGGTGATCGCCTCACAATGTAGGGAGTGTGTTATACTTTTGAGACGCGACGATAGGAAATATAAAATATAAAATATACGCTTTTTTTTGGGATTCTAAGTCAAGTTGATCTAAACCCAGTAGAGACCCGAAAGGTATTTTCTTGGTACTAAGTAAAGGAATTTAGTTGTGAGTTAGTTACTATGTTCTTGGTAATTAGTTTTGTTAGGTAAGTGCTGTAGATAGAATGAAGTTTTCGTTTAATTGACCGGATAACTGTTAGTGCTTGATGTATTATATCAAGAGAGGATCGGTGGAAGTTTAGTAGGTTCTCGCACACACATCACCGAGTGAGGTCGATTTTTGAATACTAGCTTGTCATGATTTTGACTATATCTCGTGTCGAGTTATGTGGATTCTTGATGGTATGTTCTTGTTTTGTTTTGCTCGGGACGAGCAAAAGTTTAAGTGTGGGGGGTGTTGTTCGGGGTCAAATTGTATGATTTTTATAGATATATTTTATATCAATTTTCCCCGTATATGTATTATTTTCATAGAAGTAGGGCTTTATATCGAAATATGTAGTAAATGATGTTTTTAAGAGGTTAATTGCAAAAGCGAAGCTAATTATGTGCTTAAATGATGATTTTATGTTATTTTGGAAATACGTTACGCTTTGGTATGTTTTCCTATTGTTGTAGATACTCATTGATGATGGAAGAGAGGATTTTAGAGAGCCAAATTCGTGCTTGGAAAGGATCAATCAAAGTTATGGAAGATTGAAAGATATAAGGAAAGAAATCAAGCAAAGATAAATGTCGGAAAATCAGGATTCGAGTAGTGACGACCTTGCAACGCAATTCTTGATATGATAACAACCGATTTTACTCTGTACCTAAAGAGAAGAGTTGTAGGTCTTGAAGAGAGGATTCTACAGGATTTTGAATCACTCCATTCCGACTTACGAGGCCCGAGATATGAGCGTTACAAGTTTGGATGCTGTTGCTGAAAATAATGGACGAGCGTCCGGATATTCAAACGAGCGTCGGAACAGTTCTTGTAGTCGCCGACTTAATTTTCCTATTTAAACAGCTGCGATTTTAACCCTAATCACATCATATTTTCTCTATACAAAAATACAGAGAAGCAGCCGCATCTTGAGAGTTTGAAGGCCGGTCACCCGAGCCTTGTGCTCGGTGAACCGAGGTTAGATTAGGAGTAGATTATGTAGCTTTTCTTTTCGTTTCCATGGTGTTTCAACCATTGTATCCAAGACTATGTGAGTTCTCTTATGATTAATTTAATTCTAGTTTTTCTTCATGACGTTTGATTTAGTTTGTATTTTTCTATGCGATTTGTATGCCATGTGAATTAGAATCGAAAGATTAGTTCACGATTGATGTTTATAATACGGAAGTTGCGTAAACGCTAGATCACCATAGAAAGATAGGGTTTTTAGCCATTAATGATGACAAGTTAATGAGTTAGATTCCTAGGTTGTTAGGTTCTTTAAAAACGAGAGTTAATTGAATCTACACCTTCGTTTTGTTTGAATATCGATCTCAACACTCGAAAGATGAGAGATAGATAATTGAATTCACTACGAGAGTAGGATTTCATAGCTTGAGAATACGGATTCACTAAGAGATTAGGGATTTGTATCTCGTGTAAAGGTGAAACCACAATTTGAATTGAAATCATGAGATGAACTAGGATTGAAATCACTTGGTTTGTGCACTGTTTGATCCCATGTATCCTTAGTTTAGATTTTTATTATTTGTTCTTGCTTAGATTTATCTTAGTTGTTCTTTGAGTTTTTATGTTTAATATTTCGTTTATTTGTTTTCTTGAGTAACAATTGAGAGAGTTAGTTAGATTAGATTTAACATCCCTTTTCCCTGTGGATCGACCCCTTACTCACTTCGCTCTACTATCAATTACCCGGTATTCGGCCGGTTAGGAGTTAGTTTTGCATGGTAGTTAGGGTTATAAATTTTCTTTTGTTTTATTGATGCAAAATCTCTCCAACAGATATATCCCATTACACCTCATCATCCTTATCTCTATTATCAAAGAAACATGGCAAACAAATAACAAAACCAATATGATATAAATTTATAATAATAATAAAAAAAACAAATTCAAGCCCAAATGCCCTTTATTTATTTTAGACCCACTTTACTCAATAATTCTATTTTAAGGCCCTATCCCAATGCAGATATTACTAATGTGGGGAAATTTTATAGGAAAAATATCATAAAATTTCGTATAAAATAGCCATTAACATTGTACTTATACTTCTAAGATCTTTGTAAGTTTGGTTGGTACTTTTAAGACCTCGTATTGTATAAGTCTTTGGGTTTTTCGTCGTTGCAATTTAACTATCAATCTTTAGTATGATTAATTTCTATTCATTAGTAGCATTTATGTTTTTTACCCGAGTCTTTTTAGCTTCTGTTTGTTTTATTTTGACACGATGACGTAGAGGCTGGCGTATAATATTAGATTTATTTAATGCTATATACGCCGAACGTTTCTCTTCCGGATAAGGTCTCGGTATCCGGGAGTGGGGCGTTACAGTTGGTATCCGAGCGAAGCGTCGTTTCTTTCCTAGGCTTCTTCCCTCTAAGATAGGATTTCTTTAGACCTTTTAGAACCTTTATGATCTCTCTTGATCTTGGTGGTAAATTCTCGTAGGATTAGGAATCCTTAGGCCGTGATTAAGTTGCACTAGGAGCAAGTGAAAAGTCTCCTTAGGTGAAAGTTAGGTTGAGTTTTAAGTTCACATCTCTTATATGATCCTCTTAAGTTTGTTCCTTTCGAGAACCCTAAATAGGATCCCTCTTTCCTTTTGGAATCTTTCGATCTTTCTCTAATGTTCTTTCTTTTTGAGGTTTTAATGCTTTTGTAATGCTACATTTGGTTCAAATCACTTCCTTGTAACTTGGTGTTATGCAAAACGAGTAAACGATTTTGTTCACGTTTCTACATGTCATGTTATATCATTTTTTTGTTCCAAGAATTCGGTAAATTTTCAGCCACTTAGAAATTTGTCTTATCTATAATTTATTTCTTATATCAATGTAGTTTTCAATATGGATTGTTCACAAATTGTTTAACAAGGAGGGGAACTCTGTTCAGAAAATTCTGCAGCTGTACTCTTACTTATCATTCTGTTTTGAATATGCTAAACACCTCCAAATGACTTGGATTTTTGATATGTTGTAGAAAACATCCTGAACTATAATTTTTGTTTTGGAACCAAGTGCAAATTCGTTTTGGTCTGAGCACAATCTGCAACACACGACAGTTGATGAAGTCCTGAAATTTTTTGACAGCTTACAGCAGTAGATGAAAAGAATTATTTTGACCGACCTATGGCTTCCTAAGATTTTTGATTTTTGAGCATCATATGTAAAACTTACATACTCACAAATATTCTCTTTGCCTCATGTTCAAAATTAGTTCAGTTTGTTTTGTGCAAATCAATTATTTCATGACTTATGTATGCACCAGAATTTCTCAAAACCATTTAAGTCCTCTGGTGAAGGAATGGTAGATGTCTTTCTTTCACCCTGTAAGTTATGGTGTAGTAGGTTATAGGAGATGAGAATACTTTGATTTATCTGATTCTTAAGCTAGTTGTTACCCAGGATAAGAAGTTTGGCAGAGACAAGGTGTTGTCGTTATAGTGCTCCTCGATGGCAAGAAACGATTGCGTGGTGATTGTACAATCTTATGTCTTCATCTATAAGGTTCTCTTTTATAATCATCTAGTTTCCTACTTGGTTATCCCGATTTCAAATGTTTCCCCATCCATACTAATTGTAACCCATGTTCTAGTTAAATTCACCATTTGAAACTTCTGAAACTCGGTAAAAGTTCCCTTATTACGAAGTTTTGTTTTCCAAGTGTGTACATTCTTTAGTGTGCCTTATTTTCTTTAAGATGTTTTCATCGTGTCAAATGCTTGATTTAAGGAAAATAAGTTTCTCATCTTTCGAACTATTTGAACTGACAATTGCATATCCTTCCAACTATATCCTGTTTAGCTATTTCGGGGCAACACACTTTTGCATCCTAGTGATTACCCTCAATGCATTCCCTACAAGATGTTTTAGTACATACAACTTTTTGTTTAAAGACCCGACTCAACAAATCCTCCGCTTTCTCTTTTCGCTATCGCTTGGTTTATGTTTACCAAAATTCTTGGCCTTGCTTTGCTCGATATGGTTTCCACACGAGCTCCATATGTAAATTTTACTCTTTCCATGTACTTCTTACTCTTTTCAATTATTAGTGTTAAACGTTTCTTCCTTTGACACATAGTTTTATCATCCCCGTGATTGGCTCTATCCAACACGAGTCAATGCTTTCTGTTTCCGTGTTTTCCCTTCATGTAAAGCTATTTCCCCTGATCCAAAAATTCCGAAAATTTTCAGCAATATAGACCACTGTGTTTTCTACAATTTCTCTTTTTACATTGATTCGATAATATATATGGATTGTTCAGAAAATCCACGTTATTGCCGGACATTCTCTCCAGAAAATCTGCAGCAGCACCTTCACTTCTCCTTCTGTTTTGAACAGGTTAAACATCTTCAAATGACCTGAATTTTTTATGTTGCAGACAACAATTTTATCTACAACTTTTCTTTTGGAATCAAGTTCAATTTCCTTTTTGTTTGATATTAATCTGCAATTTAAATCAATGTTTATTAATCACAAAATTCTGACAACTTGTGTAATCGGCAAAAATAATTGTTTTTGATTAACTCACTCTCATCCAAAAATTCTAATATTTTATGTCACGTAGGAAAATCCGGTATCTAAATATTTTCTCTTTTGATCGTGCTCAAATTCCTTTTTATGTAATTTGTACAAATTGATAATGTCGGATCGAGAGTAAATATCGCATACGCCACCACCAAAAGGATCCTCACCTCTTTGGTGAGGTTTGGGCTAAGTGTGTAGCAAGTTACGGGGGTTATGTCTTAAAAGGTTTCCGAAGCGATCTTTCCCTAGGATATGTCTCATGGTAGAATGTTTGTAAAGTTAACATTGTTGTTTCTTTTGCAGTTATAAAACAAGAACCAAGATGCTATCCTCCAGCATGCCATGTTTGATGTTCAAACCCTTTTCATGCCCTTTTGTAATTATTTCTCATGTAATCCCTCACTTGAGATCTTTAAGCTCAACAAATCCTCTTCACTTGTTGTTTTGAATTACCTAAGAAATATATCTCCATAGGCATTTCTTTTGAACAAATCCATGCTTCCTTACTTGTCAAATCAAGGAACAAGTTCCCTCTAACTCTACATTGTTGCACCTCCATTCTTTTTTTCAAGTACAAATTTGACAGAACCTTTTAATGTCAGATGATTCTTTTTACTTGTGTTTATTTTCAGCTTCCCTCCTAAGGGTAGTGTTGATTTTGTAATCTTTCCATCTAATGATACTTGTTCTTTCAAGGTATGCATCTCATCTTCTTACCTGTTGGATCTTTAATACTACATTGACATCCATCTTCAGTTACCTATCTTTAACCTTCTAGCAATTTATGCTAAACCAGTTTCAAGCAAAAGGTAGTCTTTGCCAAGGTGCCTTCTGATTCTATTTAGCCAATAACTTTTGAATTCCTAAACTACTGATTTCCAATTCAGATTAATGTGCCTTGTACCCTTCAGTTTTAACTCTCTTTTAGGTCATTTAGAGCCATGAACCGCCAGATACACCTTTTGATATTCCATCTTCTATTTTGGCGTTTCTATTTCAATTTTGTCATACTAGTTGAAAGTCTATTTTGGCTTAACTTTTTTTCCCACATGAGGAATAACCTTGAGCCCTTATTTCCCCGGCAGTGTACTATTCCTCTCGAGTAGTGCAACCTTGAAACTTTGAATTGGATCATCAATGATCTTTCACACTTCATTTGAAAGTTTGAGTTAATTCTTTGAATCCAAAATTTATCCAAAAATTCTTAAGTGTCTTTTCCCTTCACTTGAAAACTTGTTTATCGCTTACTTTTTCAAACTTTTGATTTTTCCCTTACATAGTCATGAGGAAAACCCAATCCCCTTTTTCAATCTTGAAATAACCTCTATTTGAATAATGCAGACTTTGATTTTCCTTGACAAGTTCCTTTTATTTCATTTCGAGACCTGGGTGTACTCGTTTTGTCTCTAAAGCTCCTGCATGTGAGATTCTGCCCTCTTTAGATTTGTAAATGGTTTAGTCTTCCTGGTGCTCAACCTGTCACCTTCAAACTCTTTTTGTTTTTCCAAGCTAACTCTTATTGGCATAAGGATGGGATCAGATCGTCAGAGAGAAAGTATGGCAAATGCATGTTCTTCATCCCAACGAGACTCAGAAGTCCTTTAGCTGGGATCATTGCGGTTCTACAACAAGTTTGTGTCAAAGTGATGAATGAAGCCACAAGATAGCACTTGTGTTCATCCGGAGCAACCAAGATGCACAGAGAGTTGGAACAGTACCACTGATGATCTTTCATGAAGATAGAGGTAGAAGAGCTGTATACAATAATAGTTACCACGACAACATCCAGATGTCAACATTTGAAACTCTACATGGAGAAAAGCGAAGAACCCCAATTTTCAGGGTTGAAGTGAAACAAAGATGACAAATTTTGAGACCAGAGTTGATACAGCGAGCCAACGAGAATATTGAAGTGGAGCATAGCAAACTCAAGTTGGCTCAAGATAAGCAGAAGCGTTGGGAAGACGGAAGAAGAATACGGTTAGAATCTGAAGCTGATGATGAAGTGCATCTAAAGACGTCCCTCTTGAGCCAGTGATGAACTTATGCTTAACCAATGTTGATTTGGAAGCAAGCATGGACCTTGAAGTGGTTGAAGAGATCTTGAACTACGCGGAGTAATCAAGTGCACTTTAGAACGGTAGACGAAGAAAGTTAAGAACGAAGATGTACAACTAGTCTTCATTCAGAGAAACAGTCACACAACGGCAGAGACGACATGAGAGTTAGGAACAAGACGCTTTGTAAAGTCCAGAGTTCAAGTACCTCCCAGTCACGTTTGAGTTTCGAGGATGAAACTCCTCTTAAGGGGGGAGGAATGTAACATCCGACTTTTCAGAAAGGGCAAAGTAGTAATTGGGTATTATTGGTATGACCTAATTATTAATTGTCCTATTTATTTAATTAAAAAGGATTTAATTAAAGGATTTAGTTATTAGTTAAAAAGGATTTAATTAATAACTATTTAAAGGAAATAATCCTCAAAATCCCTCTTTTATTTCATACGCATATTCTGAAGAAAAAAAAAAGAGAGGACGACGCAAGCTAGGGAGAAACAGACGCAGAGTTTTCAGAAAAAAAATTTAGAACGTAAACTCCAATCGCAGGGCCAATCCGTTCATCTGTTCAAGATGCCGCAGGAGAGAAAAGTGATCACTGCGACGAGACGCAACTTTGGAAAATAAAATATCCTTATTCCGTAAGTTTTCAGTTTAGCCCTAGTTTTTTGTAATCGTCGAGTTCGTTTCTTCAAAAATTCATATCTTTTAATCCGTAGCACTGTTTCACAGCCATGAGTAGTCAAAACCATCTTCTTGGAGCGTAGATCATTCTGAAAATATTTTTACAACATTTAATTCAGGAAATACTCAGTTTACACACTTTTTCAATTCAGGATTTTCAAGAAAGATAGGATTTTTAGGTTTACCTGTTGATCAATTAGGTTACAAGTTGAAGGCTTAGAAGTTCATCTTTTTCTTGAAGGTTTTGGATCGGTTTTTCTTGCAATTAAGGTAAGTGTCTCTTCCTAATGAGTAATTATAGTTTATAATGATAGGTTGAGTTTCGGTGAGTTTTGGTGTTGTTTGGTGATAGAATTCATGCGAAGTTGTAATTAATGCGATGTGATATTTTTGGTATATTTGAGTTGATTTCTACTGCTTTTTTTCTGAATAATTTGTTGATAAACGTGTTTGGTTTGGGTTAGGAATCGATTAAGTGTAGAAAACCGTGTTTTAGGGTTTTGTAATACGTTCTAATTGTTATCCTTTGGTCTTATAACATTAATTAAACCTTAACAAGCTTCGATTGAGCTTCCGATTCGTTTAGTTTCGGCACCGAATGTACTCTATAAGGAGTTGAAGTTCGGATCCGTCGGAAGAGCATGAAAGGGCTTGTGCTTTGATGAACTAGAGTTCATCAATGTCTGTGTAATTGTTAGGCCTTGTCCGTGTCTAGTGGTCTAGGAAAGAGAGTAGCGTATGTGAGGAAGCTTACTTGAAAACACTTAGGTGGCTAGTTAATACACAATAATAAACTTACATATGTGATAGTAAAAGATAAAACATAACCTATTCTCGGTTAGGCACTATTTCATATCGGCGATGTGATACGTTCTTAAAAGGTGAACAACGCTACTGGCTCAAAAGGTTGAAGGGTAGTGGAAGAAATTCATCGAACATATACGCATACCGGGGAGACCCCAGACCTAATCGGTGCTAATCACCGTTAGTTAGCAAGTATATCTTCAGGCCGATGAACGCCATGCACAGTCCCCTTGAGTAATGATGTAACCAAGATAAGCTAAGTTAGAAATGTATAGCCACGACATGTTGATGGACTTGGAGTGAACCCTTGATTGAGTCGGACTCATAAAGATAACCTATAAACAATAATGAACCTTTTGTTGTAGAACTTAGTTATTAATTAGCTTCTCACTTTTACTAAGTACTTTGTACTTACCTCATTTGCATTTTTTTTAAATGCATTGTGGGGTGAGAAGACGAACATGTTGACCAAGTGTAGATGACGAATTTTGAGGACATTGATGTCTTGACGAAGCTTTTAGTTTATTTCCTTGTAAAAGTTGTACTAGACTAGTTGTATTCTTTTTCTTAGACTTATTGTACTTCTACTTCTAAGATCTTTGTAAGTTTGGTTGGTACTTTTAAGAACTCGTATTGTATAAGTTTTTAGGTTTTTCGTCGTTGCAATTAACAATCAATCTTTAGTATGATTAATTTATATTCATAGTAGCATTTATGTTTTTACCCGAATACGTTTGCTTTATTTTGATACGACGACGTAGATGCTGGCGTATAATATTAGATTTATTTAATGCTATACGCGCCGAACGTTTCTATTCCGGATAAGGGATCGGTATCCGGGAGCGGGGCGTTACATAATGTTTACAGTAAATTTTATATTTCATATAAGCCTAATGTCATATCAGAGTAATACACAAAGCTCGTATAAAAAGAAACGAGCAAGAGACTTTGATTTAATTTACCGGCTTTTTTTTATTATGATTTAATGTCAAAATACTATGATGACATACAATATTCTCGTCAGCGTAAGTATCATTAATTTCAAGTATGATTGCCACTTAGTAGTATTTTAATCCGCCCAAGCTGATTGTATCCGATCTCCGAGTACAACAAAAATAGTATAGTTTTTTCAAGAGGTATAAATGTATGTGACCAAATCTTTGATAGTTTGATACATTTAATCGAATATTTGGTGCATATATGTCAACCCGATTGGAGAATGTCAAAGCTCGATTGGTTGGTAAAATGAATCAGAAGAACAACACGATTTAAATTTTGTTAAAGGCTGCCATGTACTAATATATATGGAGTAGTTTATTATATCCTGCCTGCAGTTCATGTAGAAATAAAAATGTTAAAGAAGCGTGGATAATTACATTTCTTGAAAGAGAAAATACCTTACAGAAACTAAACAACTCAAGCTATGAATGTTCAGTTCATGGAGACGCACATTCGCAGGAGATGAACGACGACATGTGTGTATTCTAAAACATTGAATTTATATTTAAAGGTATTATTATCTTTTTGTTGGTGGCTAATTATAAAAATTACTAGATTAACCACCATAAATATGTATTTCATTGAGATTACGAGTATTCATGTTTTTTTAGAAGGGTAAAAACGTTTTAATCAACCAAATTTGCTAAACAAGCAGAGAGGACATCATTTGGGGGTTGGGATCCTCAAGAATTTACTCCCTGAAACTGAAAATCAAACCTAGCCAATAAATGTGTCGGGACATATCTTGTGCATCTAACAAAAGAAAACTGCACAGAAACAAATCGGGACACCTCAGAAAGGCTATTCTGCCTTAGGCGACCTAAGGGTGAGAGGTCCTCCTCCACATGATGTAGCACCTGCACACATGCCAAGCAATCACTTTTCACCACCAAACGCGCCATGCCTAGACGGTGGCCTTCCACTAAGGCCATCAAAATTGCATGCATCTCCAGCAGTGCTACTTCAATTCCCGGATCAAGATGAATGAATTACCTGCGCGTCAGAATAGAACCCTGATGATCACTGAAAACCAACCTTGCTCTAGATACATATGCGGAAGATGAGGCATCCACATTACATTTCACCACCCCAGTATCCGGAGCCACCCACTGAGCTATTAAAGAAGACACCGGATGTGGTGGACGAGTCAGGCTCCAAGCCTCCTTATAATCTTGTGCTGCGACAACTGCGGCAGACTAGATCCCAGATACGTATACCGTCTGATTATCAAACACGGCATTACAACGAGCCTTCCAAATTTTCCACATAACCCAAACAAACTATGCCATCTCCACCCTCATCAACCCGAGCAAGAGCTGAGTGAAAAAATCCCTGAAATCTGTAGCTATGATTGCCTGGATTAACCCGTCAAAAATTGTTAACTCTCATACCCGTGCAACGAGCTCACATTGGAAAAGCACATGCCACACCGACTCATAGAACCAGCCACAAGCGAGGCATCTGTGATCACTTATACCCCTCTTCATCAAATTCCTCGCAATAGGAAGACAATCATGTAAGAACCTCCATAGAAAATGGGCAAGCCGCAGCTGAACAACAAGACCCTAGCACCATCTTAACACATAATCCGAACCCGACGACGAAGATGCCCTCATACCGACATGCCCGAGACCGCCAAATAATACCCCGTTTTGAGCGTATAGATGCCTTTCCGATCATAATGCCAGACCTTATTATCCCTATGTTGCCCCTACGTCAACAGAGTGTTCAGAATAGAATCACACTCCCAAGGAGAGAACCAGTCCCGGATCAAACTAACGTTCCACCTCCGCGTCCCCAGAAGCAGCAAATCAGCCACTCTAGTGTTGAGACGACAAGTGTTGCCCACAAAAGAAATTTGGAAGGACGGCTTGAAAATGGTCCAGGTATCTTAGAAAACAAAAACTGAGGATACATCTCCGACCTTCCATCTCATGCCACTTAACAGAAGGTCCCGTCCCTCAAGGATACTACGCCACATAAAGGAGGGCCATGCCGTGAGCCCCGACACAAAAAAAGTACCCCCGAGAAGTACTTCGCCCGGAGCACCTGACCAACCAAAGACCCGGGGTGAGATAAAAGACGCCAATCCTGCTTCGTCAAAAAAGCCATATTAAAGCACTCCCGGTCCCTGAAGCCCAGCCCACCCAAATTTTTCGACAAACAACATGTTTCCAGCGCTTCCAATGAACCTTCCGCCAATGCTCTGTGTCCCACCAGAAAAATTCCCTAATCTCATTCACTATCTCGTGCACAATAGTGGCAGGGGCCTTGAAGCACTGCATAATGAAAGTCGGGATGGATTGCATGACCGACTTGATCACCGTCTCCTCTCCCGCCGGAGACAACAGCTTATCCTTCAATCCCGATAGTTTTTTCCATATTGGTTCCTTCAAAAAAGAAAATATTTGGCTTTTCTTGCGCCATGTCAGATAATGAAGCCCCTAATATTTCCCCGAGCCATCTTCGAGTGGTATCTATAGCGCCACATAAATTTCCTCCCTCAACTGGCACCTGGCCACTAAAATATAAACTAGACTTATGGAAGTTAATAACTTGCTCGGATAAGGTCCCATATCTCTTGAACAGCTCAATCATATTCTCCACCACTTCATCTATCAGCTCAAAAAAAAGCATACTATCGTCTGTAAACAACATGCGGGACACTTCCACCCCCTCAACAGACCCAAAGTGAATGCCCCTAAGCAACCCCTGACTGAAGTAGCTATTAATAAAGGATATAAGACCTTATGCACAGATAATGAAAATGAAAGGTGAAATCGGATCTCCCTGTCTGATACCCCGAGATGGAACAATAAACCGGTTGAGCCGGCCATTGATGAGCACCCTGTATGTAGAAGAAGTCACACACATCCTGATAAGGCCAACAAAAGGAGGGGAAAACGCCATCAGATCCATCACCTCCCATAAATATTTCCCCTCTACTCTATCAAAATTATTGGCCGTATTAAGTTTCAAAGCCGCATGATTATGTCTCCCCGCCGCCCCTGGCTTCAAAGAGTGAAATTCCTCAAAAGCTATCATCATATTATCCGTTATCAATCTGCCAAACATAAAAGCACTTTCATTCACAGACACCACATCACAAATAACAGTCTTCAGTCGATTAACCACTACAACTTATTTATCGAGTAGCACAAGGAGATTGGCCATAGATCCGTCATCCACGAAGGTGAAGCAACATTCGGTATTGAAGTAATAAAAGTCTGAATGATGCGTCCTAGTCCAACCCCATTATTCAAAACATCTAGCACAACCTCCAGAACATCCGTCCAAGAATGTGCCAAATGTTTTGCAGAAAAATAACATGTATCGCATCCGGCCCCAGAGATTTCCTCCCCGACAACAGCTTCAAAGCACAATGGACCTTTTTCTCGGTGAATGGCGCTGCTAGCCCCTGCCGTTGCGACTCTTCTAAGACCAAAAACTGTAGACCCTCTAAATCAACATTCGCCCCATTGGTCATGAGATTTGTTGAAAGTAATCAACTATAATACGTTCCAGCTCAGCCGGCTCCCTCCCTGAAACACCCTGCCAAACGTAAAAAAGGTGGATGGAGTTCCTTGCCCGGCGTGAAGAGGCTTTATGATGGAAGTACTCAGTGTTCTTATCCATATCAACCAGCCAGTCACTCCTCCCTTTTCTGTCTCCAATACTCATCATCCAACGTGTACCAATAATCAATCTCCTGCAAGATACACCACTCCTCTTCACAGAATATGCCATGGACTCCCGGAGGAGCCTAAGCTTTTCCTCCCTCTTGCTTATGTGCTCACGAATAGCCATGTGCTTCGCCTTGCTCCAAGCCCGTAGCTCCCCACGCACATCCACAATATGTGATACTATATCATTCATACCCCAACCGGCCGAGCCTGCGACGATGCCAAGAATTTCTTCTCAAACTCTACATCTCGAACCTAGAAGGTGTCATATTGTGGTATGGGCTTCCACCTGACCTCTCTCTGGAATGGATTGACATCTTAAATAAGAAAAGGCATATGATCTGATCTTCGAGCTTGACAAATGATACAATGTATGGCGGGGAAATAGCTGCCTTCATTCAAAATTCGCAACACCCCTGTCTATTCTTGCTCTGGTAGGTGGCCCTACCCGATGCATGTTGCACCATGTATATGGAGCCTCCTATAGCCAAGAACATTATACTACAAAGTGAGGGCTCTCTGGAAACCCACATTTTGCCCATAAGGATTCTCATAAGGCCCGTCTTGTTCCATCTGCCTAAGTATCTCATCAAAATCTCCGGCCACTAACCAAGGCACAGTGCGCAAATAGTGTGACCGTCGGAGGAGGTCGCAGGAATGACGTATTTCCACCGCCTCAGGGTTTCTAAGAAAGCCCGTAAACCACCAAACCGCAAAACCCGGATCACTAATGACCGCGTCTATAAGTCAAGGTACTCAAGTCACAATCATCACGCCAAAGAAGAGCTAGCCCCCACATGAACCGTCACTCTACTAAAGCATTTGGAAACCATAAAATGCAACGAACGTACTCAAATTACTTCGACTAAGTTTTGTTTCTAACAAAAAAATGTGTGGATTAAATTTATCTACAATGGCCTTTAGGATCCGAACTGCAGGCTTCATCGGGAAAGTCAAAACACAAATTTTCTTCAACTGGACTTCACCATCCACAAAGGTATTTTGCTTTCTCTTTCCCCTAACTGGTTCCATAGAAGTTGAGACCCCACCTCCTTGTCAATCTAACCGTTTAAAAGTTGAAACCGCAATCTCTGGCTACACTCTATAACTTGCATAGGGATCTGATGCAAAGAAGAGCCCCCCAAATTTATTCCTGGTGCAACCGAGAAAACATGAGGTACGTTCACCGGAAAGTGGCCAACTCTCCCTCGCCCCTACTGCCCCGCCACCACCTCTTCGGCCTTCACCCCCCAATGCAAAGGCCTTACCCGAGCTTGGGAAGGAACAAAGGGCACCACTGCCAACGCAGAAGACAACCCAGAACCACCATCACTCCCACCGGGCCGTGAGGCCCCGAGCAACGGGTTTCACCTTCACCAATCTCCACCACCACTCGTAAGTTTGAACGCAGCACCGCGTTCAGCCACACACCATAAGGTAACGCCTTCTTCTCCTCCAACGTCAATTCCTGTGTTGAAAAAGAACAAAACCGCAAGGTACGGTCCACCTCACCATAATGGTAGCATAAGTTCGGCAACCGCTCATACTGAATCAACGTGGTTACCCCAACACCACCCACTTCCGAACGCAAGACACGCTTCAACGGCTCTGTCAAGCTCAAAGAAACTCAGAGCCGCAGAAACCACTTCCCCGAAGCAACCTCCTCCCTAATTTGACAGCAATACTCCGCCACTCGTCTTCCCACCAACCGGGTGCAAAGATGAGTCGGTAGGACAATAACGTGAACCCAAAAATCAGACCTTTCGAAGAAACCCGCAATGGATTCCCAACCATCATTCCAAAATTTCAATGCAATCAGAAATTCATGAAAACACGATGGCCCCTTTCCAAAACCCTCACAGCATCAACCACACTATTGAAGACAAATTGGAAAATATTTTTGGATAATCTGATCAACGTAATTTCGCAACCCCAAGATTTCCGGAGCGTAGTATGTGGCCCCCGAATATCGATATCCTTCGGCGAAAGCATTTTACCGATCAAGCTCCGAGCCTGCAGATCGCGCTCCTCCTCTGACGAGCCCGTAGAAAAGGCCAACGCAATTTCTAATTTGATCAGCGTGAAATCGCAACCCTAAGATTTCTGAAGCGTAGTACGTGGCCCCCGAATATCGATTTCCTTCGATGAAAGCATCTTGCCGATCAAGCTCCGAGCCCGCAGATCGCGCTCCTCGTCCGACCAGCCCGTAGAAATGGTCGACTCATTTTCCTCTCAAGAATTTAGCACCCTCTCCATGGCGAGTCCGAAGGAAGCGCAGGGAATCTCCGGTGAGAAAGGTTCAGTCCGCCGCCGCAGGGAATTTTCTCTGACAGGAGGGTGTTTCCGGTTTCTCATGACTATTCTAGTTTTAAGGGTACTCATATCAGTCTCCCTATCAAGCTTTTTATCCCTACATTAGAGTAGAAAAATAGGGAAGAAGAAAGAAAGCTGCTGCATCAGACTCCTTATCATTACCTTACATTAGGGAAAATGAACAGTGACACCTTACATCTAAGGTGTCACTGTAGCAATCCTTATATATTTTATAAGGGAAAATGAATATTTTAATGCTGTAAGAATAGAGATAGGGATGCTGATGTAGAGTATTATGAATTTAGTTGCTGTAAAGTAGGGATGTGTATTTTTTAATAGTATTTGTAGGGATAGAGATAAGGAGACCGGTGGGAATACCCTAAGTGATAATTACCAACAATTACACCTGAAATACTTATGTGTGTATATATATATATATATAGACGCACCCTTTTTCGCCATTAACGAGACTCGAACCCTGGTCTCTGTCGGGTTATGACCTAGTTTAAACCACTATGATGATACCTTGTTCATGCCAAATGACGATCCAAAAATCGTCGGGGTAAACTCCTAGGGTTCTTCCCTTGGTGATAACCTAAGGGTGCTCCAGAAACACAAAGAACGATGAAAGAAAGGGGGAGATTTGGGATGTTTTAGACTGCACTTGAGATGTTGTTTCTCAAGCTGCCTACGTATCCAATGGTGTATTGGAATCAAGTCTTCGTAGTTCCTTAGGGATGGTTTATATAGAGAAGATTTATGCCCTAAGGCGGCGTGGGCCTTGTCCTTGTTGGGCTTGGATTTCCGTGTTCCCTAAGGAAAAAGATAAGGATTATTTGATCTCCTTGATTATAGGAGATAATTACGGTATTCGAATATTTGTATTAAGTGATAGATATTGGAGTCTTTATGGCTCGGGATTCTTTCGTAGTTATCTGTTTATCATAAACGTGGGGAATACGATTAGGGACCGACTCTGGCCGACTTAGGTGGCCCGAGCCGGACTGGTTGAACCGACCTACAGAGGTCGGGGAGAATAGCCGAGCTGTCATGAGCTCGGAGTCTTGTGTGTAGAATAATAGGTCCGAGAGGGACTTAGCCCAACCGATAAGGTTGGTCAAAGGTAGGTTAGATTACAAGTATTGGCCGACCCACACAGGTCGGGGCTGAATCCGGACTTGGTCTCGAGGATTGGAGGTCGGTGCTAGGTACGGTCGATCCGGGAGAGATGGAGTGACTAGCCAGACTGGGTCACTCGGCGTCATTTCTCTCTCCCTACTTAGTGTTGAGCCACTGAAAAGGTGCCACGTAGGTAGGTCCATTTTCTGGCAGCATCACCAAACAATACATATATACTCTCTGTTCTAAAATATAAGTCTTTCTAGCTTTTTCATTTTGTGTCATAGTATAAGTCATTCACAATACTAAAAGAGTATTTATAAACGTTTATCCACATCTTACCTCTAATTTATAATCATTCAACCACTTTACAATTGTTGCATTTATGATAGTTAAATGGTGTATTAGGCATTTTAGTTATACATTAATGATATTTAACCATTTTTTTAATCTGTGTAAAATCGTTAAGATGACTTATATTTTGGGAGGAATGAAGTATTATCTAATACTATCCTCAGTATCCTGTCATGTGATCCAATCTTCAAGGCCTTTATCATTTCTAGATTAAAAATAGGGAAACTTGAAGAAATATGTCCGAAAAGAAAAACATTAGAAAAATGAGTAGTGATACATCCACTATTTCTTTTATCACAACATCTTACACAACACAATCAACACCAAATATTTTGTTGGGACCCATCACAATAAATAATTAATCACTTTAATCAATGGATACAAAGCATGTAGTGGTTTGTGCACTACACAAATGTGTAGTGCACATATCATTTTCCTAGAAAAATATGCCTGAAAAGTAAATATTTGAAAAATATGTCTGCTTTCGCCGCACGAAAGCCGCACGCGTGCCGCATAAGTGCCGCACGAACACTGCGCGCCACATGAGTGACGCATGCGCGCCATATGAGTCGAGGCATATTTTTTTCCGAATATTTACTTTTCGAGCATATTTTTTCAAATTACCCTTAAAATATCCATGGAATTTCGTTGCACCTGTGAATAAGCTGCTGACCTTTTTAAAACACAGTGAATTCATGATCGTCCTAGACCAATCATCACACCAAAAAGAAAGAAAGAAAAAAAAAAAAAAACCATGTCACGACTTTTTAGACAATCAAATATTTTAAATAGTTAGTTTTTTCCTATAAATAAGTGTTCACTGTTCATGAATATATATTCTCAATTTTATTAGCTTGACACCTCCAACTCATAGTTGATCATGGACCAACTCGAAATTTGCCCTAAAACGCCTCTAAAAAAAGTAATCAGACGGGTACAACGATGTGCCACAACGAGTGACACAACGACTATCTGCATAATATATCATTTTAGATTGAGAAATGTTTATGGCACAACAAAATGTGCTCAACAAATGCCACAACATACTTTTAAGCCATTGATTTTTATGGGACTCGTATGATTCAGTAGGTCTCATATCATAATCTATGGTCTCATAGTGTATTGTGCACAATGTTGTGGCATTATCACTATTCTTTTACATAATGATCAATTTAGATTCATTATGATCAACGGTGTAGATGACCGTTGTGGCACAACCGTTGTGCCGGTACCATTACTAAAAAAATATAGTTAATTGTCAATTATGACACATTTAGAAAGATGACAGTATATTAGGACTATGCCAGAATTCTTATAGCCCTTTTTGCCTGACATCTTCCATATTGGGTAATTTAGGATCTTATCCCATAATAAATTAGGGGTAGTATGAAAAAAAATGTATAATAAATGTTCTTTTATTCTAAAATGCCTAATATTAAGGGAGTAATCATTTTGCCTAAATAACAATTACTCTCTACTCTTTTCCGGATGACATTTTTTCTCCTTCCATAACGCATGCGGACAGACGGCTTTTGAATCGACCGGTTAGTACAGGGGAAATCCGAGCAAATTGTTTTCCGGACGGGGCCTATAAATCCCCCGGAATGGATGGATTCTCTCGGATTATTTATCATCATAATTGGGACTTGATCGGCCCCTACCTCTCAGACTGGATTATTAAGTCTTTTCATGAAAAACACTTTCCTGCGAGCATGACCGGACTTTCATTGCTCTGATTCCAGAGGTAAACCCACCAGAATCGGTCTCCCAATTACGGCCCATAGCTCTTGCCAACGTCACCGTAAAAACTATTACAAAGATCATTGTCAACTGCCTGCGTTTGATTATTGACAAAATCATTGACAATAGCCATAATGCTTTTATACCTGGCAGGCAGACTACGGACAACATCATCGTTGCGCAAGAGGTTTTGCATACTATGAAGAGGAAAACCAGACACAAAAGGATTATGGATATGAAGGCCAACTTAGAAAAGGCTTACGATAGAGTGTTCTTTCCTTCGACATCTTTTGACAATCATTGGGTTTGATGAAGTCTTGATTAAGCTCATTATGTACTCGCTTTCTAGCACCTCTTTGGAAATCTTATGGAACGGAAGACCATCACAAGGCTTTCGGCCCCACCGTGGCTTAAATCAAGGGGACCCTCTTGCGCCGTATCTTTTTGTCCTTGTTATGTAGGTTTTGAGTTGCCTCATTAATCAATCGATCAATGCAGGAAGATGGAAGCCTATTGCTCTCTCTCATGGGGGTCCGAAGTCTCACATCTCTTTTTTGCAAACGACCTTCTTCTCATGGGGGTCCGAAGTCTCAGGAGATTGACCGTGTTCTATCTTATTTCTGTGGTATTTCAGGCCAGAAAATTAGCGCGGAAAAGTCAAAATTCACCAAATCACCCAATACTGATCCGCAAATTATCAGCTGTATCGCAGGCGAACTTGGCATGACTCATACCATCGATCTTGGAGCCCCCCTACACCATGGTCGTGTTAAGAAAGAAGAATTTATGGGGGTCATCGACAAGGTATGTTCGAAACTTCGAACTTGGAAAGCTACGACACTTTCCAAAGCAGGCCGAGCTCTCTTTACTCAAACGGTGCTCACCACGACACCGTACTATCATATGCAATCCGTCCGCCTTCCGGTTTCTGTAACGACTGAGCTTGATAAAATGGCCTGATCTTTTTTCTGGGGGCATGATGACAACAAAAAGGGCGTACACCTCGTGTCCTGAAAAGGTATTTGTCTTCCCAAATTACATGGTGGATTACGCATCCGGTCAGCTCAACGAATGAACAATGCTTTTATAGCCAACTCGTGTGGCAACTTTTAGCAAATCAAGGCAAGCTATGGGTACAGATCATAAGGCAAAAGTACGCCTCTCCTTTTGATTTCAAAGGCCACAAGCTATTTTATTTGGCGGAACATCAGTCACATAGCAAATTCCCTCCGTAGTATTATCGGCGTTGATGACCAAGGTAATTTTGTTTGGCTTCTGGATTCGACTGGCAAATTCACTGTGAAGCCTGCTTATTTTGTCCTCCAGCAACTCCCACCTCCTCCATAAATTTCTACTATTTTTTGGAAGCAGGTTTGGTCTATTAAAGGTTCATTAAGGGGCAATCTTCTCATCTGGAAGATTCAGCAAAATGCCCTACCAACGGCGGCTCTTCTTTCCTCAAGGCACATCATTGAGGATGGCCCTTGTTCTTTATGTGGTACTTTTTTGGAAACTTACCTGCATGCTAATGGGAGTCAACTTTACGTGACTCCGGTGCACTAATTACCCCCGTTTATCACACTTTCAGCACAATTTTGGGTAAATTAGACCATTTACGGGGTGATATCGTGAGCTTATGGCACGGGGAACGAATCCATTACTTTGATGAATTCATACCCCTTTTTGTTGATATTAACCCCATTTCCGAGCACTTTTACCCTCTGGAATTGTTTGGATGTTGTGGTGGTTTGTGATATTGAAGGGTATTGGTGTCTCGAGGACCCGGAAGGTGACGATTTGTGGTGAAAAAGCATGACCGAGGCAAGACGAGGGCCTAAAAAGGAAAAAGTGAAGATTTGGGGAAACAGGGGTTCAAACGCGACGCTTGAATCCCCAAACGCTGCGTTCCATGCCTTTAAGCGGCGTTTGAATCCCCAAACGCGCGTTCGAAGTTCGACTGCATTCGAGTTGAAGCCCTCTAAACGCACGCGTTTGGGAACCAGGCCAAACGTGCGTTCCAAGATCCTAAACGCGCGTTTGAACCTTCCTAAACGCGCGTTCCGGATGAAGAACAGTCAAGTCCCTGCCCAGAATTTATGTGTAACGCACGTTCCAGCCAAGCGAGACGCACGTTTGAAGATCCCAAACGCGCGTTCCAGCACTTTAAACGCGCGTTTGGACCCTTTTTGCAGCAGATTTTCCCTTCACCTATAAATACCCCCCTTAGACATTTTCTTGGATATCAAGATTTTCTTAGCAAAACTCTACCCATCTTTTGCTCGAATTTTGTAATAGCTTAGAATACTCTCTCTTAGTGTAAATCAACAACATCTTAGCGTAATCTTTCCATTTCTTAGCTTAGATTTCATTCCAAACACTAAGAGACCACCTTTTAATTACTTCTCTATTTCGTACTTTTTGGATCTAATCTCGAATTTCTGCAATTTAATGGTATATTTCTTTTCTCTTTTACTTGTTATGGCTCTTATTTACTGTTTTGTGCTTGTTTTGATTAGTATAATGAGTAGCTAAATCCTCTTCATAGCCGGGTCATGTGAAATTTGGTGAAATCACCCTTTGGGTGATGAAATTGGGAGTGGGTAGTTCTTTTTATTGTTGTATCTTGCATATTTCACGTCTTAGAACTTGTTATAACGGATTTGGGCTAGATTGATCACCTAGGTCAAAAATCACACACATCAATCTTGAGAGTTGTTCAGATAGAGGGGTGTGGGAAAAGGGTTCTAGGATCGCATTGTAGTGCGAGGTTACTCGTTTTAACGTTTAAACGGCTCTCGTGCTTAACATGCCTTGTGAGTGAATCTTCTTTAGGGGAGGTTAATTGACTTGGCTTAAGGTGTTGGGGAAGAGTTGTTCAGACCCTAGCACCGGGATTAGGAGCTCGTACCCGTGAAATTGAATGCAAGAGTTTGTCCGTTATTGCACACTCCCGGTTTTGTCATTCCTTGGGGTGAAATTAGCTATTTTGATCATGGTTCGGCAATGCCTCTTTAACTATCTTTAAAACCTAGTAGTTTAATCTTCTTTCTCTCTTTTTATCCTTAGACTCTTCAGTTAGAATCACTTAGTGTCGTTGTAGTTAACACAACCTTAAAATCATTGATCACCTAGACTAAGCATCACGTTCACTTTGGTACTTGCAAGCACGATTCCTTTGGGTTCGACCTCGTACTCCTGTAGCTATTCTAGCAATCGACCCGGTACACTGCCGGTTAGAGAGTTAGTTTACCCACGGTTTCGAGTCCTTTATAAATTGTTTTTGTTGGTTGGATTTTAGCTCAATCACATGCATTACGGGATTGCAGTTGGACTCATCATATGTGGAAATGTGGTTCACCACCAACATTGGCCTCTTTTTATTTCGACCACAGATACCTCTTTGTGGCTCCGGAGATGCTTAAGTACAAATATGTATAAGCCCGACAACATCAAATTTTGGAGATTTCTTTACTGGGAACTTGTTCAAGGTATTGGAGGAACCAGATAGTACATGGAAGCAACACCCAAAGGCCCCCGAAGACGGTCTCTATTTCTGAGGCAATTCGTAAAGCTCGAGATCTTAGAGTAGCTTGGATGTAATTTGTATTTTGACGTGTACTTTTACAATTTTTTCTGCTAAGGTGTAATTTTTGTACAGTTTTATCTAATAAAATATCCGGTTTTGACCAAAAAAAAATTAAAGTACTACCTCTCATATTATTCATTCTACTTTTATGCACACTGATTAAGAAACTCAATAACGGATCCAACTTTGGTAGTTTTGGATTAAAATATCCTTGGGCTGATTCATTAAATGGTGTGTGAAAGGTTATGCATTGAAATGGGTAAAACAGGAAAAAGGGCATTAATAATTGCATTGAAATTTGAGAATAACTTATAATGTGGGACGGACGAAAATTACTGTGATGACTTATAATATAGGACGGATGTAGTAATTGAAAACTAATCACATGTTTGTTGGTGGATACAACAAATAGTCCATGTTAAACAAAACTGACATGGTACACTCATTCACCCGTCTCGTGGCCCTCTTCAAGCTTAACCGGGTCATCTCAAAAGAGGAGTCGTAATAGGTCAGCTCGATTTGGGTCTCAATTAGAACAATCATCTTCAGCATAGCGCGAGTCTTCTTATAATGATATTAGCCGACACGATGCATGTCGTCCTCTATCTGACATGACGCAAGTCATCCTCTGTCTCGTATAACCAGCATGAAGCAGGACATCTACGGTCTATTTTTGCTGACATAGTGTCGGCTCACCTTGGTAACTTATATTCGCTCGGTGAAGGGTAGCTCCGATCACAGATAATAGTAACTCTTCATTAAATGTGCACTCGGACATTACGCAGACTTTACTCCACGATGGTAACTATAACGGTACTCCCTCCAAGATTGTCGCTCAGTTACGTCCAAAGTTATAACTGCTCCACGATCTCCGCTCCCATAATCAAAACGTGCACCAATTCATTAACTCCAGGATGGAGCTCTATATAAATGGATCTTTATCCTCCATACTCAGGTTTGCGCACACTCCGCTCGATATGGTCATTTAGACATCTATCTATCAAATATTGACTTGAGTATCAAAGTGGCCACCCGTTGAACAACTCTTGGCCTATTTCACGTTATGTGTGTTTTGTAGGCATATTCCCTTGAATAACTGGAAAAAAAGTTGTGATCATCCTTTCGAGGTCCAATTACCCGCATTCCGATTTTATTTTTACACGGATGATTCTCTGCCTCATCATAGGAAATTTTATTGACACTCCTCGATCCACGATCCTACTGATTGATTGCATCTGTTAGTGGGCCAAAGCCCAATAGTGATTCCAAGTTAATTTGTTTATTCCCAATTTCCCACATCGGCAATTGTGGAGTTAGTAGCTGACTTGGCTTGGTATATAATAGCCTTTTGGCTATTTATTTTGTGTGTACTAAGTGTGTCAATTTGTGTACCAATCAAGATAAACTCTCAATTACCTTAGCTATTTTGGCTATTGTTTTAGGCTTTAGGAGAGCTGTGTCTTTTGTATTTCTCCTCTTTAGTAATATTTCTCTTTCGCCCGTGGACTAGTCGGCATATTGCCAGAAACCACGTAAATTTGGTGTTTTATCCTTTTCCTTCCGTTTGTTATTTTGTGTTACCGTCGTTAAGGGCTATTGCTCGGTTCGTTTTTCCTAACAAACTGGTATCGGAGCTAGGTTTTTTGAGCCGATGTTTTCTGAGTTGTTTTAAAAACATTAGCCACCATGACGGTAACTAAGTTTTATTTTGAGAAGTTCGACAGAAACGTCAACTTCGGGATGTGGCAGTTGAAGATGGAGGCTATGCTGATTCAGGAGGGCTTCGATATTGCACTGCTTGGGAAGGAGAAAAAGCCGGACAAAATGTCAGATGAGGAGTTTGATGGTCTCGACAAGAAGGCCAGGTCAGGTATCATCTTGTGTCTTTCTGATGAGGTTTTAAGAGAGGTAGCCACTGAGGTTACTGCTAAGGATTTGTGGGAAAAATTAAAATCCTTATATATGAAGAAAACCGTTGAGAATAGGCTTCATTTAAAGCAAAGTTTGTATATGCTTCGTATGTCTGAAGAGACATCTATATTATCGCACTTAGATAAATTTGATTCCCTGCTGATGGATTTGAGTAATATAGGTGCTAAGATTGATGATGAGGATCATGCCCTGTTGTTGTTGTGTTCGCTTCCCCAGTCGTTTAAGCATTTTAGGGAAACGATGCTTTATGGTAAAGAAACTATTTCTTACAAAGAAATTAAGTCGATTTTAAAATCGAAAGAGCAGATTGATAAAGATATAACTGGGGGAAGCAGTAGTAGTCAGGCAGACATGCTGGTAGTTCGGGGCAGATCAAATAAGAAGGATGCAGAGAGTGAAAGTTATGTTTTGATTCACATACACAAAGATTTGAAGTGCAAATATTGTAAGAAGATTGGGCATATCAAATATTATTGCTTTCAACTTAAGAACAAAGAAAAGCGTGAAGAGAAGAAATAGCGTGGTAAAGAGTCTGCTCAGGCCAGTATCGTAGAAGATGAGAGTGATGGAGATATTTTCATTGTTGATGATAAATTAAGGTCTGTTGATGATGGATCTTGGATTCTGATTGCACGTATCATATGTGTCCTAATAGGGATTGGTTCTCCACGTATGATTCAGTTCAAGGTGGAGTTGTTTCGTTGTTAGCAACGGTGCGCTTTGCAAGGTTCTTTGGTATTGGTACTGATTAGAATCAAGACCCATGATGGTGTTTTCCGAACACTTAAGAAAGTCAAACATGTTCCGGATTTGAAGAAAAACTTATCTCTTTGGGCGCATTTGAGACTCTTGGATTTAGGTACACCGCTAAAGGTGGAGTTCTGAAGATAATTAAAGGTGCTCTTGTTGGTATGAAAGCTTGCAGGTCTGGTGGTTTGTATGTTTTGCAAGGATCCACAGTTATTGGCAATTCTGCAATCCGTATGTCATCCCGTTCAGAGTTAGACATTATGAAGCATCGTCCATTTGTTAAGTTCAAGCAGTGCTTGGACTTATTTGACACAGTCTGAAGACTTTTGAAGTTTGTGGAGAAATAGTAGTATTACTATTTCTGAATGTGGCCTTTGTCCCAAGGTGGAGATTTGTTAGTGGGCCAAAGCCAGTGATTACAAGTTAATTTGTTTATTCCCAATTTCCCACATCGGCAATTGTGGAGTTAGTAGCCGACTTGGCTTGGTATATAGTAGCCTTTTGGCTATTTATTTTGTGTGTACCAAGTGTGTCAATTTGTGTACCAATCAAGATAAACTCTCAATTGCCTTAGCTATTTTGGCTATTGTTTTAGGCTTTAGGAGAGTTGTATCCTTTGTATTTCTCCTCTTTAGTAATATTTCTCTTTCGCCCGTGGACTAGTCGCCATATTGCCGGAAACCACGTAAATTTGGTGTTTTGTCTTTTTCCTTCCATTTGTTATTTTGTGTTACCGTCGTTAAGGGCTATTGCTCGGTTCGTTTTTCCTAACAGCATCTATCCAAGTGCATACAAAACAACTCCTTGAACTTATAGGCAATGATTTGATTTCGAAGTAGAGGTTGACATACGTCATTCACGTTAGAGACAGTGGGACTTCAACCTTTCAGGTCGCGCCACATATTATAGGAACATACTTACATACGTAACCTACGATATATATATATATATTTATGTTCAGACTTGGCGGCGTTTGACATGAGTATAAGAGCTTCTCCAACAAGAGGTTTATTTTTTTTTTCCAAAGCTTTATCAAAAGCTTTATACTATTGGACTAGTGATGATTGTGCAAAGCTTTAAACAAAAGCTTTGGAAAAATGAACCGATTCAAACCAAGAGAAAAGCTGCAAAGTGTCCTTTTCTTTATCTTTTTTTTTTTTTTTTTTTTAATTTTTTTTTTTTATAAATTTGTGTGTAGTAGAGAAAAAAATCATGTGTAGTGGATCCATCATATAAAGTTTTATAAAATGTTCTTCTGTTGTAGAGAAAAATGTTTATATCGAAAATGTTCATATATATATGATGTGGCATATTCATAAACCTTTTAAAAGGTTTATGACTGGAGATGCCCTAATTATTCACATAACACGTGGCACTCTCGGTATGATGTCAACGTGAAAGTGTTTAGAAAAGATTAATTAATGAAACTTAAAAAATCACATTAAGCACCACTCCAAACTAATATAGTCTATCACGTACTGCCTCAGGATTGCGTTTAACGGAGGGAGTACTAGATCATACCAAATGCCCGTTGTCCGTTGATGAATTTTTAATTTTGGTCGCTGACCGCCGGTGTGAATTATTTTGTTTCTAAAAGGATTAATAAATCTCTCATTACATTATTTTATCAAATTCAGTAAATATTTTATCATTCTAACCCCTCCACAATTTTGTGTATTATGTGTATAAACTTAACTTGTGCAAGTTAAGTGTAGACTACAGAATTAGATAAAAGCGCGTTAGTTACAATTTCATTCATATTACATTTTTCACTTCACAATCTAAACACTTTCACTGAATTTTCCCGAGAAAAATATATTGAAAAAAGAATGTATATTTTGTTTAACAACGACGACAACAACAATAATAATAATTATTATATACCTCTCAGTTGTTAAACAGACAGAATGATATCAAAATGGAAAATAATTTAGCTAAATACTTACACCATGTCTAATAAATAAATTACTGTATTGTATGTATCAAACATGTATATATATAACAAGAAGTACAATTTCTTTAAGCTCTTTCTCACGAATGAGAATCATAAAAAGGGAGGAATATTCATATTAATTAAAAATTGTTGTGCTGGATTATTTTATTGGAGATGGATCCAAATGCCTTTGCTTGGAATGTCTTGATGAACCACAAATAATAGATAATATCCTGATGGTGCTAGGTTGCTTGTACTAGGTATTGTCACCCCCACCTGATATTTTGCCCTTCCAGCATTGCTAACAATACCCCCTCCAAGCACCAGTAATCTTTGACTTTGCGAAAATGAATGTGTAGTAAAAGGCGGCGCCACCATTGTCACCGATACCAAATTCCCTCGTAGGAAGCCTGAAACTGCAAACTGGATTTTCAGTTTTTGTCCGTAAGTAACTTGTGTCTGAGAAGCTGGGACGAGAATATTCGGACGCAGCTGATCAAAACTTGAATCCAAGTACGATGGGGAAAACGCTTCCAGTCTCAACTCTGTAGGGAATAGAACGCCGCTGAAGGCGTACCCTTCATGCGGATTGCTGCCTCCGACTAAAACTCTTCCATCTCGAAGTAAGATTGCTGTGGAATGATACATTCTAGGTATAGTGGAAGGATTTTGGTTTTCAAACCTAGATCCGATCGGCTGATTGGGTCGGTAGATGATTGGATTTAGAACAGGGTTCCGGCCTAGCTCCCATCCAGCAATACCAGCGGATGCTCCATTTATAATCAAGACATTACCATTGGGCAATATCAACATATCGCTCATGACCCTAGCCGTAGGCATTGTCTCCATTATCCACTGAGGATTTGGATCAGAAATCTTAATTCTTCCGCAAGTATTCAATGCATCAACGAATATGCCATTCTGGGCGTTGTTGTAGGCGCCTTTTGGTGCACCACCACATACGAGAACTTCAACAGCAGTCGCTACTCCTTGAAGGTTTGTTAATGGTAAAAGAACTGCCGACCCTGTGCTGGGATAGCTTCTCGGATCACCACCAGGGATTTGAGGGAATGTCTTCACGACAACATTGTTTTTATAATTAAACAATATAGATTGATTATTTGCGAAAATGAACAAATTTCCATCCGGGTTGAGAAAGATAAACGGGTACAAGTTGTTCTCTATACCTCCATCATGGGTTTGTTCAAGAAAAGGCAGATAGATCGCTTGTGTATCGCCTGTTGATTTGGGATAAAACTCATAATTAAATGCCCACGTACCACCGACGATGATTTGTCGGCCGTCTGGAAGTATGTGATTGGTTGCATACCATCTTCTTTGAAATAGGGCGTTTTGAATTTCTAGCCAGTCACATGAACCAGCTGAGCACGGCGAGAAAAGTCTAACAGCACTGTCCCCGTCATTGAATCCACCGGTTTGGACCAACCTGCCGTTTGGCATGACGGCACCCGAGGAGCACCAAGTATCTGTAAGAACCGTGAGGGGGCGTACGGTGTTGGCCGAAACATCGTATTCCACAGAATGTGCAGTGCAATCTACAGGCACGGCAAGATCTTTGGGATCATTTCGGCATTGGCCATTAGGCAAGGAGATGTTGGATAGGCCGAAATCAGTTCTGTCAAAAATGACGACTTTGTCATTGTTGAGAAGCTGAACGTGCATTGCAGCAATGCCTATATTTGGAAGCAGCAGATCCCACTTGCCGCCGGTGGCTGCTGCATGGCTGAGTGAAAAAAACCGGCAAGACGAAAGAACAATAATTAGTAGCAAAAGCTGCCATTGAAGAAAGCTAGGTACAAGAGCTCGAATATTCATGCTGTTATTTTGTTTTCTTTTCTTTCAAGGCAGTAATTAAGGGAAGAATATATAATTGGAGCGTGTTCTTTATGGGGCAGATGATGCATGTATATATACTAATCAAGAAATTCAATCTTTAAGTTGGGAACTTGGGGAAGTTTATTTACAACACTCAAACAAACGCGTGCAGAATTTCTATTATACATATGATTGGCTATTAATTGTTTGTTAGGTACTACTAATTAAGGGACGAGAATTTGTCAATATAAGGAATTAGGGGGAATGAGGGAGAAGGACAAAAATATTTCATCAATTGAGTAGAAGACGATCTTTTGAAACTTTTGCATAAAGAAAAACTATTTATCCACTATCGAAATTCACTTGTGTTCGAAATTCATTTATTTAAATTCATTGCCGAAATTCATTTGTCGAAATTCACTAATTTTCAAAATTCATTGTCGGGATTCACGATTTGATTGAGATTCATGTCAAAATTCACTATCGAAATTCATTTGATTTTGGGATTCACTAAAGAAATTCACTGATTTTAAGGATTCACTGTTGTCTTACCATTTATAAAAATTACAGTTGTCCTTCTCCCTATATAAAAAATATGTAGTTGTCTCCGTTGCTTAATAATATTTGATTGTGTCTTATCCCTAATTTTCCAAAGGAATTAAGGATATTATTCTAATAATGATTTGGAATGTGTGGAGATTAACTCAACCTTTGTGGTTTCCAACTTATTATTTTAAATTATTGTAATTGTTTGTTGTTGAGGTATGCATATTACTTTGTAGGTATTATTGCCTTGACGACTTATAGTATTATATGGACAGGGCCCAGGGGCAATGGCAAAGGGAAACTTGACAACTTATAGTTTAGACCTTCCTTTGCCCATTAAAAAAGATTTTATTATTTGCATCCCGTTGATTTACCGGTGCACCACACTTTGTAAGTGCACCGAACAAAAAACACTAAATCAACTTTTAGAAAATCGATTTTTGAGTTAAGAATTAAGTTTTCCAAAGTTGATTCCCGCGATCAACTTTCGCAAAGTCGATTTTTGACTTTTTGAAGGTTGCTTTAATGTGGTGGTATTACGATAAACTGTGAATAACAATTGTCATTAAGAATAGAAGTGTGAGAGTACACAGTATATATAGGAACCCACAGGGTAGAATAGTAAAATAACTACAAATATAAATATAAATATATAACTATCCAATACGCCCCCTCAAGATGGACGTAGAGAGCGAAGGCCAAGCTTGGACACAAACAAATCAAAAGGCTGCCGCGCAAGAGGCTTGGTCAAAGCATCGGCAAGCTGGTCTCCACTGTGCACACGTGACACCCAAACAATACCTTTTTCCACATAATCCCGAATGAAATGATAGTCAATGGCAACATGCTTCATCTTGGAATGAAACATCGGATTCGCACTCAAGCGCCAAAGCACCAAGATTATCACAAAAATAACCGGAGTAGAGCGTAACGAAAAACCAAGATCACTCGTAAGAGATCTGTAACCAAGCAAGCTCAAAGAAGAAGATTCGCAGAAGCGCCCGATACTCCACTTGATGAGGAGCGAGAAGCGACATCTTGCTGCTTAGAATTCCAAGAAATGGCATTGCGTCCCAAAAACACCAAATAAGCGAGTAGTAGAATAGTATCCATCATCCGGATTGCCACCCCAATCGGAATCGAGAAGGCATGTAAAGCCAGAGAGTCCTAAAAAAAGCGAAGACCCGAGTAACCGCACGATAAATATCGAAGCACATGCTTGGCAAGACGCCAATAATAGTCCGTAGGAGGCGTGCATAAATTGAGCCAACTTGTTAACAAAGAAAAGAAATATCGGGGACGAGTAAACATTAAGTATTGCAAAGAACCAATAACCTGGCGTCTGGGGTAGGGTTAGCGAGCAGCGAATCACGTGGCACATTAGCAAAAGCATCCTTGGGCAAAGGAGTGGAAGCCGCATTGGAATCCTCCATGCGAACCCGTGATAACAAATCATTTATATAATGGCTTTGGGTAAGAAGCAAACCAGAGGAATTAGGTGTAACTTCAACCCCTAGAAAATAAGACAACGGACCCAAATCTTTTAAAGAAAACCGATGGGAGAGATCATCAATAACCTGTTGAATGAGCTGCGGCGAACTACCCGTGATGACAATGTCGTCAACGTAAACAAGCATAATAATAATAGCAGCATCAGTACGTAAAATAAACATAGAGGAATCCGACGTAGAATTGACAAACCCCAAACCCAACACAAAGGTACGGAGCTCATGAAACCAAGCTCGGGGAGCTTGTTTGAGACCATATATAGCCTTATGCAACTTATGAGATAAAACCGGGGCGAGAAACATCCTCAAACCCGGTGGTTGTTGCATGTACACATCTTCATGCAACGTACCTTGCAAAAAAGCATTATTGACGTCTAACTGGCGTAATGACCAACTGAGAGAAACCGTAAGACTAAGCACCAATCGAATAGTAGCCGTTTTAACCATGGGACTAAACGTCTCAAAATAATCAACACCAGGCCGACTAAAGCCTTTAGCAACAAGCCTAGCTTTGTAACGATCAATAGTACCATCCGGATTACGTTTAATCCGAAAAACCCACTTAGAACCAACTATATTCATGCCCGGCTGAGGTGTAACCAAAGACCATGTACCATTACGAATTAAGGCATCATACTCCTCGGACATAGCCAATCGCCAATGCAAACACTGCATTGCCTGTCTCATAGTGGCGAATTCAACGGTGCGAAGACGGTTTTCAAGCTGGGCTGAAAGGTTTAGGACTTGTCGTGGTTTGAAAATCCGATTTTGGGCTCGAGTGATCATGCGGTTGGGGGGTGGAGGGGGTGGCGTGGGAATGGGTGTAGCATTTGAGGATGTTGCCGTGAGAGGGGAGGCAGCGGAGGAGGAAGCTGTGGAGGGCGTGGGCTGAAAAGTAGGACCCAGTAGAGGAAGGGATGATCTGGGGGGGTGGTAGGCTCGGCCAGGGGTTGGAGACTATGGGATTGAGTCTGAGGAGGCAGAGGGTATATCATGTAGTAGTTACGGAGGGAGAAGTGAGGATATAGGTGGTAAAGATTCATCAAGGGCACGAGTGGCAAAGGGAAAATCCGTTTCAACAAACCGAACATCCCTGGAAATATAGAGTTTTTCATCGACAAGATCGTAGCACAAATACGCACTTTGCGTTAAAGCGTAACCAAGAAAGACACAGGGAAGAGAATTAGAGTCAAGCTTGTGATCTGTATAAGGGCGAATCCAAGGATAGCATTTGCAGCCAAAGACCCGAAGTTTGTGATAATTTGGCTCAACAGAGTGTAGTTTCTCGTATGGTGATAACATATCTAAGACCGGAGTGAGAAGGCGATTAATGAGATATACCGCGGCGCTAACGGCATAGGACCAAAAATTGATAGGCATAGAAGCTTGTTTCATGAGTGTGAGTGCAGTTTCCATGATGTGCAGATGTCGACGCTCCGACATACCATTATGTTGCGGAGTGTGCGTCACAGATGTAAATTGAGCAATGCCATGAGCTCGAAGGAATGGTAACATTGCAATATATTCCGTGCCATTGTCAGAATACAAAATTTTAATGGTGGAATCAAACATACGTTCATCATAAGCTTTGAATTTGACAAAAGTTGCAAGAGCATCAGACTTTCGAACTAAAGGATAGAGCCAAGTAAAGCGAGTGAAACGATCAACAAAAATAATGTAATACTTAAATCCATCAATTGAATAAACTGGGGATGTCCAAAGATCGGAAAAAATAACATGCAAAGGTCGAGTAGCAACAATAGTCGAAGTATGAAAAGGTAGCCTGTGGCTTTTATTACATAAGCAGGCATCACAAGGATGCAACAAAGACGAGGAAACATCTAAAAATTTTTTGTTGCGTAAAGTTTGAAGGACTGGAGCAGCAGGGTGACCACAACGGGAGTGCCAGGTGGAAAGCGAAGCTTTGGAGACTGGGAAAGCGAAGGGTGATCCATTTGTCCAGTAATAAGCACCGTCTTTAGCTAGACCCCGGTGGAGGCATTTGCCAGTCGTCAAATCCCTCACCTTAAAAGAATCAGAAGAAAAATCAATGGATCTGAAATTATCAAGGCAAAATTGCTGGACAGATATAAGATTTTTAGAAAGCTGAGGAACATGTAAAACATTGTTTAGACGAAATGAACCAAGAGAAGCTGAACCAATGCTAGAAATAGCTAAAGTGGAACCATCACCAATGATGATGCGTTCCGTACCTGAGTAAGAGTGATGCAAGGCTAGAAGATCCAACTCATGAGTCATGTGGTGAGAAGCACCACTGTCCAACATCCAAGGTGCGGGAGAATCAATAGGTGCCGGGCGCGATCATTTGTACTCTACATAAGCGGATGGTGGGCTGTGGGGAATGATTGGAACGAGGTTGTTTGTTGGGGTTTTGTGGGCGAGGAGATGATTGTACAACGGGTAAGTAGGGCACCTTAGTTGCAGTATGACCGGTGGTACCATAAAGTGACAATATCCAAGATAACAGTAGGGGCGATTAGAGTTGGCATGTGGTGGGAAGGAGGTCTCGGTGTGGGGAAAAGGAAGGCTGTTGAGGTCTCGCTGCAGTGTAGGAGGACGGTTGGCGAGGGGATAAGCGATCGGCTCTTTGGGAGGTGAGTTGGAGTATGGCCGAGAGGATAGAGGTTTGGACGAGGTGGTGTGTGAAGCGAGGAACGCGCTTGTCTGTGGTGATTAGCTTTGTGTTGTATATTGTAACATAGATGCCTCATGGTTAAGTAATCGTTCATGCAAATCATGCATGGTAATAGCAGTTTCACGAGCACGCATAGCATTAACTAAGTCACCATACCCAGAACCCAAACCCGTAACACAATATCGACCAAATCATCCTCATCAACGCGCGTTTTCCCAAGGAAGCTAACTCATCGGCAATAGATTTAATGGTAGTAAAATACTTAGAAACCGAGCTATTACCTTTAGTAGTAGAATTGAGCCTGAACTTGAGATTTTGAATCCTTCCCTCGCTCTGTTGTCCATCGTATTACAAGCGTCTGTCCAAGCATCCTTGGGCGTGTTCGTGTGTTACAAGCGATGCAAGGAGTCATCCATGGACCCGGAAATGAGATTATGGATGAAGGAGTCTTGCACGATCCAATGGTCTCGGCGAGGGTTAGGTGTACCGGTGGGAGTCTTTGGGGTAATGGGGTTTCACCGATCCACATAGCCGAGAAGGCCATAGCCGGTGAGGCAATTAATGATCCGCTTCTTCCAGGCTAGGAAATTGGCATCCTTGAGTTTCATGGGTGCGTGAACTGGCTGGGCTTAAGCGGGATAACATCGGTGTGGTGGAGCTAGCGGCCCGGTGTGGTTTGGTCGCTCATCTCTCTCGGTGGTGGCGAAGTGACCGGCGCCATGGAAGCCGGCGGCAAGCTTAAGCAGGAACCAAAAAAAAATTATAACGTGGAGCGTAGCTCGATACCATATTACGATAAAGCTGTGAATAACAATTGTCATTAAGAATAGAAGTGTGAGAGTACACAGTATATATAGGAACCCTGAGGGTAGAATAGTAAAATAACTACAAATATAAATATAAATATATAACTATCCAATAGGTGGAAATGTAGTGTGATGTATCGGTAGAATCGTGGTGGTGGAATTAAAGGCCCATAAACCGCCAAAATATATTGTTAGTGTCACAAAATAGTAATTTATTCGCCCAAATTAAAAATATAAGTCATTGTACACAGAAGCATGAATGTAATAAATTTATAATTAAAAAAAAAAAGAGTAAATCATTAGTACAACAGTTACAAAAGAATGGTATGTGGTTAAAATTTTAATAAATTAGGATAAGAGATAGAAAAATAATGCTTTGTTGTCAATTTAAATTCGCTTATATTGTGAGACAAGCATATAATGTAGAATTACTAATTGCTTATATATATATATATATTATTCGAGAAAAACATATAATGTAAATTACTTATATTTTGAAGCGTAGAAGCATATTTTATTATCGATTGTGGAAATTCCATTTAAGTAAATTTTTAATAACATTTGTATCACGTTTATAAATGCAATTTTCAGATATCAATTAGTTGTTTATTGTTCGATTAATGTAATTTGAAGTTACTTAGTTAGTTAATTTCCATTTAGTAGCAGTTGGTTAGTTGATTCTTATCCTGCAATCACAGTTGGGATGTATAAATACTGTGATTAAGGCAAGTAGGAAGTTGATTGATTAGATTTGAGTATTGAATTCTGTTCAAAAGAACCCTCTCATAATTAATTGTTGATTTTCCCATCATAAATAAATCTGAATTCCTCATAAAATCCGGAATGCAATCACTAAAAGCGATCCAACACTCCTCGATCGATCTGGTCGAACGAGGTGAATTGAATCAATCAATCTGAGCGAGTCATTTGAAACTCAAATAGTTGAAGTTTGTCGTGAGCAAGAAGGAAAAATGTTGGACCTCCCAAGAGGTATGCGTTTGAGGATATGCACTTGGGATATGCGCCAGGATATGCGCCAGGATATGCACACCAGGTAGCTAAAGAGGTGAAGGGTTCTAAACCAAATAACTCTGGAGAGAATTTGTGACATGTTACGATGCATCTCAATGACTTGCTAGCATGGGAGATGAAATGAAGTAATCATTGAAGAATTAGACTTGGAATCTGGTCAAACAACCACAGGAAAAAGGGTAGTCAATTGTAAATGGGTCATTAAGAAGAAGGAAAGAATGTCACCAGGTGAAGGCATAAGATATAAGGCATGTTTAGTTGCAAGAGGGTTTACTCAGAAAGAGGGGGTGGACTACGATGAAATCTTATCAACAGTAGTCAAACACACTTTCATTAGGGTGCTACTGGCTATGGTTGCACATCAGGATATTGAACTTGTGCAATTAGATGTGAAGACAGTTTTTCTACTTGAAGATGTAGATAAGGAGATACACATGACTCATCCAGAGGGGTTTCAAGTTCTGGGAAAAGAAGGGAATGTTTGCAAGTTGAAGAAGTTCTTGTATGGACTCAAGCAAGCTCTAAGGCAATTGAACAAAAGGTTTGACAGTTATATGATCCTATTGGGCTATGACAGAAGTCCATATGATTCTTGTGTGTATCATAACAAACTGAATAATAGTTCATTCATCAATCTGGTTTTGTATATGATATGTTGATAGAATCTATGAACAAGTCTGATGTCTAGAATCTAATGAATCTGCTCAGTGTTGAATTTGAGATGAAGGATTTAGGTGCAGCAAAGAAAATTCTAGGGATGGAAATCTATTGAGGCGGAAGAAGCTTTTATTGTCTTAGAATGATTATATTCAGAAGATATTGTCTAGGTTTGGTATGTCAGCTTTCAAGCCTATAGATACTCCAATGGAACCAAATACTCGTATGTCTGTTTATGCTACACAATCAGCTGAGGAGAAGGAATACATGTCAAATGTTCCATATGCTACTGCAATAGGCAGTCTGATGTGCAATAGTTTTTACTAGTCCTAATCTGACTCAGGCAATCCGTGTTGTCAGCGGGTTTCTGGCTCAACATGGAAAGGCACATTAGAAATCTATGAGAAGGATGTTCAATTACCTTAGGGGTACATCTAATGCTTGTCTTGTTTGTGGAGGTGATACTTAGTGTTTGATCACATGGTTATGTGATTCTGATTATGATGGAGATGTGGATAGTATAATGTCTAAGAGTAGTTATGTTTTCACTTTGGAAGGCTCTATAGTAAGTTGGAAGGTAACTTCACAGGAAACCGTGGCATTATCTACAGCTGAGGCAGAATTCATGGTACTTACAGAGGTAGCCAATGAGGGAATCTGGTTAAATGGTCTAGTAGTGATTTAAGTCTGCATTAGGATCAAGCTGAGATATATTATGAAAGTCTGAGTGCAATATGTTTATCTACGGATCAGGTTCATCATGAGTGAACAAAGCATATTGATGTGAGATATCTTATCTAAGAAATGAGAAGAGGATTCAGGTGAGGAAGTTCATCACTAATTATAATCCTATTTGGTATGCTTACCAAGTCACATTCGGAAGGAAAATTTGATTGTATCACGAATTTGCTAAACATCCAAAGTTGTTAATATGTTGTTTGAGAAGACAAGTCGAAGAAGAGGAAATATGGTTACGTACATCCGGCGACGAGTGCATACGGTATATTACATCGATTATGCGTCTGGTTGAGCGAGTTCAGTTAAGGTGGGGATTTGTTAGTCAAGGGTAACTTGATTGCTGCGTCACGAATCATCGGACTCGGTGAAGTGGTGTTCGGTGAGTATGGTCGGTGAGTTCCATGATCATCGAGGTGTTCTCAACAAGAAATCGGTGATCACGGTGAAGTTTGGTGCTCACGTCTAAATTTCCTTTGAGTCTAAATATTGTTACATCTAGTGCACTTTGTCTGATTTACGTGAAGACCACACTAAGGTATTTTGGGAAATCTTCAGTTGGACATTATGACGGCTAAGGTTAGGTCTTCAAGGCTATAAATAGCAACAGTTATCATAACGAACATGATAGTATCTTTGTAAACAATATCATCTTCTGTCCGTGAACTAGTTGGTACATTGCACGAACCCACGTAAAATCTGCGTTTCTTCTTGTTTATGTTCTTGTTTGGATTGTTTCTCGTTTTTATCGTGTCTGTTATTATGCTCTTTTTTGCAATCTGTTACAACAAATAGGAAATCAGAATAGTTATGGATCGGCGAATTTACCCTCATAAAAAATACCGGGTATTAAATTTGCGGTTTGCATTTAGCCTCGATGTTTTCAACCAAGCGCGGTTACCTGAATTATTTTCGATAAGAAGAGTATTATATGCAAAAAAATGTACCAGAGTGCCTTAGAACCATACACTTTTGTGACATTAAAAAAAAAAAACCAAAAAACCAAAAAACAGAACCACAAAATAGCATGATTCGGGGGATGTGGTGGGGATACATTCTGTACCTTAATCATTTTTCTTTCGATAAAATATGGCCGCCCCTCTTTTCCACATCATCATTTTTCTTACATTTCTATACATGCGTCGTCTCTCCAATAGTTTTAAATTGTTGCATAAGCTGCTACATCTCAATCCATAAATTTCTAAACCATAAATATTCAAGTGTATACTTTTCAAGATTCAAGTTCAGAGTGCAATTTTCTCGTATTATTTGTGAGCCATGCTTTCAATTAGTTTTAAGGAAGATTGTTAGTTAGTTTTAATCCATCCAAGCTGTATTGTATCCAATCCGGTTACAGCAAAACTATATTTATCATAAAACATGACCAAATCTCGGTTGGTACATTGAATTTGAATCCAATACTTGGTGTCAACCCAAGTTTTCAAGAATGTCAAATATTCTCGGTTGGTAAAATGGATATAAAAATTATCAGATAAAATTTGGAGTTGATGTGGAATGTTTACTACTGTAATATAGTCAAAAGAATGTAAATATTTTAAAATTTGTGAAAAGGTATGAGAAAACTAAAAAAAATTGGGGTAACGATGGAGAATGACACAAATATTTATCAATTAGGGAGAATGACAGATTTTTTAAACTTTTGCATAAATGACAAATTTTATTTTATTTTATTTCTCTGCTGCCATTTCTCTAAAAAAAAAAAAAAAAGAACAACAGTTCTCTTTTCATCCAACTTTTAAACATTTCATATCTTTCAATCTATAACTCCAAATTTAAAAATTATTTCACCAAATGTTTTATTTTTCATGCTATTTATTTTGATCCACATTCAACATATTCGAAGTGATTTCAAAAAATTCATTTATCGAAATTCACTATTATACGAAATTATTTATCGATATTCATGATTTTCATGATTATTTGGGAAATCCATTGAGTGAATTTCGACAAGATGTGATGTAATTATATCGAACCAAGTCTCAAAACGAAGAGCATCAAAAAATAAAAAATTCAATGAAATTTTTATCGCGTTTGGATCTCTAGATCAAAAGATATGAGCGTTCAAAAATCGGGGAGGAAAGAGGAAAAAAAAAAGCAGCACAAAAAAAATCTGGAGCAATTTTACTGTACCACGTTCGATTTTTTTTTTCTTTGTCCTTCAGGCTATAAAAAATATTAAAAGTTGTCATTCTCCCTATAAAAAATGTGTGGTTGTCCTGTTACTCAAAAATATTCCAAGGCATGTCTTTATCCCTAATTCTCTAAAAAAAAATTAGGGGAAAGCGAAACCTTTTTATTTAAGGAATGTCGCTAGAACAAGGCGTAATTAGAACATGAGAGGAACGGGGTTGACGATTATATGTAATCCGGGTATATGTAAGAATCGTCGAGTATATGTAATCCGGGTCTAAATTACTCCTAGAACGATTTATCAAGAATCTGTAATAATGGAGATGGTGATTATGGTTTGCTTTAGACTGAACCTGAGAGTTAGTATCTCTCAAGTTGCCTACGTATCCAATGTGGGTAATTGGATTCAAGTCTCTCGTAGTTCCTTATGATTAGCTTATTTAAGGAGGCGTCTCGCCCTTTTTCTTGTTGGACAAGTACAAGATTCTTAAACCCTAAGGATTATTACGTGTCAATCCCTTTGTCCTGGGATAATTAAGATTGCATTTAAGGTATAAAATATGTGTCTTATAATCACAGTATTTTTCCCATCTTTATCCTATTATATAGGCACGTTTTAGAATTATCAGCATAAGGAAAGGCCCAGACGTCCTGCGCCGGGCTCCTCAAGTCGTCTCGACCTGGGTTGCATGACCTGCCCTCCGTTATGACCGAGCGGCCCTACGGTGGTCTAGTCGGGAGGGCAAGGCCAGACCTCCCACCTAGGGTCAGGCATGGGTAACGTAGGGCCTCTGGCCCTAGTAACTATTATTAGCTTCTCTCTTTATTTATTATACTGCTTTTCTCCGGGTGACACGTGGCTAGGTCTACCCCGGCCATCGTCATAAGCCCCCCAGGTCTGACCAGACTGCTTGAGGATAGGGCAGACCTGACTTAGGCAGGGTGCAGCTCGGCTATTTCACAGAGTTAGGGTTCGCCTTGCCACGTGGCCGCGTTACCGTCATTAGTTAACTAGACATGAAAAATGAAGCGTTTCCGCATACGTCTTGATGATGGTCACTTTCCCCAATTCCGTTTTTGGGGATTATAACCTTCTAGTCACGTCACGTCCCCTCATACGTTTCAAGTCTATTCACTATTAAATCAGAAATCGGAGACTGCCGGTTGCCATTTCTCTTATTCAATTCCCTCAAGTAAGCTTTCTCCTTCCCTCTTTTTTCGATTTGTTTTACTGTTAATGAGCGAGCCAGTAATTCTTATTGATAGTTCAATTGAAGCCTTATTTGAATCCGTCTCTGAATCAGAATGTGAGTCCTCTCATTTTAAGAGTACCATCGAGAATCCTGGTCTTCCACCGGCCGAGAACCCTGTTCCCAAACACTTAATCAATCATAGGGGATGCGAGCATCTAGTCTTAGCCCCCCGGTATGATCTGTCTTATTCCGGTCCTCTACGATCCTCCGGAACTTCTAAGTTCGTCCTGACCTTAAAAGCGCACATGGCTTTGAAATCCCAAAGCACGCTCGCCACGGCATTGATTCTAACGACCAAAGTGACTGGCCACTATATCGTAGTTGTATAAGATATAAAATCCACTATACGACCCCAAAGTTCTGGCTCCCGGGGTTTACGCGTATCAAGCGCCGGAAGGCTACTGTGCCGTCTACCGGGAGCAACTCCTTTGTGGTCTGAGGTTTCCAATATGTCATGCAATATTGGCCGTCTAGAGCAGTACGGCTTGGGTCTTGCCCAAATCATGCCAAATGGTATAATAGCCATAGTGGGTTTTGCCATTTGGTGTCGGTGCGCCCGTATCCCTTTCACCATTAAGTACTTCAGGCTCTTCTACCAGTGTAAACAAGTACCCGACCAATCCGGTACTCTGTTTTCCACGTCGAGAGATTTCCTAAAGGATGTCCGGCTCATCGAAAAGGGAGAAACTTCCTACAAGAACTGGAAGCGCCGGTTCTTCTTTATTTGTCCCGATGTGGAGTTTAATCTGGGTAGATGGAATACCGCTGACCTGGGTAGCGATCCCCGGCCCACATATATTGATAAAAAACTAGCTGATGACATTCAGAAGAGTGGCATCTACATCAGCCTGAAGAAGTATTCTTCCGTGTTGATTAGCTCTACTAAATTGCCAACTGCTGGTCCTAATCCTTACAAGCGGCTTTTGTATTTGTTGCCTTTTTTTTTTTTGGTTATAAAATACTTGTACTGACTTTCTTGTCTTATTGTTTGCGAGTGTCCAATTTTGCTGAGTTACTAGCTGACGTTGCTGATGAAGATGAGGTACTCGTTGATGCTCGGCTGGCGAGGATTACGAGAGGGCGGTGAGTGCGACTTAGGCTGCTTTGCTCGATGCGGGAGCGTCTTTGGATCTGAGGCGCTAGGATCTTGTCCGAGCTTTTACGAGGCGCCCCGCCTCTTCTTCTCGGGCCATCCGAATGGACGTGGAGGATGCTGAGGAAGAAGAAGAGAGAGATGAGTTCCGACTCCAGAAGAGGAAGCAAGTAGTGACCGTTGACATCCTTCAAAGGGGTAAGTCCAAGAGAAAGAGGACTGTCCCCCATCCTGCTGAAGAGATTGAAGATGTTGACCGAGAGGATGACACTCCCGTGGGTCAAGGGCGTTTAGCTGAACTGTCCGACCAAGATCTTCCTGCCGTGGTAAGTTACCTCTCGGTGTCATGACCTTACATGTAATACTTTTAGCCTACTCTAACTTTTAAACTTTCACAGGGAGCCCAAATCGGTCAATAGTTCCTGCAAAGACTCGATGAGTCTTCGGCTATTAAAGAAGCTCAAAAGAAAAACATTGAGGAGTTAAGAGCGAGCCGGGAGAGGCATAAAGAGTCTTCCAAGGCTAAAGATGAAGAGATCAAGTCCTTGAAGGAGCAACTCGGAGCTTGTGATGCCGAGCTCCAGCAAGCCAAGACTCAGTATACCAATGAGCTTCAAACCGCTTTTGATAAGTATAGTACATAAAACTCTGAGCTGGGGCATGCCTTAGTCAAAGTTCGGGCCGAGAGGGACGCATTGGAAGCCTCTATTCCTGCTCAGAATGCCCAAGCCATCCACGAGTATAAGTCCTCTGGACACTTAGTTGAGGCCTTGAAGGGTTGGCCCCGTTATGCAGCATGGTTATACTTCTGGGGTTGATGAAGCTAAGGAGCAACGTGCCGACCTGGTTCTTCCCGATCTTCCCCACTTTCGGACGATGTACAAGGCATGTGTGGGTAAGATCTACGATGATCGTCTGAGAGAGTTTAAGGAAGGTGAAGACATTTGGGCTAAGAACAATAAGCGCCCCACTGTCTCTCAGTCTTTGAGCCGACTTCTTCCTCAACAGAGCAGAATCCTGCTGCTAAGAAGTGATTTGTACTCTCTCTTTTATTAAGACATATTTTTCTTTGTAAAATTTCTGAAAAACTTGTGTGTTTTCCAAATACTTGTGGTGCTTTTCCCCTGTGCTTTTATTTTTATTCTCGAGATTTATTTTGGCTAAGTACTTACTGGTACCTTTGCATTCCCAGGTGTGGCATGCCTCGGTTATTGTATTGGATGGCATTCTAGGTTACGATTGTGAGCTTTGTGTAGCCGTTTTGGTTTTGGCCCGACTGCGGACTCGGGAAGTTTTTCCTTTGCAAACTTTCTAAGTCGACATGCGATCTAGTTAAAAATTTGGCACGACTGCGGACTCGGGAAGTTTGTCCTTTGCAAACTTTACGAGTTTGACATTCGATACTCGATTAAAAATTTGGCGACTGCAGACTCGGGAAGTTTTTCCTTTGCAAACTTTACGAGTCGACTGCGATACTCGATTAAAAATTTGACACTATAAGAAAAATAATCTTTAACCACAGTAGTTTTTGCCAGTTGCCACAGCAAAACAAATTGTTCCTAAGTAATATACTTAATTTTAACCGCAATAGGATGACAAATAAGAAAAGATAAGTATATATATTAGCCGTAATTTTTTCGGTGTGGCAAAAACCTATTGTGACAAAATAGTATTTTTCTTGTAACGGAGGTGGAGGGGGGATTCAACACACCCTACTAACTTAAGGTTTTCCCTAACTAATAGATGAGCATGAACATTTCCCTCTCTTTTACCAGAGAAAAAAGAAACTGAAATAAATTAGGCTAAAAGACTACGACAATTGTCAATGATGCTTCTTACGGCTGAAAAGCCTTCCACTTCAGATTGAAACCGATTATAAATGTTAAGATAATCTACCTCAAAAACCAGTCGAAAAAACATCAAGTGATCGTATAAAAGATCGCGTGATATATGGCTAAGACTTCTCCTCGATCCAATTTTAAGGAAAAATTGTTAAGAATTATACCCTCGTGATTTCTGACGAGTCCACCTACAGTTGCAGTTTCATTCCCAAACGCGGCATCCACATTAAACTTCAAGAAATGTTTATCCGAATGGATCCAAGCTGAATTATGGGCTATTAATTGTTCTATGTAGAGGACGAAGAAGCTCCAAAGAGTGACGGTAATCGTCTGCTTCCTCTATGGAGGTATGAATGAAAAAATTCAGATGCACACTCTTATTGTCATTAAGTCGGCTACAGAACTCTATATAAGAGCTGTAGCAGTGCCCGATTCACCAAGGAATATTTTGGTTGCTTTTGGCGGATCGCTTACTACTAGGTTGGATCGGATGTCAACCTTGGCTGAATTACAATTTTGGTCCTCTAATTAGACACGTTTTTCGATTTTGGTCCTGATTTTTCTCCGGAGACAATTTTAGTCCTGTAAGTGGTCTTTTTTTTGCAAAAATAGTCCTGAACGCCGGAAAGACCACTTATAGGACTAAAATTGTTGCCGGAAAGACCACTTACAGGACTAAAATTGTCGCGGAAAAGACCAATTTTAGTCTGTAAGTGGTCTATCCGATGTTCGAGGACTATTTTTGCAAAAAAGGCCACTACTGAGGACTAAAATTGTCGCCGGCGAAAAAACATGACCAAAATCGAAAAACGTGCCTAGTTAGAGGACCAAAATTGTAATTTACCCTAGATAAAGGAGCAACACGTTTTACAGATGTGTAATACATATCAACCTTGAGATTTTTGCTTCATCTTCTCTAAGCAACAAAATTCCAACAAATTCGAGAAGGAACTTACTCGGAGGCGATGTAAAGAATATCCTGATTGATAGCTTTCCCAAACAGAAGAAGAGATTAGACATTCAAACAAACAATACAAGATTATTTCTTTGCTCGGAAAGCAGACATTACATATTCCATCGCCAAGTCCCTTTTTCCGAAGAGCTAAAGCTGTAGGTAGAGCATCATGTAAAATTTTCCATAAGAAATGTAAAATTTTAGGATTTATATTATGTGCCAAATGCTTTTCCGTATGTTATTTCCAGATGATGTGAAGGCATGGGCCGAGTTAGTAGAATTAGATTTTAGATCCATAGCCAAATGATATCCTGACTTCATCAGTACATGTTGTTAAGGAATGCTTAAGATTTTTCAGCATCATAACCGTTATAAACTTCATTGACCAGGGCGACGCAATCTCTTAGTGCCAGAATCGATAAGGGTACTCTAACTGGCCTATGAAGGTATTCATCTCTAACAGGGTGGGCTCGGAAAGATGGAGTAGCCGGCAGCCAAGGGTCCATACCAATAAGAATGTTGTCTACCCTGCCAACTCTCCAGTGAATACCATGAAAAAACAGATCTCTTAACATAAGAATACTCCTCCAAATGGCAAACGGGTGGTCGGTGATATTGGCTTCTTTAAAGTCATGAAGCTTGAAATTTTTTGATTTCAGAATACGTGACCAAACCGAGATTAGATCCACTAAAACTCTCCATGCTTGCTTGGCCAAAAGAGCGATATTACACTCAAGATCTCGGAAGCCAAGCCCTTCATTTGCTTTTCCACCACAACAGACTTTTCACGATATTCAATGAATCTTGTGCTTCTCCCCAGCCGTACCGCAGAAGAACCCCTTTATCGATCAGCTTCTCAAATAATCTGTGAAGCACAAAATTTGGCATAATTAACATATTAATGAGGCAAGGCTTGAATGAAAACTTTTATTGAAATCTCCTTCCCGGCAGCAGATAAATATTTTTCCTTCTACCCCTTGAGCTTTTTAACAATACATTCTTTGAGATAAGAAAATATTCCCGTCTTACAGTGTTCAATAACAAAGGAGAGACCGGTCGAGATATTTACCTTTCTCATGTCCAAAAAGGATACCGAGAGATGAAAAAGCATTTCACTATCAACGAGGGTAACACCTTTGTTGGAAGAAAAAAAAGGACATTATGAGTTAAAAATTTATTAAAAATGGCGCGTCATCCATATACTTAATTTAATGGCAAACCAAATAATAATTAACCAAAATAAAATAATAAGAAAACAAGAAAATGCCAGAGTGCTGAAAGAAAATAATAACTAAAAACCAGATTGATATGGATATAATACGGCCGGAATCATACAAACAATTTAAATTGCATCTCAAGCGGATCAAATCGGTTACTGGGCCAACCTGAAATCTAGCCCACTGTTTGGGCCATAGGTCCAAAGAATCCAGTCAGGATTAAGCCGACTCTTTTGGCTCACTCTCCAATCTCATCCGACCAGGCTATGTAGATCGTCCCCAAGCAGAACATGTCATTTCCGATCTCCAAAAGCGGTTTATAACAAATTAATTAATGGACGGGGATCCCACGATTGATCCCATTAACTGCCACAACCCACAATTGATTTCATCCCATGATTTTAGTCTAAGTGAGTCATGATTGCTCCACGATTGACATCATTTTGGCCCTCTATCACATTGTCTATAAATCAGGGATTCATTCACTAACTCACCCATGTGGGATGCCAATATAAAGGACAACCATTATCCTCTCTGCACGAATTACGTTATTGGGTTGCTTTCATATACTTTGGGTACGTAGGCGGTCTCAACGATATAGCCACAAATCACACAAAAAATCTTCTGTTTCTATACTCAAAATTCTCCAAAAATGATCTAATTACCCGCAAAAGAAACCAGACGATTTTCAGACATCATCACCGATGACTGCTGAAAATGCCTTTAAATATTGTTATAGGTTTTCGTTTATATATATATATATATATATATATATATATATATATATATATATATATATATATATATATATATAATCATCCTGATCCAACAGTCGAGTTTGAGAGAAAATCGAATTTGAAGTTCCATGAACAGTGTGTCATCACAGACAAACTTCTCTCTCTTTCCATTACTGTTTCCATTACTATTGTACAACAGTAAAAAGTGGGTCATATATTTGAATTCCCATTTTCTGAGAAAAGCACTTCATTTGTCCTTTTTCAATTTCCATCAGAATATTTTCTTCACAGGAAATGCATCATTCGTCATCTCCCCCACCTGCAATGATTAAGGAATAACTTAACATTAAGGTTTCAGGGGAATAATGAATAACCTAACATTAAGGTTTCAGGGTTTAAGGAATAACTTAACATTAATGGTCAGGGGATTAAGGAATAACTTAACATTAATGGTCAGGAGATCAGGGAATAACTTAACATTAAGGCTTCAGGGGTTTCAGGGTATTAAGGAGGGTTTAATTCATTAATTAGCCAATTAACATTAAGGGAGAAGATTTAGTGGGATACTGTCCATCGATCACCCACAAAAACCAGGTTATTGGTCATCATTTTTAGGGATTAATTTTTTAAGGCAATTAATGGTCAGGAGATTAAGAAATAACTTAACATTAAGGCTTCAGGGTTTAAGGTTTTAATGAGGAGGGGGTGTCTTGGGTCTCTCCTCCTTCACTGCAGTCGTTGATGGGTTCTTCTCTCCACTGCAAGACCCAGAGCACAAACCTTTTTTTACTGTTGTACAATAGTAAAAATGGATATAAGACAAAAGGTAGAATAGTAGTTTCCAACTTCTTTACTACTATGGTTTTGCGGAGGAAAGAAGGGTCTTTTATAGTGCCTTTTATTTTCCGAAATTTAATATGAGGCCTACACGTGGCAAAACCATATAATATTACTGGTTTTGCCCCTCTTGTCCCCCACGTGTCATGAGGCGAAGGGGGTAGGCCGTAGGCGTGACGTAGCCGCTCATGACCTATCTTTTTCATCTTCTTCTGTGTATTTATGCATAAATTTAATTCAAATATTTTATTTTTTCAAAAAAAAAAACTTTTTATATGCTGTTCAGTGAAGAATTCTAGGAACTTTTGTAGTTGAAACTTAAGGCTAATTCATTGTAAATTATTTTATAGAAATTATTTACCATTTTTACCCCTTTGTATTTTCCTAACTATTCATCGTTGACCAAGTCAACATTTTGATTCAGACCTCTGATCAAAGATCCGTCCGGTCCATCCGTTCCAAATGGGGGGTAATTGCAAGACTTTAGTCACTTGCACTACGGAGGCAAGTGAAATCATCCTGATCCAACGGTTAGTTTGAGAGAAAATCGAATCTGAAGTTCCATGAACAGAGTGTCATCATAGACAAATTTTTCTCTCTTTCCATTACTGTTTCCATTACTATTGTACAACAGTAAAAAGTGGGTCATATAAGAAAAAACCATTCTTCAGGCAAAAGAGATTTTCAGAAAGGAGATTAAAAACAATTCATGACAAGCTGACAATTGAAAATGCAGGTGAATGTAAGTTGTTGAACAATATCAGTCAAGGGACTTGTTCTGACCAAAGGGTTGGTCATGATATTAATTTATATGGAATTAACATTAAGGGAAAGGTTTATCTTCAAGTGTGTGAAGCATTAACAGGTCTTCATGTGTTTTGGTTTTTAATTGTTGATAAAAAAACTTAAAGCTACTTCATCAGAAACTTTGAAGATGCAAGATATTTTTGACATTTTCGATGATGAACCTTCTACTGCAATGATTAAGGAAGATATGACAGACATATTCAGGGTTTTAAGGAGGGGCGTGTACTGGCTTACGATGAAAGGATCTACTTCAGCTGGTCAGAAAGAATATATATGTTGTGAAAGAATATTGTAAGAAAAACATTCTTGTAAAATACGGAGGTGCAACTACAGGCACTATTGATAACATTCATGAGAATGCATTGTATTTATGTGCAGCCAGTTCAATTAAAGATACATTAGCTGTAATATGTACCAGGGGGGATACCATGTATTGTATTATGTAACCCTGATCAGAGTTACAGAGTAGCTATCGATAGAGATAATACAAGATTCTCTGAATGGGCAGTAGGAAATGTAATACATTTGGAAATAAAAGAACTGATGACCAAATTAGTGACAGTCCAACTTTAATCGGCAGTTTACCGAGTCGGATGCACTATAGTAGCGAGCAAGGTCGTATCCCACGAGGAATCAATCGAGTATCAAAGCCGTTTTTGGACTTAGTTTAGGTCAACCAAGGTGTTTCAAGTTTAATTACACTAAAACAAAGTATAAACTAAAGATACTTAAGAGAGAAAGAGACATAGCCAAACTATGATCCAATTGATTACTTTCACCCCTCCAATCGATTATTTCAGGAATGGGATTAACCAACCTACCAACCTCTACTTATATTGACTCATTCATGGGTGCAAACTCCTAAGCTAGTGTACGACGCCATACAACAATCGAACACCCTTTGCCCGGTTCAACAGTCCGCCTTTAAGAATTTAATTGACCGGAACAAGATTAACGCACTAGAGTTGCCCGATTTCACAACCGATTGAACCTCACTCCCTAATCAATCTAAACAACTCAGTTGATTATAAAGAATGATCTTAAAACCCCTTTTCCCACACCCCTTCGCAACATACATTTATAAAAGTGGTGTGTGAGTTCATGAACTAGGTGTACAAGCTAATTCAAGCATTAAGAACAAGTTTTAAGACATGAATTCGTCAATATAACAACAATTAAACACTACACATTCCCAATTTCATCAATTAGAGGGTGATTTCTTCAATTTTCACATAATTTGGCTATGAAAAGTTTAGCTACCCATAATAAAACTAAAAACAACAATCAAAGATAGAATTAAAGCCATAAATGAAAGAGAAACTGAAATTAATTACCAAAATCGTGGAGAATCGGAGTTTACATCAAGCTTTTTCAACACCCATGTCAATTGGTGAAGAAGACCCAAAAATCAGAAAATCCAAGATTAGAGAAGAAACTTGAGCTAAAATCTAGGCTAGATTGTGTTTAATTTAAGTAAAAGATGATAAAAGAGTGAATCTAGGGGAGAAGAATGGGAGAAATCGACTTAGAAGGGAAAATCGTAGGGTATGGAAGTGAAAAAGTATGTGTGTATCCCTAAAAAAATCTGTGCAGACCGTATTTATATTCTCAAAAATGTGCAGGAAAAGTCATTTTGGCGCGCCCCAAAGGCTTTGGCGCGCCCCAAAACTGCTTCAGTGGCTCTGATAACTCTCTGTATCACTTTGGCGCGCCCCAACATCTTTGGCGTGCCCCAGACTGGTTCAGTGACTTAATGTACATTCTGCTTCAACTTTGGCGTGCCCCAACAGCTTTGGCGTGCGCCAAACTCCTCCAGACTCCAAATTCTTCACTTTTCTCTATTTTCTTCTATCTCCAACCATTGGTTTCATCTTTATACGCTCCACGCCTTGTCTCCCGGGCTCACGAACACCTAGATCCTGCGTCACAACATCTAACACAAACCGAGCATAATTCCACAAGATAGATAGGGCTCGAAAAGGGCCAAAAACATCGTAAAATGCCGAGGTTTTCCATCTATATGACGGTTTACCCCATGGTGGACGTGTAATGCGATTTTTGCCCTAAATAAGGTCTAAAACTACCCGGAATGAGTCGAAAGTGCCGTAAAAGGGAGTTGAAACATGCAGCGGAGCATAGTAAAGTTGACTCTCATCAACCACCCCCCACTTAGCGTTTGCTCGCCCTCGAGCAAAATGTGCGTTCTAAAAGAATCCAATGAGTCAACGTTACACGCGTAGGTCAAGTCAATCACACATCAAAGACAACCGGGGAGTAAATGAGTGAATGCATACACTTAACCCTACCTTATCAAGCAAACGGGATGTGAGTGTGTGAAAAGATTCTCCTACATTTACCACGGTATACCGGTTTGGATTATGGATGCTAAGTTAATACGACTACACCATAGGCTCATACTTCATAAGCATCTCCACTAATCCGGGCCAACCGAGGCTAAGTAAGGTCAAGTAGGACTTTCACGGTTGTAACGTTAGGCTAGGGACGGGGCTAACCGAAGGGAATTTCTGGGGATTAAACAACAAAAAGATACAAACGAGCAAGCTTAATCACGGGGTGTATCAATACAAAACGTAGCTAGCTCTCCCCTTCTCTAGCTCAAAAATGAAACTCGAAACATGATCCAAGAAAATAGAATGCCATATCGCACTATGTCTCAAGTGTAACGAGGCAAATGCATACAAGAATCATGTTTCTATAATAAGGATTGATCCCAAACACCAACATCGTATAACAAATCACAACATGAATCCCAAAATACTTGGCTTTCTTTGACTCAACCTTTATTACACTTTTATTGACTTTTATTGCAAGCTTTCTTTGGTTGATTTCATTTTCTTTTGACTTTTCTCTTTTTTTTTTTTTTTTTTTTGAAAGAACTTTTTGAATTTAGAAAGCTGCACTATACAATGTAAATAGGTTTGAGTCAAAGGCCATCACAAACATACAATATAAAAATGAGCTCATACCCTTCAAATCGTGAAATAGCTCGTAAAAACCAACTCCTCTATACATACGTACTCCTCCACCACCCCACACTTGCTTTAGCAAGTGTGCTCGAAATGAAAAGATTAAGCTTGACTCGTAGGGTGTCCAAGGGAACGTAGACCACAAATAAGGCTTGGGGGTCGGGAAATTACGGGCTTCAAACGAATGGCTAAGTGTCGGATGGGGGTCTAACCATCCTACCAAGGCTTAGAGGGGTTACTGTGGAATATGTCACGGGATGGCTATTTGGCTCTAGTTAGGTCAAAGAAATGCCATAACTGTCATCCCAAACTCTACCAAGGTCGGCCTTTCTATTTCGTCTCGAAGTTAATGGTATGAGTTCTAGGTAGCCGAATTGTGCCTAAGTCTACCATAATCGGTCACTAGTTACCATGGTTCATGAAATCGAAGCTATACGTGCGTGAAAATCCCATTTCCAAGATAAGGTAGTAAGTCAAGTAGCATGTATTCAGACATTTACTAAACCGTTTACCCTATCAACGTGACGACTCAACACACGAATGTAACATCAAAACCTTGGAAAATTTTAGAAATTGCTCAATTTACTCAAGAAGTGACTAAACACTAAGCATACAACACAATGGCTCAAAAGGAATAATGAAGTGCGTAACAATAGCTAAGCCTACCACCCCCCACTTTAAATGCAACACTGTCCTCAGTGTGTGAATGAAAAAGGAAAGAAGGCTTAGCTTAACCCGGCAGAAAGGCGCGAAAGGGTGTATAAGACATATCCACGAAGGTCCATCATCGAAAATCAAGCAAAGAGAAAACTAAGAAATGCATGCACGGGAACACCACGTGCCACAAGCAAGCAACAAATATCGAGATATAATCAAAAGCTCAAAGTCACATACATTCGTGATATGCGACCAACCGTATTTATACTCGGATCACATGAGATGAAAAGATAGTAAAAGCTAAAATAACCATCCATGCATAAAATAAAGGCCAAACCGGGCCAAAGTGATAACAATCCAAGTACAGAACAAAAGGAAGAAGAAATAAAGGGTCAAGTGACCTAAAGGGCTTACATCTCCAAAAATAGTCAAAAGCAGACTCAAGATTACTAGTCTAAACGTAAAATAGCCGTGCAAAACAATAAAGCTCTAGAACTAGTCTGAGTCGACTCATCAGCAAGTGCTCAAGCTGGATCTGTGGAGGACTCGAGCAGCGGAGAAACTGTGTCGGAGCAACTCCGAAATCGATCGACCCTCCTCGCCGGCGGCCCGAACCTACTGTGCATCAACCATCACATCACGTGCTACACTGCACTGTCTTGAAGTGTCTCGCACCCTCCTCGTCTCCCCCTGAAGAACTGCCATCAGAAGACTCTGAAACCCCCTCAACACTCTCCTCTCGAACTAGCACCACTAGCAACATCACCTCACGCGCCCTCACGAGTCTCGGCCTCCCTAGCTCCCCTCAAGAAACCAGCCCGGGTGAGGAAAGTATCCACTCTCCGAGAATAGACATAAGAAGCGGCAGGTCACGGAGAGTATCCATATGAAGGGCCACCCGAGAATCGTAGGTCCGGACAATACCAAAGAAGGGCGAGCCTCGATCCTCCGCCCACTCTCCCGTGCGCCGGCAAAGAAGATACATGTGTCTCTCAAAGGTGGAGAGAGTGGAGGTGGGTGGAGCATAAGATCGGCTACGGGGTGGCCTAGGAGCCCTGGAGGAAGAAGGGGTGTCTGAGGGTGCACGGAGAGGACGTGCTAAGGAACTCTGTCTAACAATCCAACCCGACTTCTTCCCACCAGTCTCATCATCATCATAAACACGGACTTGGACACCATGTGCAAGCTCACAGATGAGGTGTGGAAAGATAATGCTCCTAGAACGGTCGTGACGGACATCCTTGAAAGACTCGTAGATAACCTTACCGACATTGATTGGAAGATTGCTATGCAAGGCATTGACTAAGTCAAAGTCGGGAAGCTTGAGGTTGGTGATGTTCTCTCGAGGACGGAGACGGCTAAGGACAAAACGTGAAATGACTCTCGAATCAAATGGCCACTCTGGGGTACTAATGTCTAGCCGGACACCTGAGCTATTGAGGTTCCAAAGGACTTGTGGACAAAGGGCTAGCCTACCTTCCTCTTGGTGATCCACCCCCCCAAGTCTCTTAGCCTCAAGGATGGTTTTGTAGTCGGCCTCATCGGGGACTTCGGGAATAGAAAAATGGGAATTAATCACCTCAGGAGAGAAAGGGATATCAACACCTCGGACTATGACTACACCATTCTCAAGATCAACCACCGAGAAATTACCCCAAAACTCACGAACAATGGACATATTGGGTGGATTGACGGGTGCAGTCATGAGTTTTCCCCACTTACGGTCCCTAAGGTTCTGGACAAAGGCATTGTTGACCTGAGAAGTGTCAATGGCTCGCTCAAAGGTGACATTCTTTTTACGGTAAACTTGCATATAATTCCGGTAAGCTTGAGTGGAGATAAAACGTTGTTCTAAAGGAAGAGGGTCGTCTGGAAGTGGAGGGCCTCGAGGAGGGTTAGAACGAGTGGCAGTTGGACTTTGGATAGTGAGAGGGGCTTGCCCGGTTCGGGGCTTTTTCTGGGGATTGGCCTTGGCCTTAGCCGGAGCTTTGGCCTTATCCTTGCCCTTGCCTTTACCGGAGGAGGAAGCTTCGGTTTGGGGACGTTTGGGTGCCATGAGCCTAAGGGAAGGACAAGAATGGATGAACACCACCAACACAACACCAAAAACAGCCCCAAAAAAAAACAGAGAGTTTGAACCCAAAACAACACCACCATCACCACCACACCACAATTTATCACCAAACCAAGATCAAATCAACAAAACACCCCAGCCATACACGAAGAACGCACCACAAATCCAACCAAAATCCCAATCAATCCAACACCAACAACAACAAAACAACACAACATCAACACAAACACACCAACACGTCCACACACAACCCAGCCATAGCCACCAATCAGAAGCCAAAGCAAGAAAACAGAGCAGAACAGAAAACCCAAATTAGCTACGGTAGAAAACAAGTTGAAATTGTGACTCCCCAACCCTAAAATTCGAAATTGACAAGGGAATTGAGCGACACTTACCAAAGTAGAGCAAAAATGAACTGTAGAAAGGATGCCATGATGAACCGCAGCAAGAAGAAGTGGTGGCCGGCCGGAATGAGGACAGAGCGGCGGCGTTAATGGCGAACAGAGAAAACAGCAGCAGCGGCGTCCCGGAAAAAGAGAGAGAGAACGCTGAGAGGGAGTTTTAAGGGGCTAGGCTGTGAAGTTATGTAGTAGGGAGGAGAGGGCGGTCGGAAATTGAGTGGGAAGGGAGGAGAGGGTGGTTTTGGATGGAGGGAGGCCAGAGAAAACGACGGGGAAACGAAGGGCAACAAAACGGAAATAAAAAGAAGGGGTGGCTGTCTGTTATAAGGGTAGGGTTGGCGCGCGCTGAAGTAGTTGGGGTGCGCTAAAACGGGAACAGAGTAAACCGAACTCTCTGTTAGAGTTTGGCGCGCGCTGACATCTTTGGCGTGCGCTAAAATAAAACAGAGGTGAAACAGAATGTTGGCTGAACTTTGGCGGGCGCTAAGATATTTGGCGGGCGCCAACACTATCAGACACCAAAAAGAGCGATTTTTAAGCCAAACTCTCCCAAATTAAACCCCTAGACCACTCCTATCACCTAAAAACTAATGAAAAACAGGGAAATGGTGGGTTGCCTCCCCCAAGCGCCTGTGTTTTACGTCGTTGGCTCGACGGAATGACTTATACGGTGCCAACTTTCGAGTTATACCGTTGACACAAAGGTGGAATTGGTGGATAGAAATAAGTTTGATGGAGTTATACGATTTGAATGCCAAGTTTAGAGTCCTTGACAAGACTCACAAGGTCCCACACAAGGGACGGGATCCTTAAGGACGATAACCTCAAGTGCCTCATCGAAATGTAGCCTTTCGTACTTCTTCAACCGAAGGCCATTTGTAACAAACTTCCCCTTGGTTGGGTGAATGATTTCGACGGCACCGGAGGGATAGACCTTAGAGACTACATAAGGACCCGCCCAACGAGATTTGAGTTTGCCTTGAAAAAGGTGAAGGCGAGTGTTATAAAGGAGAACTTCGTCACCGTCCTTAAACTCTCGAGGCTTAATGGCTCTATCATGGAGTAACTTAGTCTTTTCCTTATAGTCTCTCGCACTCTCGTAAGCTCTAAGGCAAAAATCATCCAACTCGTTTAACTGTGCTAACCGCCTCTCTCCTACTAGACCCTCATCCAAGTTTAGAAAACGGGTAGCCCAATATGCCTTATGCTCAAGCTCTACCGGGAGATGACAAGACTTCCCATAAACTAACATATAGGGAGACATACCTATGGGAGTCTTAAAGGCAGTTCTAAGGGCCCATAACGCATCATCTAACTTATTAGCCCAATCCTTAGGGTGTGAATTCACAGTTTTCTCTAGGATACGCTTAATCCCCCGGTTACTCACTTCCACTTGGCCACTAGTTTGGGGGTGATAGGCTGTCCCTAACTTATGCTTGACCCCATACTTGGCTAAAAGAGTGTTGAAAGGACGGTTATGGAAGTGACTACCGTTATCACTAATGATAGCCCGTGGTACCCCAAAACGAGCAAAGATATACTTTTTGATGAACCGGATGACCACATTTCTATCATTAGTGGGGATGCTATGGTTTCCGACCCATTTTGACACATAATCACACGCAACTAAGATATACTTATTGCTATACGATGACGGATAAGGTCCCATAAAATCCAGCCCCCAAACATCGAACACCTCACACTCAAGGATAGGCTTTTGGGGCATCTCATTTCTCCTAGATATCCGACCTACCCGTTGACAAGCGTCGCAAGCTTTCACATAGGCATAAGAGTCTCGAAAGATAGTTGGCCAATAAAAACCACTTTGGAGCACTTTGAGAGCGGTTTTGTCCCCCGCAAGATGACCACCGGCTTCCCGGTCATGGCAAAACGAGAGGATGTTCCGAATTTCGCTATCATGGACACATCTACGAATTATGCCATCCGAGCACCGTCTATATAGATAAGGGTCATCCCACAAGTAGAAACAAATGTCACTGTGGAACTTCTTGCGTTGGTAGTCCTTTAAACTAGGATCTATATAACCGCAAGCAAGATAGTTCACAAAGGCGTACCACGGGTCACCATACCCACCCCGTGGTTCACGAGCATTCCTTTTCATTGGTAGCATCGCATCCACTACCATCAACTGCTCATCCGGGAATGACTCATTAATCTCCTTCTCAAATCTTCGCACCTCCTCATCTAATGTCATGCGGCTCAAATGATCCGCCACCACATTCTCACGATTTCTTCCGATCTTTAATTTGCACGTCGAACTCTTGAAGGAGCAAAATCCACCGCAATAAACGGGGTTTTGCCTCTTGCTTAGCAAATAAGTACCTCAACGCAAAGCATGATCGGTATGCACGATCACCTTAGACCCAACTAGATACGACCGAAACTTATCGAAAGCAAAACAACGGCAAGTGATTCCTTTTCGGTCGTGGCATACTTGACTGGTGTCTTGGGGTTAAGTGTGTGACTAGAGTAGTAAATGGGCTTGAATATCTTATCAACTTTCGCCTAAAACAGCCCCTACAAAGAAGTGTCACTAGCATCACACATAACCTCAAACTCACGTGACCAATCGGGTGCAACTAGAATTGGTGCGGTCACTAGTAATTGTTTAAGCATGTGAAAGGCATCGACACACTCTTGAGTGAAAATAAAGGGAGTTTCTTTTGTGAGCAAGAGTGTGAGTGGCCTAGCAATCTTGGAGAAGTCCTTGATAAAGCGCCGGTAAAAACCCGCATGACCAAGAAAAGCCCGAAGGGTCTTCAAGTTCGTGGGGACGGGCAATTTTTCAATTGCCACAACCTTGGCTCTATCAACTTCAATCCCTTTACGTGAAATCTTATGGCCTAACACTATGCCCTCTTCTACCATGAAATGACACTTTTCCCAATTAAGCACAAGATTAGTGTCTTCACACCTTTGCAAAACTTTATCAAGATTACTCAAACAATCATCAAAGGAGTCTCCAAACACACTAAAGTCCTCCATAAAGACTTCCAAGAATTTCTCAATCATGTCCGAAAAGATAGCCGTCATGCATCTTTGGAATGTCATGGTGCATTACACACCCGAAAGGCATCCGTCTAAATGCAAAGGTACCATAGGGACATGTAAAGGTAGTTTTATCTTGGTCCTTTGGATCAATGCAAATTTGGTAGTAGCCACTAAAACCATCGAGAAAACAGTAAAAGTCATGACCACTCAACCTTTCTAACATTTGATCGATAAAGGGCAAGGGGAAGTGATCTTTCCTAGTCGCATCATTAAGTTTTCGATAATCAATGCAAACACGATAACCAGTGACTAAGCGAGTAGGGATCATTTCATTGTTTTCATTAGGTTGAATAGTCATACCTCCCTTTTTAGGCACCACTTGGGTAGGGCTCACCCACTCGCTATCCGATATGGCGTAGATGATTCCATGCTCTAGCATCTTCACCACGTCTTTACGCACCACCTCTTGAAGGTGTGGATTGAGCCTTCTTTGAGGTTGCCTCACCGGCTTCACATCCTCCTCCAATATGATCTTGTGCTTGCAAACCTCGGGGCTAATACCCCGGATATCAACCATTTTCCACCCAAAGGCTTTCTTATGCCTCCTTAGCACTTTCATTAGCTTTTCTTCCTGCAAAGATGTTAGTGCCGCAGAAATAATCAAAGGTAATAAATTATCGGACTCAAGAAAAGCATACTTAAGGTGCTCCGGGAGTGGCTTTAGTTCTAAATCCTTTGGTGGCTCTTCAATAGACGGCTTCATCTTCTCACTGTTGAGGCCAAGCTCCAGGTATTTATGCCATGACGCCTCAAGAAAGGGCGTTGCCTCCAACTCACAAGCCGCTTCTCTCAATTCTTCATTGTCATCATGAATCGTGCTAGACTTCATTAAGCACTCCTCCATCGGCTCTTGATAACCCTGCGTGTTAGCAACCTCGGAAACACAAGAATATATAGATTCAACTTCATCACATTCCGCAATATCATCATGAGGGTACTTAATGGCATCAAATACATTCATAGTCACACTCTCATCTCCTACTCTCATAGTAATATCGCCTTTGGCGACATCTACATTGGCACTTCCGGTAGCAAGGAAAGGTCTCCCTAACAAAAGTGAGTTTCTAGGGTCCTCCGCAACATCTAGCACAACAAAATCGGCCGGGAACACAAACTTATCAACTTGGACCCTAGAAACTCACTTTTGTTAGGGATACTCGATTGATTCCTCTTGGACCCTAGATACTCGATTGATTCCTCTTGGACCCTAGATACCCTAGAAACTTATCAACTTGGACCCTAGATACTCGATTGATTCCTCTAATATTCCCATAGGTCTCCTAAGGGTCCGGTCGGCCATTTGTAAAGTCATATTGGTCTCGGTTAACCTACCTAGGCCCAACCTCTCATAGATACTCCTAGGCATGAGATTCACACTAGCACCTAGGTCACATAAAGCTTTAGGAAATCTAATAGAGCCAATGGTGCAAGGGATAGAAAAACATCCGGGGTCTTTCTTTTTAGGCGGAAGCTTGTTTTGAAAGACCGCGGAGCATTCTTCGTTTAGGCACACCAACTCATCCATTTTGGCCTTGTTGGACAATATCCCTTTCAAAAACTTAACATACGAAGGCATGTTAGCTATAGCATCAACTAAAGGGATATTTATCTCAACCTTGCGCAAGATGTCAAGGAACTTGTTTTGACTCTTGGATAACACATCCTTCTTAGGACCTCTAGGGGGAAAGGGTAAAGTGCTCAAATCAAAAGGTGTAGAAGAAGTATTCATACCATTGCTACTTGTACCCTTCCTTTGTGGATTGGAAGTAGTTGTGTCCCCTTTGCTAGCCACTTTCGGTGCCTCCTCAACTTGCTTGTGAGCTTCACTAGCATGCTCTCCAACAACTTGATCTTTATTATCACCTTCTACCAAATCATCCACTTTGCCTTTACCATGATCTTCAACGCTTTTCCTCACCCCAATGTCATTACCAATCACCTTGCCACTTCTTGTAGAGATAGCATTCACACCCTTGGGATTCCTCACGGTGTTACTTGGCAAGCCTCCAACCGGTGCGGTATTTGCATTTTCGGTCAATTGACCCACTTGAGTTTCAAGATTCCGTATTGCCGATTGGAATGTGGCTGTGGTGTTATTGGCATTTGTCTTGATATCCCTTAGCTCCCGACTATGCTCTTGCAAAGTCTTACTAATTTGCTCCAAGAGGATATCGGTAGAGCTCTTTTGTGGAATAGGAGCCATCGGTGGAGGTTGAGAATAGCTTCCTTGAGAATAGTTTTGATGAGCATTTGGATGTTGGTAAGTTCCGGATTGTTGTTGTCGTGGAACTTGATTGCCTTGATATGAAGAACTGTGTTGAGGCCTAGAGGATTGCCCTTGATTCGGACCACGACCCCAAGTCAAATTAGGATTCTCTCTCCAATTTTGTTGGGCTCCTTGGAAATCATAGTTTTGGACACGCCCTTGCCCCACATAGTTAGCATCATAGGGTTGTGTGTCCAACATCAAACTCATATCCATAGGTTCAATCACCGGATTGCCATAGGTGGTGAGAGGGTTGAAATCCATTTGCCCCGCATTCAATTGCCCTAAAGCGTAGGCATTCATCAAAGATTGTTGCAATGAATTCGCATTAGCCACTAAGGTACCGGCTTGAGATGCTACTTGAGCTTTCATTGGCACAGTTGTTGGTGGTGTATTTGGAGATGTGCAATTCGTAGCCGAATGTTCACCACCACAAAGTTGACATAGCCGGGCCTTCTTGTTCTCTAAGGCCAAATCATCAACTTTTTGTTCCATAGCCAATACCTTGTTATGCCACTCGGAGTTTCTTTCGGGTTCATCTACCACGGCGGTCACAAGTGGCTTTTTATGCTTCAATTGCCTTCTTCCCGAACTCCATTGCCTATTATTCTCACAAATCCTCTCAATGGTGGCCAAGGCCACATCCGGTGCTACATCCATGATGGATCCTCCACATGCTCCATTCAACTGTTGCATTGAACTACCATCCAAATTCCTATAGAATAGATGCACTTGATCCCATGCTTCGAATCCATGTTGAGGGCATTTTCGTAACATAGTCTTGAACCGATCCCATGCCTCAAACAAATCTTCACCCAATAGTTGCTCAAAATTGGATATGTCGGATTTCAAGTCAAGAGCCTTCGATGGTGGAAAGTACTTGAGCAAGAAAGTGCTTGCAACTTGTTCCCATGTGTGGAGGGAGTCATGAGCCAAAGATGAATACCACTCCCTCGCTTTCCCTTTTAGAGCAAAAGGGAACAAAAGTAGCCGAACCGCTTCCTCACCAACCCCATTTATCTTCACTGTTTTGCACACCTCAAGGAAATTATTGATGAAAGTGTTCGGATCATCCGGCGCCTTTCCTTCAAATTGAGCATTATCTCCAAGTAAATGCCAAACATGTTGCCTTATTTCCAAGTTATTAGCCGCAACGGCCGGTACTCGAATAGGACTATGACACGTGGTAGCCATCGGTGTCACATAATCTCTACAAAGCCTCACCGGTCGATTTCCCGCTTTGTTCACTTGAGCTTGAGGTGCATATGGTTGAGGGTTCACTACGGGATTTGGTTGAGGATTAGCTTGAGGGATAAATTGTTGAGCATAGGGGTTTGCCATTTGAGGGAATTGGTTCATCATAGGGTTCATCATGGGATTGATCATATGATTGAATTGGGCCATTTGCATCATCATTTGTTGATATTGTTGAAGGAATTGGGGTCCATTTGTGGAGGTTGTTGTGTTTGAGGATTTGTGGAGTTTGAAGAGGGATATTGGTCCTTTGTTGAAAGTGATTTGTCAATGAGGGACTACGCACAATATTCCCTTCTCTAGGTAAAGGTTCCATCCTTGGGGAGAGTGAATTGGACGGTTGACCTTGATATTGAGTAGTATCCCTTTCCTCAAACGGATTCACACTTCTTTCTCGTTCCATACCCCCGGTCAAACTCAAGATCTTCATTCCCCGTAGCCATACTAGAAGTCTCGAACTAAAACTCTCACTTTCCAACTCTTGAGTAACTTCTTCAACTTGAACTACCTTGTTTCGCAAGGCGTTTCGGTGTCTAGCCAAAGCCTCAATCTCGGGAATATATGGAAGTAATGGTTCCTTTGAGCTTCGGGTCATACACTACAAGGAGCAAACAACACAAAAAAAGTAAAATAAAACAACCTAAGCCTAAATCTTCAAAGGACTTAAAAGATATCGATTAATTCCCCGGCAACGGCGCCAGAAAACTTGATGACCAAATTAGTGACAGTCCAACTTTAATCGGCAGTGTACTGAGTCGGATGCACTATAGTAGCGAGCAAGGTCGTATCCCACGAGGAATCAATCGAGTATCAAAGCCGTTTTTGGACTTAGTTTAGGTCAACCAAGGTGTTTCAAGTTTAATTACACTAAAACAAAGTATAAACTAAAGATACTTAAGAGAGAAAGAGACATAGCCAAACTATGATCCAATTGATTACTTTCACCCCTCCATTCGATTATTTCGGGAATGGGATTAACCAACCTACCAACCTCTACTTATATCGACTCATTCATGGGTGCAAACTCCTAAGCTAGTGTACGACTCCATACAACAATCGAACACCCTTTGCCCGGTTCAACAGTCCGCCTTTAAGAATTTAATTGACCGGAACAAGATTAACGCACTAGAGTTGCCCGATTTCACAACCGATTGAACCTCACTCCCTAATCAATCTAAACAACTCAGTTGATTATAAAGAATGATCTTAAAACCCTTTTCCCACACCCTTCGCAACATACATTTATAAAAGTGGTGTGTGAGTTCATGAACTAGGTGTACAAGCTAATTCAAGCATTAAGAACAAGTTTTAAGACATGAATTCGTCAATATAACAACAATTAAACACTACCCATTCCCAATTTCATCAATTAGAGGGTGATTTCTTCAATTTTCACATAATTTGGCCATGAAAAGTTTAGCTACCCATAATAAAACTAAAAACAACAATCAAAGATAGAATTAAAGCCATAAATGAAAAGAAAACTGAAATTAATTACCAAAATCGTGGAGAATCGGAGTTTACATCAAGCTTTTTCAACACCCATGTCAATTGGTGAAGAAGAAGACCCAAAAATCAGAAAATCCAAGATTAGAGAAGAAACTTGAGCTAAAATCTAGGCTAGATTGTGTTTAATTTAAGTAAAAGATGATAAAAGAGTGAATCTAGGGAGAAGAATGGGAGAAATCGACTTAGAAGGAAAATCGTAGGGTATGGAAGTGAAAAGTATGTGTGTATCCTAAAAAAATGTGTGAGACCGTATTTATATTCTCAAAATGTGGGAAAAGTCATTTTGGCGCCCCAAAGGCTTTGGCGCGCCAAAATCGCTTTGGTGGCTCGATAACTCTCAGTATCACTTTGGCGCGCCCTAACATCTTTGGCGTGCCCAGATGGTTCGATGACTTAATGTACATTCTGCTTCAACTTTGGCGCGTGCCCAACAGCTTTGGCGTGCGCCAAACTCCTCCAGACTCCAAATTCTTCACTTTTCTCTATTTTCTTCTATCTCCAACCATTGGTTTCATCTTTATACGCTCCACGCCTTGTCTCCCGGGCTCACGAGCACCTAGATCCTGCGTCACAACATCTAAAACAAACCGAGCATAATTCCACAAGATAGATAGGGCTCGAAAAGGGCCAAAAACATCGTAAAATGCCGAGGTTTTCCATCTATATGACGGTTTACCCCATGGTGGACGTGTAATGCGATTTTTGCCCTAAATAAGGTCTAAAACTACCCGGAATGAGTCGAAAGTGCCGTAAAAGGGAGTTGAAACATGCACCGGAGCATAGTAAAGTTGACTCTCATCAAGAACCATTTTATTAAAGCACACTGGGCCGGCGGCTGAAGTTATAGATTGTATAATAAAAGCCCCCCGCATTAATTCTAATTGGGGTTGATAGCAAGATTGGCTATTCAACAATGAACTTTAATACTTCAACAGTAAAAATACATCCTGACTGATACTGTCATTACAGCTAATGTATCTTTAACTGAACTAGCTGCACATAAATACAATGCATTCTCATGAATGTTATCAATAGTGCCTATAGTTGCACCTCCGTATTTTACAAGAATGTTTTTCTTACAATATTCTTTCACAACATATTCTTTCTGACCAGCTGAAGTAGATCCTTTCATCGTAAGCCAGTACACGCCCCTCCTTAAAACCCTGAATATGTCTGTCATATCTTCCTTAATCATTGCAGTAGAAGGTTCATCATCGAAAATGTCAAAAATATCTTGCATCTTCAAAGTTTCTGATGAAGTAGCTTTAGGTTTTTTTTATCAACAATTAAAAACCAAAACACATGAAGACCTGTTAATGCTTCACACACTTGAAGATAAACCTTTCCCTTAATGTTAATTCCATATAAATTAATATCATGACCAACCCTTTGGTCAGAACTAGTCCCTTGACTGATATTGTTCAACAACTTACATTCACCTGCATTTTCAATTGTCAGCTTGTCATGAATTGTTTTTAATCTCCTTTCTGAAAATCTCTTTTGCCGGAAGAATGGTTTTTTCTTATAAGGTAAAACAGGTGTCCTAACAGGGGTTCTAAAGTAGTTCCTAGCAACTGTTCCAAACAGATTCCTGCTTACACTTTCATATGCCAACCTCCGTTTTGCAGCTAGAAAGTCCCTCGTCTTTTTGTTCGAAGTGGACATTGATGAGAATTTTAACATCTACCTCTGCTTTCTGCTTCTTAACACTATACTTAGCCTTGCCTCTGCTGAATCTGTGATTAATAGCACGAAATTTAGCCAACCTTAGCATTAACAGATACGGATTCCTCTGTTCCATGAACAAAGGGCCTTGACAGACAAATTTCTCCCCCGTCTCTTGACAGGCCCTTAAGTGTGCCAATTGTGACGAAATCCAAAGATCTACGCACATCGCTTTTGATCCTTCCCAACTCGTGGGATATTCGCCCACATCGTATATACGTGAACCCATTTAAAATTGTTAATATATTTAAAACTGTTGTAAATAAACAGATAATCAGCCAGAAATTATAACTTACACATATTTCTTCCATGTAATAACTCAAAGACTAAACAGTCAAAGAAAGTATACTTATTAACAATGTTTGCTTGCGGTGCACGCAACACCATATTTAATTTTGTTTTTTTCAATTTCTAAAATATTCTTCTGCTCAGCTTCCATAACACGCTTTGTAGATCTAACACTGTTATTGTGCTCAACAGTCTTAGATATTAAATTACTGGAAGTTGTGGGTGTAGTGGCCATCTCACAGAAACTGGGCCGGCCCAATTGACTAAACGATGGCCTACTATCTGAAAATGCATCTCCAGGCCCACAAGTTATAGCCTTGGACTTCCCAATGTTGTCAGAACGAGCACTAAGACAACGACTCAGTGTGGGCTTCTTGAACCCACAGTGCCATACATCAACATTATCCCTGTTGAATTTTTTTGACTTTATGTCAATTACAGGACCTCTAAATGCGAATTCATTGGGCCTCTTGACTGTTGACAATTTCAAAAAAGCTTTCATCTTACAGTAATTAACATCGGCCTTAATATTAGCATTTTCCAAAACATAAGTAATTGACCATGGACACTCCTTGTTGTTCAAACTTGCATAGTCATTACCAAAATAAGTCATGTTCAAACAACATGATACTGGGAAAACGAACTCCGCCTGCTTGCAATCAGGCTCACATAACCTGTTGTCAAAAACTCTAACCTAGCACAACCTTGAGGAATTCATTGGACCTTTGGGCATGTACATCAACAAGCAACTATCTATCATCACAGAATCCATCCTGCTTTGTACATGTAGAAATAAAATTGTGTGGCATACAATTTCTGTTCAATTTCCTTTACATCTACAACATTCAACCAGATTCCGCAAATATTATTTTATATGTACCGTGTTATATAAAATAGAGAATCTAATTTATTTCATTTTGGATAGAGATTCTTTAAACTAAAAACTTTGTATATAAAACTATAAAATAAAAATAAAAAAACAAATTTATTTGCGTATCTGATGCAAGGGCTCTTATAGGACTTAATTGCACCAGATAATTTACAACAAGACACATCTGTGAAATAGAGATTTAAATCATCAAGATTTATTAAAATCATTTATTCAAATCTTTAAAATACTGAATCTGTAAATTTTAAATTCAATGTAGTACATAAAATACAATTTCTCTATACAAATTTTAGAGAATTTGAAAAAAGTGATATATTTTGAAATATTTTTAAGTAATAGGACACTCAAATAATTTTTTATAGGGAGGAGGACAAGGAAAAAAAAATCAACGCCCGTTTGCTGCTCTTTGTTTATTTATTTGTTTCTCTTTATACCTTTATTTTCAAACACACATATCTTTTGATCTAGATTTCTAAACTTGATAAAAATTTCACCAATTTTTTTTTTATACTCTTCGTTTTGAGACTTTATTCTATATCATTACATCTTTTTTTGTGATATTCACTATTGTTCGTGAAAATCACAACTACACTAGCAACCTGTAATACCCTACTCCCGACCCCTAGGTCCACTGGGGTCATTCTAGGAGGGGTTGCGAAGCTCTCGCCGCGACTTCAATAGCTAGACTAACATCCCAAAGTAACTTACTAAATTCACGAATGGTTTGACAACACTTCAATAACAAAACTTCATTACAATATTACCACAAATCAATTTTACATAAATCACTAACTAATTCCATTAAAAGATTACAACACAAAAAAATTACAATAGCTCTTAAAATAAATCGAGGTACCATCCAAAACATTAATTTCCTTTATCTTTGAATCTCGATTAATCATCGCCTACAATTTCTCCTTTTCCTTGATAAAAAACATGTACATATATTTGTAAAAGAAAAGAAAAAAAATGAGACAAAGAAACAAAGAAAACGAGGCGTTAGCAAAGGGCTGGTATGAGCTGTGTGTGAGAGTGTTATATATTATATATAATATTAAAATCAATATATCAAACAACTTTAATAAATAAAACAACAGCGGAAGTCTTTTAATTATTAATTGATTGAACAAATGAAAAGATCAATTTTTTTAGAATTGACGTGCAAGAGCATTTAGAAAACATGTCAGGTTTATTTACAAGCACCAGCTTTGGCCGAGCCGATTAGTCAAGTACCGCCCAAACACCAAGTTTACCATATGGATTTCAACCGCACTTCACGAGAACTAGCCATGCCTGACTACTCCGGCCGATCGCTAGGAAAAGAATCAACCTTCGCCCGTGCAAACCTCCTACACGGTTCCGGTAACCCTATCCATGCCTTAGGACCCACGCACCAACCACCACGCCTTGCTTACCGGGTCAGAGCATGAATCTTCGGGGAAAAGGTACCGTCCCCCACTCTTACGAATGAGCACTCTAGCTAATATCGGAAAGACTTGAGTCAAAAGGTCCGAGACCGGTGACTAGCCGTTCTCTAGAGCATGAACTCTAATCCCCCTAGCCACCATAGCTTTGACACTTTCGTTCCACGAGCGAGCGATTATTATCCGTCAATTCCAGATATCAGTTTTTTATTCTTACAAGAAAAGTGTACACTAGCTCAAAACATTCAACTATTAATTCATTCGAAAATGACTTCCAAGTTTAAAACATCAACATTTTTATATACGTAAAATATTGAAAATAATATAAAATTAACACACTTTTAGCTTTTATCAAAAATAAAATGAACTCACCTATATATTGGTTCGCTTGTGAATGAAAGTCTTAGAGATGGAAGACTCAACGTAGCATTCAACCGATCGAATAGTTGTAATAGATAGATATCACCTATATATCAATTCATTCGGACATATGTGCCTGGAACACCATGTATTTCCCACCAACTCTTAATAAAAAATACACCCTTGCCAAAGACTTCAACTTTTCTTTTATTTGATTTTAATCCTGTTATCCTTTTTGAAATCAACACATATCAAGGCTGATAAGTCCATTGATTTGGTTAGGACCATTTCTTTAGAGCACTGAAGTTGCAGAAAGAGGAAATTCAAAACTTTGGTGAAATCTTCCGTTTTGCGGAGACGTCAAAACCGATAGTGAAAGGTCCTGGTTTAAACCTGGATTTTGGAATGGATTCATTTGACCATATTATGATTGCGGGTTCATGAATAGTGTAGAGAAAATGTGGTGACCGTGACTGAATTGAGGCTTTACCGTAAAAGACGTTACGAACTATCAACTTAATTGACTAAAATTAATGTAGTGCAAAGGTCTCAAGTTTCTTTACTGCAAGTAGTGAAACTGAAGCTTTTATATTCACCATTTAAAGCTTACGTATATATATATATATATATATATATATATATATATATATATATATATATATATATATATATATTACCAATCAACTACATGATTACATGTACTTATTTCCGCACCCGCTGAACTGAAGACCTAAAATAAAACAAACTCGTCCGTTATGGGAAGGTTCATAATCACAACTGAAACCTTTAAGTGCATCTTTAATTAATATTCACTGTTCTCTTACGTATTTGCTTAAAATAATATAAATAAAAGACATTGATCAAAACTCCTAAAAAAAACAAACGTGGCCTTTAAAAGAGACCTAGCATATGCAAATATATGTACATATTAAATTAATGGAAAATTAGGGATAAGAGGACACAATAACGAAATATTTTTAAGTAATAGAGGACGATTTTCATATTTTTTATAGGAGAAAAGACAATTGCATAATTTTATAATAAAAGGACAAACAAGTAAATCCCGAAAATCGGTGAATTTCCCGGTGAATCCCGAAATCGGTGAATTTTGTGGTGAATTTCGACGATGAATCCGAAAATTAGTGAATTTCGACGATGAATTTTGAAAATTAGTGAATTTCGACGATGAATTTAACATGATAAATTTAAGCGATGAATTTGAACACAAGTGAATTTCGACAATGAATAAATAGTTTTGTCCTTTATGCAAAAGTTTAAAAAAACTGTCCTTCTACTCAATTGATGAAATATTTCTGTCCTTCTCCCTCATTCCCCCTTAAATTAATTCTAGAATAGTATAGTGATAACTTGTGTTTTTTATTGTGTGATTGATCACTTTTACGATTATAAAAATAATTAAAATATAATTACATGAACATTAAACTTAGGCATGTAGAAATAAATAATGCAACTTGATAATAGTGAAAATATGACCAGGATTTAAAAATATTATAGAATCCCGAATGTATCGAGTTCGAAAAATTGGGGCGTTACACAAGCGCACTAGGTCAGCCGTAGTATAGCTCAATTCGTGAGCAAGGTCGATCCCACGGGGACTTGTTCGATAATTATGCGAACTTAGTTATAAAATTCAAGATTACGAGGGTTGTGGTCTTTGACCCGAGACCGGGCGTTTCTCATGTATGAATCAATATAGATCACGATTACGTACGAGCAAATTAACATCATTCAATTCGATCTACAAGTAATTTAACCTAAATGCTTGCACCAACGAAAATCATCACAAACTCGTAAAACATAAAAGAAAGAATCGACATGATTACCTAGAAACACGAGATCAAACTTCTAGCTATTACTCCACAATGAATCACCAAGCATATAACCAAGAATAGGCTAAAGAACTCTTAAACAATGAAGAAAACAAGACTTTTATTGATAAACTTACTATATAGTTTGCTACTCTGAAAAGCGTACATAGAATGCCGAAATACATCATACTTATACTAAATTAACCGACCTTAAAAGGGTAAATCAGAAAGTTTTGGGGTTAAGTCGGCTCGCTTAACCGACTTACACCGTCAATTCAGCGTCGTCCATGGACATGTCTAGACGCGTCATGGGCATGTCCTAGACACCTGGTCTGCCGCTGTACCGGGCATAATCCTAGGTTCAGCGAGTTGGGCTGTCCTGGCTGATCCTTAGCATTCCTTGGGCACCTAGCTCACTTTAATTTACCGAGCACTATGCTCGGTTCAACATCCTGGGCTCTGCCTGGGCTTGTCCAGACTAATCTGCACTTATGCAGGGCCTCGTGGGTGATTACGGACTTGTGCAGGGCATCTGGGTGATCCAGACTTGTCCAACAGCTCGACTTGGTTCTCATTCGGTTCGATCTTGGTGTTTCTACATGTCTCGGCCCAAATCCTCTTCGGCTCAAATTAGTCCACCAATTATTCCTACAAAGATTCATAAAACGTGTAGTAATATAATTCGATACAGAAACAATATATAAATACAAAATAATCACGATAAAAGCTCATATGTAATTAACAATAAAATTAAGCACTTCTACTTATGGTTTATCGTGAATTAATCACATTTAAGTCCAACTTTGAATGTAGATTGATATAGAAAATGTTATAAAGTTGATTAGAAAAAACTGTCGAATTTACTCAGTGAATCTCGTTTGTGAATTCCGAAAACAAGTGAATTTCGAATAATAGTGAATTTCCTTAGTGGATTATCGAAAATTACGTCGGAATATGGTGAATGTGGTCTCAAAATAAAAAAATAAAAAAAAATTGGTGAAAGAATTTTCAAGTTTGAAGTTATAGATTGGAAGATACAAGTGTTTAAAAATGATAGATGAAATACAAAGTGTTGTATGCTTCTTTTTATTTATAATTTTTAAAGAGGCGTCTAGCCCCTTTCTTTTTTTATAACAATTTTGTCGGTTATGCAAAAATTTTGAAAATGTGTCATATTCATCAGTTTATAAAATATTTTTGTTCTTCTCCTTAATTCCCCTTACAAATTTTACCTTTTCAAAATTTCGATTCATTTATTCTAAATAGAGATAGTGTAAAATATAATTAATACTCTAAAAAAATAAGTAAATGAAGCAAATGTTTTTTCTTAAAACCCGGTATCCGAAACTCATTGGTCCAACTAATCCGAATTCGGCCCGTGTCGTGTATGCAGATAGTCGACTCTTTAGTCGAGGGTAAAGTCGACCAATAGCTCTTTCAACATGGCGCCTCGGAAAAAAATCAAATTGGTGACCTCCTAGGCATTCTCAAGTCACTTACCACTTGAGCAAGCTACTAAGTTGAAATGCTCATCTAATTGTAGTTGTTAAAATATATATATATATATATATATATATATATATATATATATATATATATATATATATATATGACACGGAGCATAGGATCCAACCTACTACCTCCGTCCGAAAATATAAGTCACTCTACCTCTTTTGATTGTCCTAAATTATAAGTCATTCTACATTATCAATGAATCATTTATTACTATTTTCTCTATCTTACCCATAATTTATTAACATTAATACAATTACTTTTCAATAATTTAAAACCATTTCATTAATGATAGTCGAATGATATTTTAGTAATTTCTACTTGTTATAAAACGGATGGAGATAACTTCAGATGCAAGAAACAGAAACAGAAGCAATCAAACATAAACAATCAAAGAGAAAGCAGAAACAAGAAGAACATAAATTTAACGTGGAAAACGTCTCGGTGGGAGAGGTAAAAACCACGAGGCGAGAAAGAGATATTTTATTATGCCTTTGAATTTTCTGATTTCAACACACACAAAACAATGTAACAACAATCTGTATTTATAGGTACAAATCCCACAACCCCAGCAGCGCAAGGAATCTTTGTCGATGCACCATAAATACCCCTACACGTGTCCTCCTTTTAATGACATCTTTGATATTTGTCACATAACATGAATTGTCGGATGTGGGACCTGCTTTGTATTCCAAGATTTCAGTGACCTATCACCTGCCGATAGTTACCTGCTGAAGCTACCTGCTAAAGCTCGGTGGAGACTCCACCCTCTTTGAAGCACATAATTGAATACACTTCACCATGTCCATCATCACACGGTGAGTCTTGATTGGTTCCACCGGATGTAGAGTTTAAGTCACATTCTTGACAAATCTCCACCTTGACTTCAACTCTCACTAGAGTCAAGCAGTTGCATAACCGGATGTACTTGTACCGGATGCATTCGTCAATGCCAGATGTACTTGTACCAGACTATCTCCACAGCATCCACTCCACTGATCTGCCCTCAGTAAAGTTTCCATAAACAGATTACAAGCTTTGAATATTCAGTAAGTCCAGGCAAAGCTGGAACTTACTCTCTTTGGTGGTTTAGTGAACATATCAGCAGGGTTCCCATTTGTGCCAATCTTCTTCACCACAACCCTCTTCTCATTCCTCAAGAAATGATACGACATCAATATGCTTGGTTTCTCTCATGATGAACCCGATCCTTGGCTAAACATATTGCACTTAGATCATCACAATATATCTCACTGATTACGATGCAACCCCAAATCACCGACTAGCCCCCTTCAACCGAGATACCTCTTGGTTGCTTTAGTAAGTGCCATATATTACCTTGATGAGTTGATAAGGCTCATCAGAGCTGAAGAGTAGCTTTCGGTGACCACTTGCATTTCCCAATGTAAACACATAACCGGTCATTGATTTTCTCATCAACATCACTGCATAATCAGCATCACAAGACTTCGTGACTGGACAGATATCACCTCCATAAATGAGACCAATATCGGTTTGTACCTCTCGGTACCTGAATATCCTTTGACACCTTTCAGTGTTCCTTTCCAGGTTGAGCCATAAACCTGCCGACAACACCATTCGCTGAGCGGATCGGGCCTAGTGCAAACTCATGGCATACATTAGCCCGCCAATTTGTACTAGCATAGGAACTTTTGACATATACTCCTTCTCTTGGTGATTGTGAAGCATAAGCAACAGACAAATGAACATTTGATGCCATAGGAGTATCTATTGGTTTTGTGAGACATGCCAAACTTGGCCAATATCTTCTGCACATAACCCTTGAGACAAGAACAATTTCTTCTGACTTCTATCTCTCCAGATCTCCATCCCCAAGATTTTCTTGGCTGCACCCAAATCCTTCATTTCAAATTCAGCACTAAGAAGGTTCTTCAGATTTTGAATATCAGACTTCCTTGCAGCAGCAATCAACATGTCATCCACATACAGAACAAGATAGATATGAGATCCATCTTGTGAGATCGTGGTATACACAATGATCGAGAGGACTTCTGTTGTAACCCTCTTTGAAGCATAAAAGCATCAAACCTTTTATACCACTTTGTCTTGGAGCTTGCTTCAAACCATACTGATGATTTCTTCAACTTGCAAACATAATTTTCCTTTCAAACTTTTGAAAACCCTGAGGCTGTGTCATGTATATCTCCTTATCCACCTCACCATGTAGAAAAGCAGTTTTCACATCTAATTGCTCAAGTTCCAGATCCTGATGTGCCACCATTGCTAGTAACACCCTGATTGAAGTGTGTCGACCTTTGGTGAAAATATTTCATCAAAGTCAACCCCTTCCTTTGAGTGAATCCTCTTGCAACCAAACGTGCCTTATACTTGACCCTACGCCTTTGTTATTCCTTCCTTTTTCTTGAAAATCCATTTACAAGTCACAACTCCCTTGTCAGTAGGCTGTTTGACCAATTCCCAAGTCTGATTCTTCAATAATGACTCCATTTCATCTCCCATGGCTGCATGCCACTGAGATGCTTCTATACATGTCACTGCTTCCTTGTAAGTAGTAGGTTCAGCAACCTCTACCTCTTCAGCAACCTGGAGTGCATATCCAGCCAAATCATCATATCCATATCTCCTTGGGGGTATCCCAACATTAGATCTTCTAGCCTAACTTGGCGCCTAGACTCTGGTGATCAATGTTTGTATGACGCCTCACGAGGTCTCAAGAGCGGTGGCTTGGATCATATTCGGTTCATTATCCGGATCAAGTATAGTGTTGATTTGGATCCACCGATTGTTGCATATCAAGAGACTCCACTGAAGCTCCACTGTTTCTCAACACTATCGATTCAAGATCGGTTTGGACTCAGTGAGACCTCTCCAGCGATGAGTTTAACATAGAATTTTCATCAAACACAAGCGCCCCCTGCTGAGGATTACTCGGACTCTGCTTGATGACCAAATCCTATATCCTTTCACTCCATCACCATACCCCACAAACACTCCTTTCTTGGCTCTTGGCTCCAACTTCCCTTCACTAACATGATAGTAAGTTGTACTTCCAAAACCCTTAGAATCGAGTAGTCGCAGGCTTGCTGACCACATCTCAAATGGTGTCTTGAGATTGATTCTTGTGTGAGGGCTCTGTTGATTAAGTAGCAAATTTGTCTTAATGACCTCTCGCCCAAAATCTCCTTGATAAACCAAACTTGAGAAAGCATACATCTTGCCCTCTCCAGGTAGAGTTTGATTCATCCTTTCGGCTACACCATTCTTTGAGGTGTATTCCTTCTGATATGATGTCGGCAATACCCTCATTGCACAAAATGAATCAAAATCCATCCGGTAATTCGGACCATTATACATCACGAAGCTTCTTGATTTTCTTGCCTAGCCTGATTCTCCACTAGGGCCTTCCAACTGCTTGAAGTTATTGAATGCATCACTTTTGTTCTTCATCATCACCACCCAAGTCATCCTTGAATAGTCATCTATGAATGACACAAAATATCTGTGACCACCCAATGACTCAACTTTTGATGGACCCCAGTGATCTGAATGGATATAATCAAGTGATGCCTTTGTGTTGTGCAACCCCTTTGAGAACTTATACGTGCAACTTCCCAAACACACAATGTTCACAAAAGTCAGATTCTTAACCTTATATCCCCAAGAAAACCTCTTTGAAGAAAGAACGCATACCCTTTCACCCATGTGACCAAGTCTCATGTGCCACAGTGAGTCTCTTTGAGTCCGGTGAGCTCGAGGATCTGCTTGAGGATGCAATGCAGAATCTGATGAGATCCTTGTAATATATACAAGGTTCCCTCTTGATACCTTTGAGGACTACAACCGAATCTTTAAAGACATTCAATTGCCCACCTTCACCCTTGAAATTGAACCCTTGTCTTTGTCAAAGTGGATCGAGAGATACCAAATTCTTGGTCATCTGTGGAACATGTGTTACATCCTTCAAGATGTACAAAATTTACCATCCTCTGTCCTTAACTTTATTGAGCCAATTCCTCAACTTTCTGAGACCTTCTTTGTTGGCCATATAGATTTGACCACCATCTATCCGCTCATAAGTAGAAAACCACTCTGTTTGGACAAATATGGTAGGATGCTCGAGAATCAAGTATCCACACATCATTGTGGTGTGTAGAATCCCCTGCAACTAGAACCAGATCCTCATCAGATTGCTCAAGGTAGCCAAGGCTCTTGTGCGCGAACTGCCTTCCTCTTTGTTTCTTCTTTCTTGGACAATTGGACTTCCAAAGTCCACCTCCTTCTGATAATTACTGGACATCAGTAGACTTAGGACCTTTGGACCACGACTTTTTCTTCTTACGTCCATATCCTTTTCCACTATTTGCTGCTAGCTACTAGCCCAGTGACTGATTTGTCTGTTCCAAAGACCTTGTGTCTCGGCTCTCCCTGGCATGTAAGGCGGACCTCACATCCTCCAGAGCTACTCTGTATCCTTTCCAACTATGAAAGAAGCGCACAAAGTTTTCATATGATGCGGTAATGACACCAACAGATTAGGCTGCATCTTCATCTTCAATTTTAACATCAATATTCCTTAAATCAAGTAATATTGTGTTCAATTTGGTCAAGATGTTCCTCGGTGGACTCCCTTCATGCATCTTCAAACTGAACAACCTCTGTTTCAACAACAACTTGTTGGTCGGTGACTTGGTCATATACAAAGCTTTCAAGCTTTTTCCACAACTTGGTCGCGGTGTCTTCCTCAAAGAACCTAAGTGATAACATCATCGGATAAGCACAACATGATGGTTGAATGTGCTTTCTCTCCGGTGGCATAATCTGCACTTTGTATTTGGTTTGTCGGATAAAGGATTCCACAAACCTGCTTTGTTTCAACGATTGCACGATCTTGATTTGCCACAGACCAAAACTGCTCCTTCCTTCGTAAATTTATCGATTTTTACGTTTCTGCGACATCTTTTCTTGCTAAAGATCACAACTTTATCACAGATCCTAGCACCTTCTGTGAAGGTCTTGGTGAAGATGAAGGCGATCGCATGATTGTTTTCTCCGAACTGCATCTCTCGATACCACTTGTTATAAAGCGGATGGAGATAACCGGATGCAAGAAGCGAAAGCGAAGCAATCAAACATAAACAATCAAAGGAGAAAGCGAAACAAGAAGAACACAGATTTAACGTGGAAAACCTCTCGAGTGGGAGAGGTAAAAAACCATGGCGTAAAGAGATATTTTATTATGCCTTTGAATTTTCTGATTTCAACACACACAAAACAATGTAACAACAATCAGTATTTATAGGTACAAATCCCTAAACCTAGCCGCAAGGAATCTTTTATCGATGCACCATAAATACCCCTACACGTGTCCTCCTTTTAATGACTTTGTATAGGCGTCACATAAATGTAATTGTCGGATGTGGGACCTGGTTGTATTCCAAGATTCAATGACCTATCACCTGGCGATAGTTACCTGCTGAAGCTACCTGCCAAGCTCGTGAGACTCCACCCTCTTGAAGCTGCAATTGAATACACTTCAATTTGTCCATCACACCTGGTGAGTCTTGATTGGTTCCACCAGATGTAGAGTTTAAGTCACATTACTGACACTACTTGAAATTTATGTCATTCAATCACTTTCTTAATCTGTGTGAAAACACCCAAAACGATTTATATTTTGGGACGGAACAAGTCGCACCCAAAACACACATTAGTACATTATTTACCTAACCTAACGGAACAATTTAATGCTAAAATAGACACTATCCCACGTCATGTTTTTGAACCAGGATATTAAATTTATTGAAGATTGTCAATTTGTTGTAAGCAATCGTGAACCGGAATGTATCAAAGTAGAACAGCAATAATATATATTCACATTATTCGTTAAGCGTATAAGTTTATCCACACACACAAAAAAAAAAAAAAAAAAAAAAAAAAAAAAGGTTATGTGAAATGTCAAATAAGTTGGTGGGCGGGGCGTTGACGATGTCTCAAGGAAGTTGCCTTAATTTCAAATACATAACTAAGATGCTAGGATCGTATGTCAAAGGAGATGATCAATTATGTCCGTTATATGCTATGTTAAAAGGAAAAATTCAATAAAACGGGTGATTTTTTTATATGTTTTTCAATAACTCTCCCTGTTTTTAATCTTTTCAAAATTAGGTTTTTTTTTTGTTTTTTTGTTTTAAAAGTTTTATTTGGTTTTAAGTTGAGGAAAACCGACCTATTACACTCTGAAAAGTATACAAAAATGACTCAAGAAGTTCTAGGCTTCAGAATTTAGCGAATCTGTATTCATAGAGGATAATCAACTTGGCTCCTCGACCATACTAGTCGCGGAAGCGACCCCACCAAGTCTTGCAACTCTGGTTGGTTGTTTCCGTGTTGGTTCTGTGTATCACAGTGACTAATTCGAAGCAGATCAGATTGAAGAACCTATTTTCAATCCATAATCCTCTTTAGAAGATTCATATAGTTTCAGGAAGTAGGTGCGCAGTTTGGTTCGTAGTTTTCACAAGCTGCAACTAAAACCTATAAAAGTGACATTATTGACCTATTGTGGCGCTTAATGTTCTTGTTTCACCCGTCGTAATGGTTAAAACTTTTTGCCACACCGCAACAAACATTAAGATTTAATGCCACGGTATAGACATGTGCGACAACAACAAACAAATTATATTAGATAAAAAATAGAAAATGAAATATTGTCAACGCTTTTTTTCTGTTGCCACAAAAACCAATGATTTAAAAAAAATTAGAACACACACAACCCAGCAGATCGTAATTCCAACAGATTTTAGGTAACAGAATCGTAACGTGCCAAAAAATATGGAATTCAACTAAGAATTTATCAATACACATTATGAAATCAATGTCACTGTTGTAAGAATATAATTGATTACCAAAATCTCCTAGCTAGTACATAAAAGACAATGACTGATCTGTAACCTTCAAATATTATAAGCATTTAGAGAGATCCCTTTAGCCTAATTAACATTCTGCGCAATCTCACTAATATTGCTTCCTCCATGGTTTTCCATGCATTCTCACTCGAACACCAAGCCCGGTTTCTTATAGATTAATTAGTATGTCTCATCAGCTCTGTTGCAACTGCAATTTGTAGATATAAACATGAAGCCTTATGATTAGATGCAGTGTGACATTGTCAAGATAGGAAACTTGGTGCGAAACAAGGTTAGTGTAGCTAAACCAACTCAGGTTGAAAAGTATTGGTACTTATTTTGTGCTATTAGCTAGACGGTAATGCAATTGAGGATTGTAGACGTATTAAAGTGCCGTTATAACGGTGTTGGGTGCGTCTCTACCACGGAAGCGTGTGCCCTGTATTTGAGTTTTGACATGTAACCATTTCGGTGCTGTGCTTGTGGTTGATGGGCTTTTCTTTTAACATGTGTTATCGATCTTAAATATAATAACGAAAGAAGTTGAGGGTTTCCTTTTGTTCTTAATATGTTAAGCTAGGAACAAAATAGTCTAGTTTTATGTGATTTTAAAGATTTTCATTTTTCAGTAGAGGTATGGTTTCTCTCATTTTTCTATTTCTCTCTTAGACAAATGTTACATTTATTTGAGATATATGATATAATGATGTGTAAAAAAACTGATTGCTTTCAGATTTTATAATGATTTTGAATTTTGTGATATTAGGTGTATCATTGGTACTTAATTGTTGTGGTGTTTGAATCTCTTTGTTTTCTATTTATGTGTATGGACGTTTTCGCTGTGGTCGGGTGGAACCATATCAAAACAAAACTTATACTTAGAAAAACAGGGTATTTGCTTCAACATATCGTCGCAAATACTCTGCCTAGTCACCGCTGTGGTCGGGTGGAACCATATCAAAACAAAACTTATACTTAGAAAAACAGGGTATTTGCTTCAACATATCGTCGCAAATACTCTGCCTAGTCACCTGCCCTTTGTAAATTTTTTGCTTCGACATGTCCTTGTAAAGACTCTGTCTAGTCACCTGTCATGTGGACACTATTTGCGTCGACATGTCGTCGCAAATACTTTGCCTAGTTAGCTATATATTTGCGTCGGCTTGTCGTTGCAAGTGTATTTACGACGACGTTCTCGGCACATTTGGATTGTTTGGGATAAAGTATTTTTGACGACGCAATTGCGACAGCTTGTCGACGCAAATAAAGCAATTGCGACAACATCAGACTTTTTACGACCACTAAATGTCCACGCAAATACTTCTTTTTCTTTTAGTGGTTTCGATCCTCCCATCAAGCTTCTGCCATGGAGAAGTTTTGAGAAATCTTCTTCTTTATTTATTAGTAAGGTGTTTTTCAATCATTTCTTCTCGTTGCCTATATTTACTTCCTTCTCGTTCCCTTATATTCATTCTTTCTTTATGCTTTAATGTAGTAAAATAATTCAACATTCTCATAGTTTGTCTAAAGTATTGCATTTGTGCAATTTGAAAACAATAATTACATGAAAATAAACAACATATATATAGTTCCGTCCAACCAACGAAACATCACATCACCTCCCATCAGTCGGAGAGGAATATGACATAATTAACCAGGAAAGAAAGTAGTGAACCAATGTTCGATACAATCTATATACATATAGAAAAATGATATATCAACTCTTAACCGAGATGTACCCAAATCCCTTTGCTTGAATATCTTGGTGCACCACGAATAGTAGATAATATCCCGATGGTGCAAGATTCCTTATAGTAAGTCTTGACACGGCCACTTCATAGGTCCATTTGGCAACATTTTTCACACTCCAACCGCCAAGCACTATCAGTCTTTGGTTCATAGAAAATGAGTGTGTAGTAAAAGATGGAGACACTAATGTTACCATAACCAAATTTCCTTTTACCGGCCCTGAGGCCGTAAATTGGACATGTAATCGTTGGTTATATTTAATCTGAGATTGAGAAGGTGACCAGAGGATATTTGGTCGCAAGTTGTTGAATCCAGGATCCAAATAAGAGGGAGAAAAGGCTTCTAATCTCAACTCAGTTGGATAAAGCGTGTTTTTAAATACATACCCTGCATGAGGGTTGCTTCCTCCAACTAAAACCCTACCATCTCTTAATAAAATAGCAGATGAGTGATACATCCTTGGTATAGTTGAAGCAGTTTGTACCTCAAACCTTGACCCAGCCCGGTTATTCGGTTTGTATATCACGGGGGTTTGAACCGGGTTTCGGCCTAGTTCCCATCCAGCAACTCCAGCTGATGCCCCATTTATTATCAAAACATTACCATTAGGAAGTAATGACATGTCACCCATGACTCTTGGCATAGGCATGGTCTCCATAAACCACTGAGGATTTGGGTCCGTAATTTTGATTCTAGTACGGTTATTCAATGCCGTCACAAATTTACCATTACGGCGCCGACGAAAGCACCTTCGGTGCACCCCGCACACCGTAAGTGCGTGGCGGTGGTGCTCCTCAAGAGTAGTCAATGGTAATAAAGCTGGAGCCGTGCTAGGATAGCATCTCGGGATCACCACCAGAATCGAGGGCACGTTTACCGACCACATTCCTAGTATAATCCAATAATACACCTGTTATTTGTAAAACGAATAGGTTTCCATCGGGGTTTAGAAAGACAAAAGGATACAAATTGTTCTCGATATTGGGATCATTAGTCCGTTGAAGAAAAGGAAAATTGATGAGAATCAGTAAAACCGGCGGTTCTAGGATAAAATTCATAGTTGAATTCTCCCTTCCACCTATAATAAACTGCAAGCCGTTTGGAAGCTTGTGATCGGTTGCATACCACCGTGGTCGTAATAAACCGTTATTGATTTCTTGCCAATCACAATTACCACCGAGCATGGCTTGAAGATCCTTACACCGTTAGATCCATCGTTCCATCCACCGATCTGAATCAGGTTTCGGTGAATTAACAAAGACCGGAGGAGCACCATGTGTCGGTGAGAACCATGAGAGGGCTTAACGGTGTTTCTGGAAACATCATATTCGGCGAGAATGAGCAGAGCGATCAACTTTGAAAGCAAGATCGTTGGGATTATTTCTACAACGACCGTTAGCGAGATATGTTGGAGAGGGCGAAATTAGTACGATCGAAAATGACGACTTTGTCGTTGTTGAGAAGTTGCATGTGCATTGCTGTAATGCCTATGTTGGATTGAAGGACGTTCCAATGGCCTCCAGCAGCCTTGATGCGACATGATGATGGCAGCTGCAGAAATAGCAATATTAGCAAACGAAGATACCCGTGGTGGACTACTAGATTTCCTGATGAAACCATATTTGCTTATTATTTTTCTATTTTAAGGCTATAATTTTTCTTGACTTCAATGCAGTACAGTGTAGAATGTAGAATGGTGTGGAATAATGGTGATAGCATCGGTTGTTTATATACTAATCGATGTAGACATGATCAACTAATAATGATTAGACGGGCATCAGAGATCTTATATTATATAACACAATTCCCTCACGACATTATAGTAGTATCTATCCAAAACATTGTCCTCGATATTGCAGATAGAATATTAAATATTTTAAGATACATATATTTATTCTTAAAGGGATTTTAACACTTTTGGTCTCTCATGTTTTAGCTTTATTCCAAAAAACCTTTATGTTTCGATCGACACTTTTGGTCCCCTATATTTGTTTTTTGTTTCAATTTTAGGTCAATTACCTAATTAACTGCTTATGTTAACGTCGACTAAACGTTTGCTCCAACCTGGCAGCTACGTATGTTTTCATATCTCATCTAAACAACTTTTTTTTAGGCACTCATCTTAACGATTAAACATCGACATTAAAAAAATTAAATACATTGTAGAGATTTTTTTTGTTGTGTAGCTGGTGTCAATTTGAAGAAAAGAAGTTACGGATTTGAAAGATGAATGATGGGAATGTCCACGTTTAATCGTTTAGATGAGATATGAAAGTATACCTAACTGTCAGGTTGGATCAAACGTTTAGTCGACATTAACTTAGACAGCTAATTAGATAATTGTCTTAAAATTAAAACATAATACGAACTTAGAGAACAAAAGGTGTCTTTCAGAAACATAAGGGTTATTTTTGAAACAAATCTAAAACACGAGAAACTAAAAATGCTTCTAATTGTATTTGATATGTACTAAACACAAATATATACGGATACTAAACACAAATATATACGGATACTTACCATAAAAAATGCTTCTAATTGTATTTGATATGTACATTTTCATATTTTGAAAGTCCAGGATCGGAAATATGCATATCTATAAATCGAATACATGAAATGCAGAATCCTGCTGAAATCAATATAATTTAATAAATTGGTGTTCAAAACCAGAGGGAAAAACTCATTGGAAATTCTTTTATTTTATGTATTTGATTGTTTATTATTTTGTCTTATTGTTTTATAATGTACATTTTGATTCCCTTATTTTTTACAATTTATCCCTCAAATTTTTTTTGATATGTTGTTATTATTGTCTTTAATTGCAGCGTTCTAAAGCGTTTACATCACCCTCTGTCAACGTACTTAGGTAGTTATGTACGCATGTCCATATTTAATAGGAGAAATATATATATATATATATATATATATATATATATATATATATATATATATATATATATATATATATATATATATATATATATATATAAGTTTCCAACAAACATATATTCAGAACTAAGTAGAATTTTCTTATTAAATAGACAGCTTAACTGATAAAATTTGTAAGATAATATTCGGAATGTCAACCTATCTTTATTCTCTTTGATCCAGTCTAATTGCCAATTGCTGCGTACGATACAAGTTCATTGAGAGCATTTATTTATTTATGAGAAATAGAGGAAAAAGAAATATTGCCTACGGTGTATTCGAATAGGAGAAATTCGAAAAATATATTTTTTTTCTCAAAATTAATACGAAAAATACACCCAAAATATAGAAAGCCTATTCCCCGCCTTAAGATGCCCTTGTAATTCCTGTTGTAACAAATATGAGCTAAGCTAGTAACCCTTAGAAACTCATTACATCCTATGAACATGGTATGATAGCTAGATGTAAGAATAATCTATCTTTACTTTTGATAATGTTGTTATTGCTTCCTCTTCATTATAAATCATGTTGTTTAAAGAAAATCAGAATACTCAAAAAATAATAAAAGAATGAAATTGATGTTTTTGATTGATGATTGAATTGATACAGAAGTGCTCCTTTATATAGGAAAGAAATCATAATACAGATAATAATACTATTATTTATTTGAATACTAAAGATAAATACTATAAATTAAATTTAATATAACAACTTTATCTCTTCTTTTGACTTCATATGTTTATCTCTTGTGCTTTATCTTCTAATATTGTTCAATGGTTTCTACTTGTTACTAAGTACTCAATCTACTTACCCCTTTGCATGTTCATATGTTTTCCCCTCCCAAGAAGATTGGCAGGTTGGTGATGATACAGAGAATTTAGGATAGATTATGTTGTATTATCTTATCGAAAAACATTACAGCAGATTAGCAGGATTAAGTACACACACACTAATAACAGTAATGATCTAAGGACTAATACTACACAACATGGATTAATCTAAGCCACACATTTGTCATCCACACAGGCATACACTACATTAGGTACTTATCTCAACAGCCCTATTGAAACTTGATGGTATTGGTACTACATTAAGTTTGCTTCTGAACAGTTGAAGCTCTGCAGTAGACAAAGGTTTTGCCAAGACATCTGCTATTTGATCAGCACTAGGGATGTACTGGACTCTGAGCCTCTTGTCCAATACTTGATTTCTGACATAATGTATGTCTATTTCCATGTGTTTAGTGCGGGTATGATACACATAATTCAAAGCTAATGAAGTAGCACTAGTACGTGTTATCACACCAAGCAACTAGAACCTTGTGCAAGATAATCCCTAACTCCTTGAGCAGATGTTGAATCCACTGTAACTCGCCAGAAAGATTGGCCAAGGACTTGTATTCAGACTCACAACTAGACCTGGACACAACATTTTTCTTTTTTAAGCTCCATGAAACAAGGGAATCTCCCAAATACACACAATACCCTACAAGCGACTTTACATCAAAGGAACTTGCTGCCTAGTCTGCATCAGGGAAACCTACTAGCTCAAAAAAAGTTTCAGGCTTGAAATGAAGGGCATAATGGAGGATTCATTTAACATATCTCAACAGCCATTTTAAGAACTTCCAGTGAATATCAGAAGGTTCTTCCATGAATTGACTGAGGTATTTAACTGCAAATGTGATGTCTGGCCTTGTGAAGGTCAGATATTGCAATCCACCTATTGCACTTCTATAGAGAAAGGATCCTTCATAGAAACACCTTATGAGGAGTCGGTTTCTTTCTTGTTATCATAGGGTAGGACATTCCTTCATGTTAGGAAAATTCAGGACTATCATGTAGTGGTGCTTTGGGCATAATAAGTCCGGAGACGAGAAAAAGCTAGTTTGATCCATGCAAACTTCCATACCATGAAAGTGTGAGACTAGCCCTAGATCCTTCAAGGCAAACCTAGAGTTGAGAAGATGAATAAACTTCCTTATGGCACTGCTAGAGCTTCATGTTACAAGGATGTCATCAACATATACAAGCACAAGAATAATGAAGTTAGTTGTTATAAAAATGAATAAAGATATCTCTACCACTGATTGCTTGAAACCTCATCGATGCATTTGACCTCTCAAGATTACTTCAAACCAGGCCCAGGAGCTTGTTTCAGGCCATAGAGTGCTTTGTTAAATCTACAAACAAACATTGGGTATTGATAATTCGCAAATGCTTCAGGTTGTGGCATATACATAGTTTCCTTAAAAGGTCCATTAAGAAAGGCATTGTTGATGTTGTTAGGAAATCTACACGGAAACACAGCCGATTTCAAAATTTTGATTTCCTTTTACCTAAGATCGGCTTCGTTTAAGCAACAACATAAAAGAAGTAGACAAAAAGAATACCTTGGTTGATCCAATTGGATCGACGCTTTGTCTACGGTTGTAGTTTCTGCACGACACCTCGCCGGAATCCCATCATGGATTGCTTCCGGAAAACTCTCGCTAGACCGACTTTTCTCTCTCACAAATCTCTCTCTAGGAAAATCTCTATTTTTCACAAGAACTATTAGCTCTTGGAATTGTGATGTACAAAAGAGCTAGCTAAGCCCTCCTATTTATAGGAGTACCTGCGCCCCAACTGTATCCCAATCTGATTGGGAGATGCTTCCTAGTAGATTGAGGAGAAAGAAAACATTTTCGTAATAAAATAAGGAAAATACCTTTAATTGATTTATCTTATTAATATTCAATATCTTACATTAAATATATTTCCTAAGATATATATTGACAATATCTTATATTGAATGTATCTTTATCTTATTACCGTAAATCTATTTTTCCCAAAAGCAATTAATATTTAATATTAATATTATGATAATCTTATTAATTAAATTACACAACTCAAATGTATCCAATACATTTAAAAGTGGCGTCCCCTCTCCCAACTAATTTGGGAATTGATATTTTCTTTAATTAATATAATACTATGATTAATTAATTCACAAAATACATGTATATCATATATACATTTATTTCGAAATTATATGTATCAATATACATATTTAATTAATCAACATAATTAATATCTTGTATTATATTTATAATAAAAAATAAATACCACCATATTAATTTACTACTATAACCTTTATAGTCGTGAGATAAACTTTCCTTATTTGGTTATCATCTATAACCACATTTTAATCCGGCTAGATGTTCATATGTGTATGACCCGATAGGCTTCCGAATATGTTGGGTGTAGACACAAACTGCAAATTACGAAAATACCCTTCATGCCTAACGATCACGGGATAGTGTCTAGCAACACATCGTGACCCCCAATCATCGGAAGAGTCAAATGAAATGACTACTACCTTTCATGTGAAAGAGTTACCGTGTAACTTACAAGCCTATCGCTGTAATAATATCCATATGGTCGTACGTCGAGTGTCAAGCATTAACGACCGTATGTTATAATCTGGATATCATGCTCTCTCGAAGTAACTCATTTACTTCCACTTTGCAAAGATTCATGAGAGTAAGACATTCCTTATAAAAAGGCCCTTTCGGATATTCACCCTACTGATAGGGTACGCGATTTCCAGACGACCAAACATGTATACTCCGCATGGTTCAGTATCACACCCAATCACTACCGAATGATCGCCCCATGGCTAGGGAAAACCTCAATAATGTCAAAGCATGACAATCCACACCGTGATGCCATGTAGACTCCGGTCCGAAGGATAATTACACAACCATCACATAGTGTGACACTTAACAGTGTAAGTGGGTCGATCCTAACGTCGCATTCTTAACACTTCGATAGGCGAGATCTATCCACCGCCTTAAAGACGAAGACATCTACTACGTGCTAGCTTTGTTCGTACTATCAATGTCTGTTTAATAGTACATCACCTAGAGACATTTAAGTATCAAACTTATTAATGTGATTAGAGATCTCATCAACCATAATCGCCTATCATGGTTTCTCTATCACGATTTAATACTAAGGGCGTTATCATATAACAATTCATAATTGGTTCTTTAAAAGAACATATATATGACAATGAAAAGCCATTTAATATATAAACATAAAGAAATAGTAGAAATTATCCGACCGGTTGGATCCGGTCCAACCCGATTAGGTTTAGGACACTATTTCAATGATTGTCCACTTGGTTAATTGGCGATTAAAGTTCACAGCAAGAGCCGCAGTACAACTCTTATTTTAGATGCCCTAGCAACCGGATGAAAGTTTCTATAAAATCAACCTCATACTACTAATCTTGCTTTATATTTAAGAATGGACCCATCAGCTTTGTTTTAAGTTTATACACCATCTATTCCCCACAAAATGTTGGTGTAGTCAGGTGGGATTAGTATCCGGTATTGTTGGCACACTAAGCTCTGTATTCTTCTTCCACCGCCCTTTCCACTCTGAAATAGTCAAGACTTATGATGCACTTATTGGTTCTCTAGGAAAAGGATGAGAAATCGAGGAGGAGGAGGATGAAGAGAGATAAGACTTAGGATTAAAAATTCCATTCTTAGTTCTAGTTTGCATGGGATAAGAAGGAGCAGAAGGATGAGGACGAGTTGGTTGATCGAATTTTTCTAGGTGTCCAATCGTACCGGCAGTGTACTGGGTCAATTGTAGTCTAGTAAGTGGTCAAGGTCGTATCCACGAGGATTGTGAGGTTAAACACCGAAAAGCTATGATTATCGTCTAAGGATCAACTACTATGTTCAATCAACTACACTAAAAACGGGTGATCAAATGATAAAAACCCTGGGCAAGACAATGCAATGTTCAATTTGATCTCTACTAGCTTCATGGGAATAAACTACCTACCAACCTTCCATTAGTGTTCAAGTGTGCGATATCGGTGTACTCCTAAGCTAGTAATTCCCCCTCATACGAGTGTATGTACTCTATGCCTCCTCCTTGGTCTAAGAACCTGATGTAAGTCAACCGAATGATGCGCTTTTATCCCAATTCTTAAGCTTTTAATGGCGCTTTTATATCAAATCAATGCAATTATGTTACGAATTAGATCAAGAGTTGTAAATATGTTTTAATTAATTAACCCCGTAATTTTAGGCTTTTATGCCAAATTTTGTTATCAGAATTACATAAGATATTGTTTTTGGCTTTATTTTGCAGATACCCAGGTTAGATACCAGTTTGGAAGATCTTGGAACAACCTATCGAGCTTTAAATAGGTTTCTTGTTGAAGAAGTTAGAGAATCAAGCTAAGAGTAGAATGTCGGCGCACGTCGAGTGCACAGCCGGTGGACTCCGGATTTTGATAGTTGAGAGCCTGAGCAGCAGTTAATGAGTCTGACACATCCAACTACCTGTCAGAAGTCGGTGCACGCCGAGTGCAGTAGGCGGGCTTGAAGCACCGGATTTCAAGTTTTAAAGGTTATTCTTGACTTCATTTAGAAAGGGGGCCGGAAATATACAACTTTTTCTCTATCTTGAAGGCACTTCCACTTTCAAGGCTCATCTTATCATAAATTTAGCTCTTAAATTGCAAGTGTAAACATTAAGAATTCTTGTTTTGATTCCTTGGATGAATTCTAGTTGGAAAGGTTTGTAGCTCTTGGGATACACTCACTCCATTGGAGCTTTTTGAAGGTTAAATGCAAGTTTTCCTTTTTCAGGTTGATATCTTGTGATTGGTATAATTCTTAGCCTTTACTTTGATTTAATTGTTCTTATGGTTATGAACTCAAACCTTGACATGTTTGGGCTCATAACTATGAGTGGCTAGTTTCACACTAGCCAAGATAATGTGATGTGAAGATGGATTTTTTTGATTGTGAATGAGTTGGTAGTTTTACAATTGAGTTTCTTGTAGTATTAAACCTTCTTTTACTTGATTTTGTTGATAGCAATCTAGGAAGTAATTAACCCTAGTTTGCACACACACACTTGATAGAAACCGAAAGGATATATTGAGTGTGGGAAAGAAGTAGATGAATCGGAAGGTAAAACTGACCTTAAGTGGAATTCGGTTTCTTATCCGAGGGTAGCTTAGGCTTATGTTCAAGTGCATATCATGTTGAATCATTAGCCTTAGGGTGTCTAAGTCAAGGAGGAGACATAGAGTGATCTCATGCATTCGAAAGAAGGGGGATTGCTAGTCTAGAAACACACCGGTTCACGCTCTTGAGCATTTTAGGAAGGAAGGTAGGTAGCCAACTCTATCATAGTCAATTAAAGTCTATTGGATCAAAGCATTATCTTGGTTAGTTCCACATTTCAATTGAGTTTAGTCATTTTAAGCATCATTTATCTTATACAAAAATTGCGACTTGGATCGAGAATCGAACTAAATCGGTGGTTAACCAACACACTCCTTGTGGGATACGACCTTGACTCACCAACTAGGCTCTGAGCTGACCCGGTACACTTGCCGGTTAGGATCGAACACCCAGTGAGGACACGTCAAGTATTTTGGCGCCGTTGCCGGGAGTGTAACGATTAATATTTATATTAGCTTAAGATTTTGAGCAAAGGTCAAGTCTTTTCTCATTTCTTTTCTATTTATTTCTTGGTGCTTACCACTTGGTGAGTTGCCAAGTGCGTTTGATCGTTTTCTTGTTGTTTCACTTTTGTATTTGATGACTCGGTCCCGAACCGGTAAAGACTCCATATCGTTCGGACATTAACACGTACGAAAGACAATTGAGAGTTGATCATAAAGTTGGTCAGTCTAGTGGAGAATCACTTGGTGAAGAATCATCCGGTACTCATCGACTCGAGAAGAGATGGCGGAGAATCTTGAGAATGCACAAATTGAACCTCAACCTAAAGATCCCAAACGCCCCAACCAAATCCCATTAACCAAGGCCAAAACAACAGAACAATCAAAACCAAAACCAAAATCAAAACCGCAAACCGAAACAACCCACATTTGAGACCTCTTTGTGATCAACCTTTGAGAATGAATGCACCTAATGATCCTATTAGGTTACCCAATGAAGGAGCGAATAAATTTGAAGTGAAAGGGCATCTTTTCGGATTGATTGATACCAAATACCAATTCGCAGGAGAAGATTTTGAGGATCCACACTATCACCTCTATTATTTTGAACAACTTTGTAACACGGCTAAGAGTCATGGAATTTGAAGGAGTTGACAAGATTGTCCATGTTTTCATTACACTTTGACAGCAAAGCCAAGGAATGGTTTGTATCCTTACCCCACCATTCATTAGTGATGTATAACATTTATATGATAAAAATTACGATGTTTTATATAATTTATCAACTCTTTTTATATAAAATATAAGAAATTATAAAGATAATCTTATGAAATATTAATAATAGTGAATAAATCTAAATACTATAAAAATCTAGTAAAAGTAATAAAAGTTATAAATTTTTAATCTTTGGTTTAGTAACCGGAGTGTCGTGTCGATTTACGTGGGTATTTTTGGTATTTTATTGCAGACTTTTAGGTAAACCAAGACCCCGAGTGACGACACTTTTTGAAGTAAAAACATGTATTTTGAAGGAAGTAAGGAAGTGCCATGAGAATTAAAGTTCAAGTGGATCAACGGTTCGTGATACTATTATCGAGATATATATTCGACGAACAAATGGCCCATCAAAAAGGCATTTTCTGAAGAAGAGTCCTTCATAGAAGTTATAGATCTTTTCAAGATGTTTCCAACGCTTCTTGAATTATGACATTCGGAGATCCAGAACTCAAGTTATGATTTTATCAAGTTTCAGATCAAGATGTGAAAATAAACTACCCGGATCAATCCGGATTAACCTTGGATCGAACCGAGGAAACATAATGATTATCAAACATGTGGTCCTGAAGAGAATAATCTGGGGGATAATATTTTCTATTCCCGGATCGATCCGACATCACCCCGGATCGATCCGGCCCTGAGAAATTCTGCTTATAAATAGAGCAGTTCATACAGCCTGCAGGGGGGTACCAATATATCTTCAAAACCTCTCTTAATTAGTAGTAGTATGTATATAGGCCTTATGCCATAAATAAAGTAGTAATAAGTATCGTTGTAATGCTCGAGAAATTATCAGAAGATCAATGATGCTGAAGTCGTTGTAATACGATCTCTGATTCAGCAGTTGTAATCGGGTAAAATTTCTAAAGTATTTATGTTTGTTATGTTTGTTTTTATCTTTTTATAATGTTATTAGGCTAAATCTAATAACTAGCCAAAGTTATGTAATCGTTTTATTTCGATCTTTTCGATAAAGGAATGTTGTCTAATTAAAATTGACTAAAATTGAGTTAATTGAATCTTTTTCTATTTTGCAACGTATTGATAATATTCGGATTGACGTAATTAACCAAGATGAATCGCACCATATAACCTAACGATGAACTGATCAGAGAAGTTAGGATATGAGATAAAAGATAGAAAAACCGGAGGGTAAAATTGGCCGTGCGAAAGCGTGACAACGGAATCCTATTTCCTACCCGGGGGCAGATTTGTCTTGGGAAAGATGAATCTTAATTATTAAAATTGTGCTCGAGATCATAATAATGTTAAAATCAACGGTTTAATTGAAACTAACACCGGAAATTTAAATCGATCCGCCTGACAACCGGAGCCTTTTGAATAACAACGGCCGTCTGACAAACGGAATAACCTCTTTTATCCGGGGTAGATTTGTACTCGGTACCTGTTCAGACTAACTAAGATTAGCATGGGGCAGTTGTGGAGATTGAACTGATGACAATTTGACATATGACAATTTCATACGCTCGTGTGAGGAGGAATTGTTAACCTCAGGAGTGCACCGTTTCATTTACTCAATTGGACCTAATATAAAGGAAAGATTGAGCACATTCCGTTTACTGAGAAAGATCGTATAAATCAATTATATAAACTTTGGCTAGTTCTCTAACAATATATTGGTATCTATATATTTATATTTATATATATATTTTGCAATCTATGTATATTTATATATATTTATATATCTATATATATTATATTAGAATAACTTTTAAATTATGCATTTATTTCATGTTGAATAGAATAGTAGTAATCTGTGTTATAAAATTGCGGTTTAGATCGAGTTAATAATAGCTCTTTGGTGTTTAACCACACTTAAAAGAATTACCACGTTTTCCATGAGGATTCGACACTCGACTCACCATACTAGCACTCTGATTTGACCCGGCACACCGCCGGTTAAGGATTATAATAGCGTTAGAAAAGGTCATGTCACTTTTACGGCGCGCCGTTGCGGGATCGGCGTTGCTAATTTCTTTCTTTGTGTCTATGGTTACTACTTGTATTAGCTTAAAATTCTTGAGAATAAGTCAACACTTTTTCTTATCTCATTCTATTTCAATTTTTGTTGGTATCTACTTTCTTTTAGTTACCAATTTTCTTTTACCAAAAGTCGAGTATTTTCTATTTTCGTTAGTTGATGACCCGAAGTGGTAAGGCCCGCGCCACTCCTTATAAGCCTGACATAAACACTTACGAAAAGGCGATTAAAGTAGAGAGTAGGCGTGGTCATACTAGTCGTGAAAATCGACCAAGAATCATCTTCAAACAGAAATACGAGAATGGCCGAAATCGGTGATGAAACACCGGAACAAGGACTAGAACATGCTCTCAGGGCATGGACAAAACCCTCGTTAACCCTAATAATAATCAAAATAATAATAATAGAAATAATCGAATCGGAACCGAGAATAATCGTAATAACCCACCAAACCCGAGACCTATCTCGTGATCAAACCATAAGAAGGAACCGGACTAATAATCCCATACTTTTACCTAATGAAGGAGCAAACAATTTGAAATTAAATCTCATCTTTTGGTTTAATTGATGCAAGAGCCCAATTCTAGGAGAGGATGATGAAGATCCACATCATCATCTCTATCTTTTGAAGAATTGTGCAATACCAGCCAAAAGTCAAGGTGCTCATAAGGAACTAACGAGGATGACTATGTTCCCTTTTTCTTTGAAAGGACGAGCACGAGATTGGTTTATGTCTCTTCCACATCATTCACTTACTAGTTGGGAAGAGATTCAAACTGAATTTCTGAAACAATATTTCACTCCAGGACGAAATTTGGAATTAAAAGTCGAGGTTGCTAACATTAGACAAGGATCTGAAGAAACGCTTGGGAATGCCTGGGAAAGATTTAAAAAACTATTAAGAGCTTGTCCCGACCATGGTTATTCCTTAGATATGCAAATTCAACTTTTCTGTTGTAAATTAAGAAAAGACTCACGTGCGGATGTAGATCATGCATGTGGTGGTTCTTTAATGATGAGTGAAGCTCAAAGATTTTACGATGCTATAGAAAATATTTCCAAAAATAACAGAATGTGGGAAACCGGTTCTAGCACCAGAAAAGTAGCTTTTGCAGGAGAATGTACATCTAATACGGAAGTTCTAGCACATTTAGAAAATTTGAGTAGGAAATTTGATGGCCTACAATCTAACAAAAACCAAAGTTTAGAAAATAGTACACCAACTGAATACTCAAATCAGGATAATATACCATTAGGAATCGAAGAACCAACAGGATATTCAAGAGAGGAGGTGAGTTTTCTTCAGCAGCATAGGAATTTGAACAATGCATACTCAAACTCGTTTAATGCTATTCGAAGAGATCACCCTACTTTTCGATGGTCTGAAAACCCTAGTAAGCAAGGACAACCGCCATATCCAGTTCCTTATAGGAATTTACAATCATTACCTAGATCCTATCCTCATCATACCACTCAAAGTATACCAGTAACTCAGAGTTCAACTCAACCTGTAGAAGGAGTTGAAAAATGGGAAAAACTAATGGAAAATATGATGGGTGTAGTATCTACTCAAGCTAAGAATATGGAAACAATGATGACTTCTATTGGTACAGTCACAAAAGAGATGAGTACAATAAAAACATCTATGAGTGGACATGATACCAGAATGAGAACGATAGAAGCTTCATTAAAGAATATGGAAGATCATTTGAGTAGGGAAGGTGAACGTAACAACAGTAGACCTCCAGGAGGATTACCAAGTAATACTGAAAGAAACCCAAGAGAGGTAAATGTTGTAGTTACGAGAAGTAGAAAACTCTGTGGTAGTAATGGAGTGGAAAACGTCGGAAATAATGAAGTAGAAAATGATTTAGATGGAAAAAATGATGAAACTAAAGATGAACTTGAATTCACTGATGAAGAAGAAGAAATTATAGAGAATTTCTTGAAAAGGAATAGAAGTTTGGAACATGAGAATGAAGGTGAGAAATGGGTAAAAATCCCTAGGATTTTGAAAGATCCCATGGATAAGGATTTAAGGAATTTATTCAAGGAACATGTTAGAATAGAGGATAATGAAAACAAGAATGAAAAACAAGAAGAACTGAAGGAATCTGAAGTAGAGATTGATTCAGGGAATGTTTTAAAAGAAAAAACTCAAGATCATGATACTTGGCGATCAAGTAATACTCAAAGGTTTAAGGAGAAAGGAAAAGAGAAAATGACTTTGGGATCGAAGGTTATAGATTTAGAATCTTTACCTTACCCACCTAAAGATCAAATTAAAAGATTAAAACCGATCGTAAGTATGCTCGTTTCCTTGATACTTTCGTCATATTCATGTTAATATCCCTGTTATCGAAGCTCTAATTAGTATGCCTGCTTATGGAAAGTTTCTGAAAGATATTCTGTCAAACAAGAAAAAATTAGAGGAATATGAGAATATATGCCTAAATGAAGAATGTTCTCATAGGTTTTGCAAAGATAAGTTACCACCTAAACTGAAAGATCTGGAAGTTTTACCATTCGTGTGAAATTGGAGGATTTTCTGTTAAAAAGGTCTTATGTGATCTTGGAGCTAGTATAAATCTCATGTCTTATGAGGATTATAGAAAGCTAGGCATAGGAAATCTTGCTAAAACTGAAATGACTCTGCAGATGGCAGATAGATCGATTAAATACCCTAAAGGAATTATTGAAGACGTATTGGTTAAAGTAGACAAGTTCTATTTTCCAGTAGACTTTGTAGTTATGGAAATGGAAGAAGGATATTCAGCGCCACTTATCTTAGGTCGACCATTTCTAGCTACAGGAAGAACTTTAATAGATGTCCAGAAAGGAGAGTTAATTCTAAGAGTTAATGAAGATGAAGTTACTTTCAATATTTTCAAAGTTATGAACCATCCATACAGATCACCAGAATCATGTTCTTTTATAGAAGATATTCATTCTGTCTATGATGTTCAGTTACCAACTTTTGAAGACAGATTAGAAGAATGCTTAACTCTATCTATCTATAAGGAAGATGAGAAAGACACCGAAATGAAAGAGATAATCCTTTCTCTAGATAAAGGAAGTTTTACTTTTAAACCATCATGGCATAAGTATTTGGAATTAGAATTAGAAGGACCAGTTCTTAAACCATCACTGGAAGATCCACCTAAGAATCTGGAATTGAAACCGTTACCTTTAAATCTGAAGTATGCTTTTCTTGAAACTAATAATCTATTACCAATTATTATTTCGTCATCTTTAACTGAGCAACATGAAGATCAATTACTTAGAATGTTGAAAAAGCATAAGAAAGCTTTTGGATGGACAGTTGCCGATATTCGAGGTATTAGCCCTGAGATTTGCGTTCATAAGATAATTCTGAAGAAAGATGCTAAACATTGTATTCAACCGCAACGCCGCCTCAATCCAAATTTGCAGTTAATTGTTAAGAAAGAGGTCATTAAGCTATTAGAAATGGGGATAATTTTTCCCATATCAGATAGTGAATGGGTAAGTCCAACTCAAGTGGTACCAAAGAAAGGAGGTTTCACAGTGAAAGAGAATGAAAGGAATGAATGGATTCCGACAAGAGAGATTACAGGTTATCGAATGTGCATTGATTTTAGAAAACTAAATGATCATACTAAGAAAGATCATCATCCACTTCCATTCATAGTTCAGATGTTGGAACGTTTAAGTGGACATAAGTATTCTGTTTCTTAGATGGTTATTCAGGATATTCTGAGATATTCATTGCAAAGCAGGAGAGAGAGAGAAAAACCACTTTCACTTGTCCTTATGGAACTTTTGCTTATAAAAGAATGCCGTTTGGTTTATGTAATGCACCACTACGTTTCAAAGGTGTATGATGGCTATATTTGCTGATATGGTTGAGAAATTCTTAGAAATTTTTATGGATGACTTTAGTGTTTACGGAGATTCATTTGATATTTGTTTGTTACACTTAGAACGAGTGTTACAACGCTCGTGAAGATACCAATTTAGTTTTAAACCGGGAGAAGTGTCATCTAATGGTATCGAAGGAATCGTTTTAGGTCATAGAATCTCGAAGAAGGTATCGAAGTTGATAAAGCTAAAGTCGAAGTAATTGAAAAATTACCTCCACCGAGTTAATTTAAGAACCTAAGAGGATTTCTCGGACATGCAGGTTTTATAGAAGGTTCATTCTTGATTTCTAAAATAGCAAAGCCTCTAAGTCATTTACTTGAAAAGGAAGTACCTTTTAACTTTGATAGTAAATGTATGGAAGCCTTTCAGACCCTAAAAGCGAGGTTGACTACTGCACCAGTTTTAGTAGCACCAGATTGGAGTTTGCCGTTTGAAATTATGTGTGATGCAAGTGATTTAGCTGTAGGAGCTGTTTTAGGTCAAAGATATAACAAAATTCTCAAAGCTATTTACTATGCATCTCACACATTGAACGTAGCTCAACTTAATTACGCAACCACATAAAAAGAACTATTGGCTGTAATTTTTGCCTTAGATAAGTTTCGATCATATATTGTTGGTTCTAAGGTAATAATTTATACTGCACCATTCAGCCACAAGTATTTTCTTGAGTAAGAAAGATGCTAAACCACGTCTTCTTAGATGGATTCTCTTACTTCAAGAATTTGATATTGAAATTAAAGATAAAAAAGGAAGTGAGAATGTAGTATGGATCATCTAAGTAGAATGGAAAATGGTGAAGAAATAGGAAATGAAATTAAAGATTCATTTCACGATGAACAACTATTTAGAATAGATACTCCTTCAACCATGCGGTTATTAAAAAATAGAATTCCTTCTAAGGAAGCGTCACCTTGGTTTGGAGATATCATTAATTACTTAACCCGTGATTATATTCCGTCTCATTGGACTTGGCGTGAAAAAAGTTCTTTTATGACTTAAAATTTTATTCTTGGGAGGAACCAGACCTTTTCCGTAGATGTTCGGATGGGATAATCAGAAAATGTGTGCCTGATAATGAAATTTTAAGTGTTTTGTCATTTTGTCATGATCGTGAGGCAGGAGGTCATCATGGAGGTTGGAAAACTGCTTTTAAAGTTTTACAATGTGGTTTTTATTGGCCTACACTATATAGAGATGCGTATAAGTATGTTAAATCTTGTGAATCTTGTCAAAAATGAGGAAATGTATCTAAAAAACATGAAATGCCTATGCAACCTATTTTAGAATGTGAGTTATTTGATGTTTGGGGTATAGATTTCATGGGACCTTTCCTATATCTTTTGGAAAAGATTTATTCTTGTAATGGTAGATTATGTTTCAAAATGGGTAGAAGCTGAAGCTCTTCCCACTAATGATACCAAAGTTGTCATACGATTCCTTAAAAAGAATATATTTACCAGATATGGCATTCCGAGGGCTATCATTAGTGATAGAGGTTCACATTTTTGCAATAGACCATTTACTAAGATAGTTGAAAAATATGGTGTAACACATAAACTAGGAACGCCCTATCATCCGCAAACCAGTGGTCAGGTAGAGGTGTCTAATAGAGAAATCAAAAGAATCGTGGAGAAAACAGTGGACTCAAATCGTAAAAACTGGGCAGTTAAATTAGACGATGCATTATGGGCATACAAAACAGCTTTTAAGACACCAATTGGTTGTTCTCCCTATAAGCTAGTCTTTGGTAAGTCTTGTCATCTCCCAGTTGAGTTAGAACACCGAGCCTTCTGGGCTATTAGATTTTTGAATTTCGATCCTAAGGCTGTCGGTGATCATAGATTGCTTCAGTTAACAGAACTAGAAGAATTTCGTCTCGATTCTTATGAAAATGCTCGAATCTACAAGGAACGCATGAAATCTTTTCACGATAAGAGAATCTATAGTCGTGAGTTCCATGTAGGTGATCGAGTGCTCTTGTACAATTCACGTTTAAAGTTGTTTCCAGGTAAGCTTAAGTCAAGATGGACAGGTCCATTTAAAGTAACGAGGGTTTACAAATCTAGAGCTGTTGAACTAACTGATGGAAATACAACTTTTATAGCCAATGGCCACAGAGTAAAGTTATTTGTGGAAGGAGAAAGAATCACACTGAAGGGAGAAGTAATGTTACTAACTGATCCTCCGACAAAGTAAAAAGCAGAGAAATCAAGAAATTGAAAAGCAGAGAAACTTAAAACAACCAAATACCAGGTGCTATCCATCTTTACTCTACTTTTATGTGTTTTATATGTTTAAACTAGTCTCGTATTTTACCGGATAGACGTAAAAGAACTGGATGTCTTTTTTAGATAGAATAGGAGTTTTTATTTTACTTTTGAAATTAGGCCTTGATAAAGATGTCGCATTTGCTATAGAAGCTTTAATTTTTGAAAAAAACAAGCAATTGTTGAGAGAGATCAAATTGAAAGAAATATGTAATGGAAAATCGAGAAGTTCGATAAAGAGAAGGGCAAAGTTTTTAAGAAGATGCAGAATCTGTGGAAAAAGTGAGCATGATGGGAAATGCGGAGAAAACACAACCAAATCTCAGGATGAGTGTTTGAATGTTGTTAAGAAGGGAACGATTAGGTGGTTATCCGAAAATCCCCGATGGAGATCAAAGAGAAAATTCAACGCCTCATTTCTTAAGGTTAGGTTGATAGAACGTTATGTCAGAACCCTGGAAGATTTAGAAATAATGGAATTAGGACCCTTATAAGTTTTATAAAATTTATAAAATTTTTATATAACTTTTGAAAATTTTATATAAAGGATCTTTATGAAATTATTAAAAGTTTTATAAATTTTTATAAAAGGTTTTAATTTGCAGAAGTATTATTAAGGTTTTATAAATTTTTTATTAAGTTTTAAAGAGTTAAAAAAAAAATTATTTTTTGTCGGATCGATCCGACATAACCCCGGATCGATCCGGAAACTAAAAAACCTAAAAAAAGGGAACGGGTTCTCTTCTTCTTCTTCTTCTTTCATTTCTTTCAAACAGCCGCCCCTCCCCTCTCCCCCATTCGAAATTTTTTCTTCAAATCATCACATAATATTACTATTAAAACTACCCCAATCCTTACACTCTTCTCATTTTCCTCTCTTCTCTTCAAATTTTCAATTTTATTGAAGTAATTTTCAAAGAAAAGCTTCGACTTTCACTCCGGAGATATTCATCGTTTCCGGCCAACTTTTCAACTTTTTAAGCACTATAAGGTAACATTGTAGTCATTTATTTTGTTAATTTCGTTTTTTTATGCAATTTTTTTAATTTCAACTATTTTGTTACTCATTTGTGTGTTTTGTGTTGTTTTTTGTTTTGTTTGTTTTGTGTTGTTTTGTTATTATGTCACTATCGTAGAATGGCTGAATCATCAAAAGCCAGTAAAAAAACGTAAGCCGCATATCCTTACCCAAATCCCGGTCATAGAGACTAGGCCTTTAACATAAGAAGAATTGGCTGTTAGTTTTGAAAGAACCGCGTCTGCAGCAGCTAGAAGAGCCTTAAAGAATAAATTTGGAGAGTGTTTAGTTGCAATAGAGAGGGGTTTAGATTTTAAGGATTTGGGAAGGGAGGTGAAAGAGATTTTCGAAAGACGACAGTGGTTGGAGTTAGCCAGTTTAAGGGCAGGTGAAGTTAACACAACCTTAGTAGCTGAATTTTATTCTCTGGTAGCAACTCATAATGAAACAGAGAATGGTGAGTTAATCACATTAGCCTAAGAACCAGGACAGTGCCGTTTAATCCCCAGTTTATCAATGCTATATATGGTATCCCTGATATACCAGAAAATGAGGATTATTAAACGGTATGGAATTTAGATGAGCCTGCAGACTTTGACCATATAGTCTCGACAGCCCAGCACGAGTTAGATCCCACAGCTATATGGCATGAAAATAGGTTTTCCTATGGAAAATGTATAAGGGATATGAGAGCGATTAAACGTTTTATCAGTTCGACTCTTTACCCTTCTCGTCATTTGACATCTTTTGGTAAGGAGGATCTGTGCATTGCTTGGGCTATGGTCAATGATATACCTGTGGATGTAGGCAGGGTATTGTATAGAAGGGCCAAGGAATTTGTCGCAACTGCTAAACCAGGCAGTCACATGCCTTTTCCTTGTTTTATTTCTTCCTTGTGTCGCCAGATAGGTGTTCCTGAGCTTCCAAATGATAATCTGATTATGGTTGATGAGACACTTATAGGTCCTAGTTTACCACGTACGCCGGCGGGAAGAATAGATTTTATGAACCCTAACCGCCAACGACCTCAGCCTACTCCACATGTTTCTCAATCCACTACTATTCCTCCATCATCCAGTCAAACTCAAACTCAACTTCCAAACACCATCACATATGACATGTTTCAATCCTTGGCCTATGATGTTCATCGTGCCAATGCCAATATGGCTGTTTTTGCGGAAAGGAATAGGTTGTGGTCTGAAGATTTACGTCAAGGCATGCGAGGTATATATCAAATGAATATACTGCAGAACCCTACCTATGCCGAGATGGATATTCCGCATTGTCAATCCGCACCGTATACCTTGCCCGATTTTATTCCACCGATGCCACCTCGATCAAACTTCCAACAAATGCCACATTCTTTTGGATTTCAAACTAGTGGTATAGGGGATTTTTCGACAGGTACTACGGCAGCTGCGACATCTGATTGGGAAGGATTTGGATCATTTAGCCATACCACGACGGGATGGGAAGCACTTTTTCGATGTCACGGCGAGGATGAGCTCGATGGGATTAGATAGCTCGGTTAGGATGTTGACACATTTTCAAGAACCATTTCATGATTCGATTTATGATCCGCCGTTCTCAAGCCATGCCAAGTTCAAGCCACGTCGAGATGAGTGATGAGGAGGATTGATTTAAACTTTTTATGATTATTGACATTGAAAACAATTTATTTTTCGTACAATTTTATGTTACTTGATTTTATTTTTAAATGCGATTTTAGGTTATTTTGATTTTCATAGAATTTTATTTTACTTTCGTTTCATTTTATGTATCACGCACCGTGTAGTAAAATTTATTTTGATAACATAATAAAAGGAAACCAAAGTTAGGAAGAAAACATATCAAACTAGGAAAAATCAGGCATTTTTTCAAGCCAAAACAACTCGTCCGTGAATAGTGAGTTCCCGGATCGATCCGACCTAACCCGGATCGATCCGCGTGAGTGTACCGACGACAAGATTTCTAGTTGCTAGGCCGGATCGATCCGCCCTTTTCAGGATCGATCCGGGAAGTACAAAACGCCAAAAAGAGATCTTTTCTACTTTTACATGATATATATATTTCTATAAAAGGAAATAGCAAAGCAGACCTTCAAACATTGCTCATTTCATTTCTCCTTCTATCTGTCTGAGCTTAGTTTCTTTATCTGATAAAAATGTCTAATCACTCCTCCCCCTCTGTTAATAGTTACGAACCACACACACATGATGGTGTGGTTCCTGAAAGCCATGCCTCGTGTTTTCACAATGACGTTCCGAGATGTCTAAATTTCGTCCATTCTCCTATTATGATGGAAAAAGGATTAAATACGGAAAAAATTTATCAGTGGGGACGAAATCTAATCCGTGGTTGTGGATGGAAAAATCTGATTAGGACTCCCAGAGGTAGAATTAACATATCGATCGTTAAAGATTTTTATGCAGCTCTTACTGATATAACGACAGCAGCCTCGTCTCATCTTATTACTGTTAGGGGCATCGTTATATCCTTTTCTCCAGTCATCATAAATCAAATCTTTCAAATCCCACCATCTACCTTTGATCAAAACCCACATTTCAAGTTTCTATGGGAACTCGGAAATGCTTATAATGTTGTCAATCGTACTGCAGAAGCCTTTCAATATGTGTTTCCACTGTTTGATCATAACTATGATTCTTCAACTCTGGCTTTACCCCCTCATCTGAGGGCGTGGAAACGCTTCATTAATTCCCGGATCTATCCAACTAGAGATTTCTCGGGGTTACTGATGATGAAATGTCTTTGTTGTATGCAATCGATCGTGGGGCATACATTGACCTGGGGATTTTGATGTTCAAAACGGCAATTAATTTTGCAAGAGAGAGGCGTAATAGGGAAGACCACTACCGTTTGCCTGGTTATCTCTCAATTGCGTGTTCATCTCGAATCGAGTGCCTGAGTTTAGAAATGCACGCGAGATTTTTCCATCTCGTGATTCTCGGTTGGGATTACTTCGGTAGATACTCCCGGATGTTCATCGGATGATTTGATGTGTTGTTTGAGTTGGTAAAAATCAGTTGATAAGATGTCAGTTGGAAGTTTGTTAAGTTTAAAGTCAATAAAGTTAGTCGTTTAATTTCTTATTTAATCAGTTTTCTTTAAGGTTGTAATAGTTTGCATAATGTTTAATATATATGTGGTTTGTTTTTATTAAAATAATATATGTTGGAAAAATGATAATAATCAAAATTGTATAAAATTTTAAGTTTTTCTTTCGAACCTACTTTTTATTACTCACTGAACATCGGGACGATGACATTTCGTAAGTGGGGAGTAGAGGTAAGTTAGTAAATAAAAAATTAAAATTTTCTCATATAAATTTATACTTAAGTGCTTAATACTTAGTTAATTTTTCTTGAATAAAAATAAGTAGATAGTATATAATTAATATGAATAAAAATAATATAAATTGGTAAGAATAGATTTTGATTAAGTAAGTAAATTAGATATATTATAATTATAATATATGTCAGTTTTAGATTTTTATAAGATTTTAAGTATATGTAACTATACATAAATATTATCAAGTAATTTTCTTATGAAATTTAGTAGATATACTTATATTTATAATAAAATGTTAGAATAATTTTCTTTTCAAAACGAAATATGAATATGGAATCGGATTAGGAATGATGAGATTTTTGGCACCACAAAAATATAAACTATAGCCAAATAGCCTACCTAAATAAATTTCTAATTTTTGTCCCTACCTCAGCCTTGATTAGAGTGATCAAGACCTCACTCGAAATAGCCATTTTGATTAAACTAATTATAACCGACCCTTAGCTTATTTTGGTCTACATTTCTAAAAATCCTCGAGTTTTAATGCGTACTTATGAAAGGAGATGATGACACAAGAGTTAAGTATCGTTACAAAAGAATGGTGTATGCTGAGATTGTAAAAATTAGATAAGTATCAGTATATTCGATCTTACCTCATGACGCTTGCAAGATAGTCGATTTTGGTAATGAGTTTGGATATGTTAAGAACGAAGCACTATATTTACACAGAATTAATCAAATACCAGGTATTTTCCTTATCTTTGATCGACAACTAAAAAATAAAAAGAACATATCGGTTGTAGCTACCAATGATTTGAGTGCAGTAGGGTGTTATCTCGAAATGTCCTATATCACTATGAGGTTTAAAAGCTCCCGATTGCCTGATGATAGTAGTCCAGCTAGGGTATGTTAAGGGTGAAATTATATGATTTATAACGTTATATTTTATAATGTTTTCCCCCATATTCGTATTAATTGCATGGGAATTAAGCGTTTAAATGAATTATTGAGCAAATAATATTTTTAATGAGTTAATCGCAAAGTTGGTGAATTTATATGTTTTAATTATGATTTTATGTTTATTGGAATTATGTTACGCTGCGTGTGTTTTTGATGTCATGTAGGTACTTGTTTGAGGCTAAATTGATGATCAAATGTTGATAAAACTCGAGCTAAATCAAGATAGAGGAGATAATGGTGAGTTGGATTGAGAAGGAAAAGAGATAGAGTTGAAGAAATCCGTTTTTGATGATCGAAGATGGATCAAGGCCCAGATCAAAGTGACAGCGTCAAGATAGTGGGACGGGCGCCCAAGCACCGCCTTAGCCTAAACCGACCTAAAAATCTATAAATAGGCGCAATTTCTCAAACCCTAGACACACAATTTGAACCCTAAACCTGTGGAGCAGCTTGTTTGCATTTTTATTCTATTTTCTTCCAGTTTATGCAATTAGATTCATAGATTAGATTAGCTACTTTTCATGTCTTTTATTCATCAATTTCAAGTCTCACGAAGATGATAAGAGGCTAGACCTCTTTTGAACGAGCGGTGTGAAGCCTATCCGTCAACTATTCAGATTCGAATCGTGATTGTTTTGTGAGTTCTTTAATACAAGTTGTTTCTTTTATCATGTTTACATTGTTTATTGCGAATTATATCGAAAGATGTTTGCTTTTGTGTTTGTTTTATGTGATGAAAATCATGTTAACTTTAGAACACCATGATAAAAGAGTAGATCTTTAATCTATAAAACGAAAGTTAATAGGTTAGATTTCTAGGTTGAGACGTTAGAGTTTCCACCTTTGTTTTGAAAAGCGTTAATCAGTAAATCGAAAGATAAAGATTGATAGGAGAACCATCTAAGAAATTAGAGGTCGTACTTAGATAAGGCAAATCACAACTTGATTAGAATCACAAAATAATCTGAATAGGATCTCGAATGTTGATAGGATAGGTGGATCAACTGTTCGCTCGTTTGTTATAACTTGATTCAAATCTCTTGAAACTTGAATTGTTTAGCTTTAGTTTACTTTTTTCGCACTCTAGTTTAGTTAGTTTATCGCTTTCAATCTTTCCTAGCATTGGATTAATCTCTCCTGTCTAGTTACTTTTATGCAATATTTGTTTAGGTTAGTTTTCGTGACAATAATTAGTTAAAAACAAAAGCTAGGGTTCACAAAGTCTAGTTCCCGTAAGATCGACCCGAATTAGCCTCCATACTACGATCCTTGCACTTGAGGTTAACCGGTTTATTACTTGTTGTTTTGTATAGATAAAATCCGGGACAAGTTTTTGGCGCCGTTGCGGGAACCGGACGGTTGTCTAGTTTTTGTTTTTCATTAGTAATTTAGGTTAGGTTTTGTTTTATTTCATTTTTCGTTGGTGATTTAGTTGTTTTTATTTGTTTTTTTCTGTTAATTAATATTTGTTCTTGTCGGTGGTAGTATAGACTTTGTTTTTGAGTTTTAGTCTGTTTTTACTATTATCGTTTCTTTTTCGCTCTCTGCTGAATCATTTTCTGTTGGGCGGCGCCTGGTCATCTGACGCCCGCCCAGCTTCTTCCTCAGGAGGACGCCCGTCCGATTAATTGGACGCCCGTGCATCTCTCTCGCCATTAGTTTTTATTTTTATTTCAATTAGGTTTCTGTTTTTTTCGTAGGTAAGTGTCGTAGGTAGGTTTCTTAGGTTGAATCATCGACTCCACACCTTTCACGATCAAATTTTAGGATAAAAGGGTCCGTTTAGCACTTGATAGTATTTTGGCCATAACTTTCGGCTCGAGTGTCGGATTGGCGCCACAGGACCCCAATTCGAAAGCTCGTTCGACGCCGACGACGTGGCGGATCGCGGAGGCCGTCCGACACCGTTTTGAGGTCAAAATCCACTGTTTTCCCTTCCATTTTGGGCTCAGAGAAGATTTCAACACGCTTTTTTTTTCTTGCCTTTTAGTATTTTTCTGCTTTTTTTTGTTTTAAATTTTTCATAGTTAAGTTTCGTAGTTTTTGATTCCTCTAGGTTTAGTTATCCTTTCCTCCGCCTCGATCTGTCCATTCGTCACTTTCTATCCTTTCTTGCTCAACACCTTGAGTTGGTGTTCGGTTTATGCAAACTCGTAGTCATAAGGGACCACTAATCTATTCCCCTGACCCCGAGCGGACCATAGTCCGACCCAATAGGCGGAGACTTCGTTTTGATGAAGGAAATGCTCTAGATCAAGAATTTGAGCAATATCTTTCAGGAGAAATCGAAAGAATAGTAATAATGGCAGCGGAAGATAGACGGACGTTGGCCGACTATGCCATGCCCGGTACAATCACCATCAACCCGGCTATCGTCATGCCTACCATTACTTGCTCCAAACTTTGAGCTTAAACCTGGACTTATTCGGATGATGCAAAGATGCATCAATTTTCCATGGGTTCCCATCTCGAAAACCCCCACACTCACTTACACACATTCTGCAAATATGCGGTACTACCCGTATCCAAGGTGTAAGTGAGGACGCCATCAAGCTTAAACTATTTCCATTTTCCTTACGGGGAGGCACTCGAGTGGTATCACTCTCTCCCTCTGAATCCATCACTACGTGGGCGGAGCTCGAGAAGGAATTTCTAAGTCAATACTTTCCTCCTTCAAAAAAGCATTGCACTGTCTGAACGAAATCTTCACATTCCGTCATTTGGAAAATGAGTCATTCTTTGAGGCGTGGAAGAGGTTTAAGTCTCTCTGCGAAAGTGTCCCCATCATGGCTTGCCAAAGCAAAGGCAAGTCCATACTTTCTTGATGGATTGACCGAGCTCACCAAGGGCATGGTCAATAGTTCCTCTGGTGGGGCATTTCTCAAGAAAACACTGATGAGGGTGGGGCGTTGTTCGAGGACATTGCCAAGTACAATTATGCCCCTCTTATCAAGCCATTCAAGCACCTCCTCCGCCTCCCAAGGTCGAAGAGGTGACTATGCAAAATCTCGTTGCCATGTTGCGAAGCAAATGGCAACCTCTCAAATGAATGACTTCTCAAAACTTCTCAAATCCGAGTTATCAGGCTCCTTCACCTTCACGAACTCTCAAGTTCAGATCGTGAAGCTTCTTTGTCGACCGCCATATGATCGCCAATGTCAATTTTCTTCCCCCTACCGCCAAGCAAGTCAATGCCGTTTCATGACTATGGACAAGATAATCCAATCACATGCCAAGTATGTGATAGCGGGGCACACCGCCGCTTCGGTCCCATGATTGGGCGTACGCGGAAGTCAATGCTTTCTCCGGCGGACAAATCGAGAGATTCAATAACCAATTCTCCGGCGACAGTTTCCAAAACCAAGGGTTTAATCAATCTGCAGGATTTAATCCAATTCAAATTTCAATAGAAACCCTGGTTATGTTCGTAACCAAAGCTCAAATTTTTCCAACCCGAGGTTCAATCGAATTGGCCCGCCAATTCTAATTCTACATTTCCAAATCGGTCCAATCGGCCTCTCCTCAAAATCATCGAACTCTCAAGGCCCTCCCAATCCAACAATTTGAAACCAAGTTGGAGGAGCAAAGTAGGACAATAAAAAGTCTTGAGAGACAAATAGGGCAATTGGCTGAGCAGCTAGCGTCAAGACCCCAGGGCATCCGCCCGATTTCATCGAGAAAACCAAGAGGCGGTCAAGTCGCTCAGGCCGATATAAGCAACGACCAATGCAATCGACCTCGTGCCAACAATGCAATACGGTAAAAGAGGAGGCCATGCGATGAATTTAAGTGGCACTCGGTGAGTGGTCCCCACGGCTTCCAGGAAACAACTAGCCCCTCCTGCCATTGGTAAGGCAGGAGGGGAAGTTGAGCACCCATCATCCCCTTGGCTGCAGAAGGCAAATCAGGTGGCTGATCCCCTGATAGAAGAAAGAGTTGAGATTCCTCAGGTGGCTGATCCCTTGAGGAATAAAGAATCGATCGGATGTCCTCAGGTGGCTGTTCCCCTGAGAAGTGAAATAATTGAGGATCCTCAGGTGGCTGATCCCCTGAGGACTGATGAGTTAAATGATAGTCAGTTGGCTGATCCCCTGACTAACAAAAAGGATGGAAAGACGGTTCGATGGAAAGACATGGAAGACAAAGCTGTCAGTGCTTCCTCAAAGAAAGTATTTTCCGAGGATGATTTGAAAAAGCTTCCCTTTCCACCCAGAAAGAGCAACATTCCTTTGATTGAAGATAAGAAGTACGAAAAGGTGGTTAATTTGTTGAAAAATACTCAGGTTAATCTTCCATTGTCAGACGTCTTGGTAGAGATGCCTAAGTACACCAAATTCATAAAGGATGTTGTTTCTTCGAAGAAGAAGTTAGCAGAAATGGATCAGGCAATTGGTGAGGATTGTTCAATGATCAATTATCCAGACTTACCAATCAAAAGAGGTGACCCCGGGAAATTCGTGCTCACATTGCAGATGGGAGGCCTAGTCTTTCCAAATTCTTTATGTGACACTGGTGCATCCATAAGCTTGATGCCATTATCTATTTGCAAGCAATTTTGGTTTACAAAGTCTTCTAGAACCCACTACCATGAACTTGCAGTCATTTGATAGATCTTCAAAGAAAGCCTCGGGGATCCTAAAGGACGTATTGGTTCAAGTTGGTAGGTTTACCTTCCCGTTGGTGGTATGTTTTAGATATGGAGAAAAATGAAAATGTCCCTCTGATTCTTGGAAGACCTTTCCTATCTACAGCTAGAGCCCTCATCGATTGTGATGGTGGGAAAGTAACTATCCGAGTTGGTGACCAAGAGGTGAGCTATAGTGTTTCTAAATCTATTCAAGTACCCTCCGGTTCTCCAACCGGCTTTTCCATTGAGGAGACGTCTGATGACTTCAATGACTTCATGGACAAGCAAGTCATGGCTGTAGAAGCAGAATATGAGCGATTGATCGATAATCTAAACAATCATGGTGTGGTCAATCTAGATCATTTAGCAGCTGAATTCGAGGATGAGCTAAGAGAAGAAGCTTTGGCAGTAGGGCCACTAAGTAAGCTCAACGATGTTGAGTTGAGGAGTGGAGATCTTACATCGAGTCTAGAGGAACCCCCTGTAGACTTGGTTCTGAAGCCGTTGCCTAAACATCTTAAGTATGTATTTTTAAGAGAAGGTGACAAGCTTCCCTTGATCATTTCTGCCAAGCTATCTCGAATAGAAGAGCTTAAACTGTTGAACGTCTTGCGCAAAAATGAGAAAGCCTTTGGATGGCAGGTGGGAGATATCCGAGGAATATCTCCTGACATCTGCATGCACAAGATCAAGACTAGTGAGGGTGCTAAACGTGTAAGACAGCCCCAAAGGAGGCTTAACCCTCACATGCAAGAAGTAGTCAAGAAGGAAATCATTAAGCTTCTAGATATGGGTATCATCTACGCCATTGCTGATAGTGAGTGGGTGTCCCCGACTCAGGTAGTCCCCAAAAAAGGGGGAATTACTATTGAGAAGAATGAGAAGGGAGAGGAGATAGCATTGAGGCTAGTTACAGGCTATAGAGTCTGTATTGACTACAGAAAACTCAATGAGGTCACAATGAAAGATCATTTCCCCCTTCCATTCATTGATCAAATGCTTGAGCATCTAGCAGGGCACGCATTCTACTGCTTCCTGGATGGATATTCAGGATACTTCCAGATACCCATCGATCCTGTTGACCAAGAGAAGACCACTTTCACTTGCCCTTATGGTACATTCGCCTACAGGCGGATGCCATTTGGTCTATGCAATGCCCCTGCTACATTTCAGAGGTGTATGCTAGCCATCTTTGACGGGTTAGTTGAAAAGTGCATGGAGATTTTTATGGATGATTTCTCGGTCTTTGGTCAATCCTTCGATGATTGCCTCGATAATCTTGATCAGGTGTTGTCTAGATGTGTGGAAAAGGACTTAGTGCTTAATTGGGAAAAATGCCATTTCATGGTAGATGAAGGCATAGTCCTTGGCCACAAAGTGTCCGCCAAAGGTATAGAAGTAGATAGGGCCAAGGTAGAAGCCATTGAGAAGATGAGTTATCCTAAGAATGTTCGGGAGGTCCGAGGTTTTCTCGGACATGTAAACTTTTATAGGAGGTTCATCCAGACTTTCAAAGATTGCCAAGCCCCTGCCTACTTTACTAAGAAGACATTACTTTTGATTTTGATGAGAATTGCAAGCGCGCGTTTGAGGAGCTTAAGAGTAGACTGATCTCTGCTCCAATTCTTATATCGCCTGACTGGAACCTACCCTTCGAGCTTATGTGCGATGCATCCAACTATGCAGTTGGTGCAGTCTTAGGGCAAAAGCTTAATGGAAAGTTCCAGCCTATCTATTATGCCAGTCACACACTGAATCCTTCTCAAGTTAACTACACGACAACTGAAAAGGAACTATTAGCCGTAGTCTTTGCTATGGATAAGTTTCAGTAGTTACTTCTTTGGGTGCTCAAGTGATTGTGTGGATCGATCACGCCGCTGCGGTATCTCGATGACTAAAAGGATGCTAAACCGCGCTATCTGCGTTGGATCCGACCCTCCAAGAGTTTGACGTTCAAATTAAAGATAAAAAGGCGGTGAGAACGTAGTGGCGGATCATGTTTCTAGGGTGTTAAGTGAGGAAAAGGATGAACCAGATGATATAGATCTTTACTTTCCTCTAGAAAACATTATGTTGATAGACGGTTGTCCTCCCGATGTTCCATGGTATTCCTCCATTGTAAACTACCTTCATGCCCGTTATCTCGATCTCGAAATGTCTTATCAAGAGAAGAAGAAGTTCTTCTCGATATGAAATACTTTGTTTGGGATGAGCCTTACCTCTTCAAAATCTGTAAATATGGTTTGCTAAGGAGGTGTGTTCCGAGAATCCGAGCAACGCGACATTATTGAGCAATGCCACGGTGGACCCATGGTGGTCACTTTGGTCCGTGGAAAACCGTTGCCAAAATCTTCCAATCCGGTTTCTATTGGCCCACAATCTTCAAGGACACGGAAGCTTTCAGTAAAGCTTGTGATCGTTGCCAAAGAACCGGAGCTTTGACAAAGCGGTTTGACATGCCGTTGAAACCCATCCTTGAATGCGAAGTCTTTGATGTTTGGGGCATCGATTTTATGGGACCATTCCCATCATCTTGTGGCAACAAATACATCTTAGTCTGCGTTGACTATGTTTGAAATGGGTGGAGGCAATTGCCACTCCTCACAATGATCATAAACGGTCATGAAATTTACGAAGAAGAACATCTTTGTGAGGTTTGGATGTCCACGTGCCTTGATCGGTGATGAAGGGACACACTTTTGCAACCGACCTTTGGAAAAAGTCTCGAGAAGTATGGTGTTCGCCATAAAATCGGCACACCATATCATCCGATGACTAGTGGTCGGAGTTGAACGAAGCAACCGAGTCTTAAGAAAATCTGGAGAAGACGGTGAATAGTCATAGAAAAGGCTCGAGTTCGAAGTTGGGACGATGTACTTTGGGCATATAGGATCGCCTATAAGACCCCTATGGGTACATCGCCATATCAAATGGTTTACGGTAAGCCATGCCATCCGCGATCGAGTTAGAGCCTGGCGTATTGGGCTCACGAAGTTTTGAACTTCGATTCCCAATCCTGTGGGAAACATCGATTGCAAGCAGATTGCATGAGTGGATGAATTTAGACTCCAGGCTTATGAAAGCGCCAGGATTAGTAAAGAGAAGATGAAACTACTCCATGACGCCAAGATAAAGAAGAGAGAATTCAGTCGGCGAGCAAGTTCTCTTATACAATTCTAGGTTATATTTGTTTCCTGGGAAGTTGAGAACACGTTGGTCCGGTCCTTTTGAGATTCTCCAAATCATTCCTGGAAGTGTTCTAGAACTACGCGGTTATCCAGACCAACCGTTTCGAGTTAATGGTCAAAGGTGCAAGCACTACATTGGTGAACCTAAAGAAAAACCTTTGATTGTTAAATTTCTCAATATTCTCGGATGTGGTGTTACAGAGGTCCATGAATTTGACGAATTTTCATCCGATTTATTCTCCGAGAATGACGGTATTGGTTCATCAGCAGAAGTTCTAGCAGGTAGTTGGGATATGGAGGAGTATGAAAAAGAGCAAAAGTTTAAACGTCATCAGAGGAATCAGAGAAGAAAGAAATCAGCCATGGGGAAGATTAAACGAGTTTGGAAGGCTATAAAAGATTTTACCCCATGTGTTAGATGTTGTTTCTGCAGCCACACTACGGACCGGAGCTTAAACGAGGTAGTGGCTGGCAGAAAGGTTAAATGGCCTGATCCAGGCTGAGCTTCAAATGTGTCGAGCTAACGACAATAACCATTAGCGCTACTAGGAGGCATCCTAGATATCCCTTATTATATTAGTTTCTTTCTTTAGTTATTTTTCCTTGTTCTAGTTGTTTTAATCTTATTAGGATTGTGTTGTTTTGTCGATCACCGCCCTAATCTTATCTGTGGTCGAAGTGTTGTTTTGCTTACGATTTCCTCTTATCTTTATCTCTATCACTTTTGCGCGATATGATATAATCCCTTGTATCCCCGAGGTATTTCTTTGTTTTTCAAGTGTGCGGATATTTTCGATAGCGATTGTGAGCTTTAGACGATTTCGGTTTTTCCGGTGGATGGTCCACGATCATCGATTTCCTCAAGCATTTTCGGATCGGACCATGGCCACTTCTGGACTTGCCACTTTCGAACTACAATCAGCTAAGTACTTTCTTTCTTTTTTAATTCTGCACACCATGAGGACATGTTGTCATTTAAGTGTGGGGGAGGGGATAAGTCGATATGTATCTATACATTTGCTTACATGATTTTATTTCTATGCTAAAATGAGCTAAATTTTTAAAAAAAAATTTGTTTTGCCTCGAGTGAGCAATGCATGTTTTTGTTCGGTTTGTTATATTCATTGATGCTGTATGCCGTATGTTCCGTAAGTTAGTTGTTTCACCCGATATTATTTTTCACGAAGCCATAGTGAATGATGAGCTATATTATAAAGTTATACCCCTTTTCATTAGTGATGTTTGATTTCTTATAAGTCATGTGCTTAGTGCTAATGTTCATATCGTGAGACTTATGATAGTTTGTATTTAGGTCCAAGTACGATGTACTGTGAATATCTAGAAGTTTGAATGTGATAAGTAATACGTAGCTAATGTCATTTGAAAAAGTTGAGTTAATAATGAAATCAATAGTGTGTGTCGGAAGCTGGTCGATGATTTGAGTGCGGTAAGGCATTATCTCGAAATGTTTTATTCCACTATGATGACCAAAAGCTCACGATGATCAGTAAGAAGTCGCTTTATGATTTGAGTAAGGTAGGGTATACCACGTATGTCCTATTCTCGCTATGATGAGCAATAGCTTATTCTCGATGTGTGTTTAAATGTGAAATCAATTGAATCAATTTAAGAATTGGTATGAAAAGAATGAAATGAGACTTAGTTATCGTTAATCTTATCCCCAGTATAAACCGATGGATATGTTGTAGGATTATCCTCTAAGTATGTCGGAAAGGTCTTAAATGTGTTCTATCATCTTTTCCGGATATGTTCCGTTTTGTAGGGTGCATCTTATAAGTATCTTTTATTACTAGTTTGAAGGGGTATTAGCTAGTTTTGCTTGAAATATTCAAGTTTGGATTTAGTGGAAATTTGCTATGGTTATGCACACACACACGGGTGAACTTCTAATTTATTGACTATATGGTATATGTGTTGAGATGTCTATATTCTTTCCGAGCCTTTATCTTGTTTTGTTTTGCTCGGGGACGAGCAAAGTTTAAGTGTGGGGAGTTGTTAAGGGTGAAATTATATGATTTATAACGTTATATTTTATAATGTTTTCCTCATATTCGTATTAATTGCATGGGAATTAAGCGTTTAAATGAATTATTGAGCAAATAAGATTTTTAATGAGTTAATCGCAAAGTTGGTGAATTTATATGTTTTAATTATGATTTTATGTTTATTGGAATTATGTTACGCTTTGCGGTGTTTTTGATGTCATGTAGGTACTTGTTTGAGGCTAAATTGATGATCAAATGTTGATAAAACTCGAGCTAAATCAAGATAGAGGAGATAATGGTGAGTTGGATTGAGAAGGAAAAGAGATAGAGTTGAAGAAATCCGTTTTTGATCGAAGATGGGTGGCGTCGATCAGTGACAGCGTCAAGATAGTGGGACGGGCGTCCAAGCACCGCCTTAGCCTAAACCGACCTAAAAATCTATAAATAGGCGCAATTCTCAAACCCTAGACACACAATTTGAACCACTAAACCTAGGGAGCTTGGCTTGGCTGCATTTTTATTCTATTTTCTTCCAGTTTATGCAATTAGATTCATAGATTAGATTAGCTACTTTTCATGTCTTTTTATTCTTCAATTTCAAGTCTCACGAAGATGATAAGAGGCTAGACCTCTTTTGAGCAAGCGGTGTGAAGCCTATCCGTCAACTATTGATTCGAATCGTGATTGTTTTGTGAGTTCTTTAATACAAGTTGTTTCTTTTATCATGTTTACATTGTTTATTGCGAATTATATCGAAAGATGTTTGCTTTTGTGTTTGTTTTATGTGATGAAAATCATGTTAACTTTAGAACACCATGATAAAAGAGTAGATCTTTAATCTATAAAGCGAAAGTTAATAGGTTAGATTTCTAGGTTAGAGGCGTTAGAGTTTCCACCTTTGTTTTGAAAAGCGTTAATCTCAGTAAATCGAAGATAAAGATTGATAGGAGAACCATCTAAGAAATTAGAGGTCGTACTTAGATAAGGCAAATCACAACTTGATTAGAATCACAAAATAATCTGAATAGGATCGAATGTTGATAGGATAGGTGGATCAACTGTTCGATTCGTTTGTTATAACTTGATTCAAATCTCTTGAAACTTGAATTGTTTAGCTTTAGTTTTAATTTTTCGCACTCTAGTTTAGTTAGTTTATCGCTTTCAATCTTTCCTAGCATTGGATTAATCTCCTCTGTCTAGTTACTTTTATGCAATATTTGTTTAGGTTAGTTTTCGTGACAATAATTAGTTAAAAACAAAGCTAGGGTTCACATGCAGTCTAGTTCCCGTAAGATCGACCCGGCATTAGCCTCCATACTACGATCCTTGCACTTGAGGTTAACCGGTTTATTACTTAGCTCATTTTAACTTGTCCCGGATTTTATCTATACAAAACAACAAGTAATAAACCGGTTAACCTCAAGTGCAAGGATCGTAGTATGGAGGCTAATGCCGGTCGATCTTACGGGAACTAGACTGTTGTGAACCCTAGCTTTTGTTTTTTAACTAATTATTGTCACGAAAACTAACCTAAACAAATATTGCATAAAAGTAACTAGACAGAGAGATTAATCCAATGCTAGGAAAGATTGAAAGCGATAAACTAACTAAACTAGAGTGCGAGAAAAAAGTAAACTAAAGCTAAACAATTCAAGTTTCAAGAGATTTGAATCAAGTTATAACAAACGAACGAACAGATTGATCCACCTATCCTATCAACATTTGAGATCCTATTCAGATTATTTTGTGATTCTAATCAAGTTGTGATTTGCCTTATCTAAGTAACGAATTCTAATTTCTTAGATGGTTCTCCTATCAATCTTTATCTTTCGATTTACAGATTAACGCTTTTCAAAACAAAGGTGGAAACTCTAACGTCTCTAACCTAGAAATCTAACCTATTAACTTTCATTTTATAGATTAAAGATCTACTCTTTTATCATGGTGTTCTAAAGTTAACATGATTTTCATCACATAAAACAAACACAAAAGCAAACATCTTTCGATATAATTCGCAATAAACAATGTAAACATGATAAAAGAAACAACTTGTATTAAAGAACTCACAAAACAATCACGATTCGAATCTGAATAGTTGACGGATAGGCTTCACACCGCTCGTTCAAAAGAGGTCTAGCCTCTTATCATCTTCGTGAGACTTGAAATTGATGAATAAAAAGACATGAAAAGTAGTTAATCTAATCTATGAATCTAATTGCATAAACTGGAAGAAAATAGAATAAAAATGCAGCCAAGCTGCTCCCTAGGGTTTAGGGTTCGAAATTGTGTGTCTAGGGTTTGAGAAATTGCGCCTATTTATAGATTTTTAGGTCGGTTTAGGCTAAGGCGGTGCTTGGATGCCCGTCCACTATCTTGGACGCTGTCACTGATCTCGACGCTTGATCCATCTTCGATCAAAACGGATTTCTTCAACTCTATCTCTTTCCTTCTCAATCCAACTCACCATTATCTCCTCTATCTTGATTTAGCTCGAGTTTTATCAACATTTGATCATCAATTTAGCCTCAAACAAGTACCTACATGACATCAAAAACACCGCAAAGCGTAACATAATTCCAATAAACATAAAATCATAATTAAAACATATAAATTCACCAACTTTGCGATTAACTCATTAAAAATATTATTTGCTCAATAATTCATTTAAACGCTTAATTCTCATGCAATTAATACGAATATGGGGGAAAACATTATAAAATATAACGTTATAAATCATATAATTTCACCCTTAACAGGGTATTATCTCGAAATGTCCTATTGCTGGGAATGAAGGCACAAAATGAAAAAGAAAAAGTCGAATCAAAAGATCTCAAGAATGATTACAAGTTTAAGGAAACCGGACTTGTAATTTTCGATCGAAAGAGTAGTACTCCGATCAATCTTGATGAAGCAATGCTTGTAAGTTTGATTTTCTACACACACGCACGCTTTTAGTTCTTATGTTTGTTAAAAATAAAAATAAAAAAAAGAAAAAATGTTATTAATCGAGATAATTTTTTTTTTGATCAAAATTATGAAGGTGTAAGTACGTACGACTTGCTTCTTTCTCTTTTGATTTTCCTTTCTATCCTTTCGATTAAACCAATACCCTGAGCCTAAAACGTAAGCCATTTTGTCAACTACTTGACTTAGTCATTGATTCCAAATATTTCATATAAGTTGAGATAGGAGAATAATTCTAGAATTTTAATTATATTTATTAAGTAGATTATGCAGAATTTCATTTGAATAATAATTGATAAATAATTTATATTAGCTTACGATTAATATTTATATTAGCTTAAGATTTTCGAGCAAAGGTCAAGTCTTTTCTCATTTCTTTTCTATTTATTTCTTTGGTGCTTACCACTTGGTGAGTTGCCAAGTGCGTTTGATCGTTTTCTTGTTGTTTCACTTTTGTATTTGATGACTCGGTCCTGAACCGGTAAAGACTCCATATCGTTCGGACATTAACACGTACGAAAGACAATTGAGAGTTGAGCATAAAGTTGGTCAGTCTAGTGGAGAATCACTTGGTGAAGAATCATCCCGATACTCATCGACTCGAGAAGAGATGGCGGAGAATCTTGAGAATGCACAAATTGAACCTCAACCTAAAGATCCCCCCATTTCAACCAAATCCCATTAACCAAGGCCAAAACAACAGGAACAATCAAAACCAAAACCAAAATCAAAACCGCAACCGAAACAACCCACATTTGAGACCTCTTTGTGATCAACCTTTGAGAATGAATGCACCTAATGATCCTATTAGGTTACCCAATGAAGGAGCGAATAAATTTGAAGTGAAAGGGCATCTTTTCGGATTGATTGATACCAAATACCAATTCGCAGGAGAAGATTTTGAGGATCCACACTATCACCTCTATTATTTTGAACAACTTTGTAACACAGCTAAGAGTCATGGAATTCAGAAGGAGTTGACAAGATTGTCCATGTTTCCGTACACTTTGACAGGGAAAGCCAAGGAATGGTTTGTATCCTTACCCCACCATTCATTAGTGATGTATAACATTTATATGATAAAAATTACGATGTTTTATATACTTTATCAACTCTTTTTATATAAAATATAAGAAATTATAAAGATAATCTTATGAAATATTAATAATAGTGAATAAATCTAAATACTATAAAAATCTAGTAAAAGTAATAAAAAGTTATAAATTTTGTCTTGGTTTAGTAATCGGAGTGTCGTGGGTCGATTTACGTGGGTATTTTTGGTATTTTATTTGGACTTTTAGGTAAACCAAGACCCGAGTGGCGACACTTTTGAAGTAAAAACATGTCTTTTGAAGGAAGTAAGGAAGTGCCATGAGATTTAAAGTTCAAGTGGATCAACGGTTCGTGATACTATTATCGAGATATATATTCGATGAACAAATGGCCCATCAAAAAGGCATTTTCTGAAGAAGAGTCCTTCATAGAAGTTATAGATCTTTTCAAGATGTTTCCAACGCTTCTTGAATTATGACATTCGGAGATCCGTAACTCAAGTTATGATTTTATCAAGTTTTGAGATCAAGATGTGAAAATAAACTACCCGGATCAATCCGGATTAACCTCGGATCGAACCGAGGAAACATAATGATTATCAAACATGTGGTCCTGCAGAGAATAATCTAGGATAATATTTTCTATTCCCGGATCGATCCGACATCACCCCGGATCGATCCGCCCGAGAAATTTCGCTTATAAATAGAAGCGATTCATACAAATTTCGCAGGGGTACCAATATATCTTCAAAACCTCTCTTAATTAGTAGTATTATGTATATAGGCCTTATTCCATAAATAAAGTAGTAATAAGTATCGTTGTAATGCTCGAGAAATTATCGAGAAGATCAATGATCTTTGAAGTCGTTGTAATACGATCTCGATTCAATGATTGTAATCAGTAAAATTTCTAAAGTATTTATGTTTGTTATGTTTGTTTTTATCTTTTATAATGTTATTAGGCTAAATCTAATAACTAGCCAAAGTTATGTAATCGTTTTATTTCGATCTTTTCGATAAAGGAATGTTGTCTAATTAAAATTGATTAAAATTGAGTTAATTGAATCTTTTTCTATTTTGCAACGTATTGATAATATTCGGATTGACGTAATTAACCAAGATGAATCGCACCATATAACCTAACGATGAACCGATCGAGAGAAGTTAGGATATGAGATAAAAGATAGAAAACCGGAGGGTAAAATTGGCCGCATAAAGCGTGACAACGGAATCCTATTTCCTACCCGGGGCGATTTGTCTTGGGAAAGATGAATCTTATTAAAATTGTGCTCGAGATCATAATAATGTTAAAATCAACGGTTTAATTGAAACTAACACCGAAAGTTAAATCGATCCGCCGACAACCGGAGCCTTTTGAATAACATCGGCCGTCGACAAACGGAATAACCTCTTTTATCCGGGGTAGATTTGTACTGCACTGCTCGAGACTAACTAAGATTAGCATGGGGCAGTTGTTGAGAGTGAACTGATGACAATTTGACATATGACAATTTCATACGCTCGTGTGAGGAGGAATTGTTAACCTTAGGAGTGCACCGTTTCATTTACTCAATTGGACCTAATATAAAGGAAAGATCGAGCACATTCCGTTTACTGAGAAAGATCGTATAAATCAATTATATAAACTTTGGCTAGTTCTCTAACAATATATTGGTATCTATATATTTATATTTATATATATATTTTGCAATCTATGTATATTTATATCTATTTATATATCTATATATATTATATTAGAATAACTTTTAAATTATGCATTTATTTCATGTTCAGTAGAATAGTAGTAATCTGTGTTATAAAATTGCGGTTTAGATCGAGTTAATAACAGCTCTTTGGTGTTTAACCACACTTAAAAGAATTACCACGTTTTCCCTGAGGATTCGACACTCTGACTCACCATACTAGCACTACAGTTTGACCCGGTACACTGCCGGTTAAGGATTATAATAGCGTTAGAAAAGGTCCTGTCAATTAGCTACGTGGGATGAGGTGAAAAATGAATTTTTAAAGCAATATTTCACACCTGCAAGGAATTTGAAGTTGAAGGTGGAAATAGTAAATTTTGCACAAGGACCCGATGAAACTTTAGGGAGTGCGTGGGAGAGATTCAAGAAGTTGTTGAAGGCTTGCCCCAATCACGGTTACCCATTCGACATGCAAATCCAACTTTTCTATAGACAATTGAGGACAAAATTGCGTTCTAATATTGACCACGCATGTGGAGGATGTTTAATGTCATGCAATGCTCTAGAAGTCTATGATGCTATAGAGAGAATTGCAAAGAATCATCGGATGTGGGAGGCCTGATCGAGCACAAGGAAGGTTAGTTGTACGGAAAGGTCGAAGGACAACTCGGAGCTTTTAGAGAAGATAGATAAGTTGTCAAAGAAATTTGATAATTTACAATCAAACAAGAGGATGGAAGGAATTTTTTTGATTGACAGCAAGAGAGACAATGTGTATGGAAATGATGATGAACTATCTTTTGAGATGGAAGAGCCTGGTGATTTACAAGCAGAGGAAGTAAGCTTTATGCAACAACACCGGAATCTAAACAATGCATATTCTAACTCTTTCAATGCCATTAAGCGAGATCATCCGAACTATCATTGGAATGAGAACTCATACAAGCAAGGACAACCACCATTTGCTCCACAACCATGAACTTCTTACAATTCCAATATACCACACCAAAGCCACCAAGGCAATGCCTCAACTCAATCACCAAACACTCGTTCTTACCCTCAACCCACTACACAAACTATCCCGATAACCGAGAGTTCGAATCAAGCACGAGAGGGTAGATGGTACAACACGTTAGATAAACTCATGGGAGTGGTTGCAACTCAAGCTCAAAATATGGAAAGTGTGATGACTTCACTTAGTGCAGTCACCAAGGATATGGGAGTGTTGAAAACGGCTATGAGTGGGCATGATGTGAGAATAAAGACGATTGAGGCATCCATGAGGAATGTGGAAGAACACATGAGTAGAGATGGTGAAAGAAGAACTAGTAGACCTCTGGGAGGGCTACCAAGTAACACCGAAATGCATCACAAGAAAGTCAATGTTATCTGTACTAGAAGTGGAAAAACTTATGGTGGTGGTGATAATTTTGGAGTTGGACGGAGTGAAGTTGAAGAAGATTTGGATGAACCATTCTATGATACACCCGAATTAGAAGGAGAGAATGTAGAGAGTGAAGATGAAAGAAGAAGAAGAGAACATGACGAAGAAGAATCTGTGATTCTTGAATTTCTGAGCCGAGAAAGACATGTGAATGCTGACAGTGATGATGAAGAATGTATGAATGAAGCAAGGACTTGGAGAAGTTTGAAGAATCCCCGTTTGAGTGATGCACGTACATTGTTTGAGGGCTTTCATATAAGGGATGAAGGAAATCTTGAAAAACCGGCGCACGCCAAATTTGAGACATCACAAAAATTGTTGGAACAGAGAGTTCCGGAGTTTCCATTGGCGGACACCGAGGTGAACCCTGAAAAATCGGCGCAGGCCGAAAAAGGAAAATTCACTCTTTTGAAAAGGCCTGAGAACAAACAAATCAAGGATGATTCATGGAAACCACTTGATGCACAGATATTTGAAGAAGCTCGCCCATCATCATCCAAGGGCAAAGGTAAGGAAGGTATGAATCCCAATTCTAATTCTATTGATCTTGAGTCATTACCTTACCCACCTAAGGAGCAAGTTAAAAAGATGCAGGTAGATAAAAAGTATGCACAATTTCTAAAATTTTTAGCCATCTTACGGTTAACATACCTGTCATCGATGCCTTAGTGAATATGCCTGTTTATGGGAAGTTTCTCAAAGATATTCTTTCATATAAAAAGCGTCTTAAGGAATATGAGAATGTGATTTTAAACGAAGAATGCTCTGCCGTATTACAACACAAGCTACCTCCTAAGCAAGATGTAATATCCCGAAATTTTGACTTACTAATTATTTAATAAAGGATCTAATTATTCGGGAAATTATGGGATTTAATAATTTTTATGAAGGGATTTTTTTTAGTAATTAAAAAGGAGTTTTAATCACTTAATGAATAAAAAGGGTTTTCACTCCTTTTCCTCCCTTATTTTCCCCAAGAAAAATTTTTCACCTCAAAACCTCCCTTGCCCGACTTGCTTGTGAGGAGGAAGGAGAGAAAATCTCTCCTTGGTGTTTAGGAATTTGTCGTCGGTAATCATTTGTTTTCTTTTATAGATTCGAGCCGTTGAGGAACGTTTCTAGCTTAGCAAGGGCTTTCAAAAACGCAGCAAATTCGGTAAGGATAATTCTATGCTGTCAAAAGTTTAACTTGATGCTGTAAAAGTTTAATTTAAGACTTCTATGCTTGTGTGCCACGGTTTTGGTGTGTTAAACGTTCCTAGTAGTGTGTTTTTGTGTTAGTTAAAATCTACAGTCGATATGATACCTTTGTATGGAGTTTTCTGGGCCTAAAGTGTTGTTTTGCTGCTGTGTTGTGGAGAAACGGCTCGTAAATCGTGTAGAGAGCTTTTAGGGTTTTAGTTTAAAACCAGTGGACGGGCGTCGCTTTGAGAGGACGGGGCGTCGATCTTGGTCTCAACTTCGAGGCGGGTGTCCGGATTCTCGGACGGGCGTCTAAAGGCTACTTTTGATTCAGGATGTAAAGTTTTACGGTGGACGGGCGTCCAAGTATAATGGACGGACGCCCAGTGCTAAAATCGATTCGAGATGTAACAGTTTCTTGGACTTGTCGTCGAGATCTTGGACGGGCGTCTACTTTTTCCAAACGGGCATCCAACATTTCAGACGGGCGCCCAGGTTTAAATGTTCTCTTCTTTGTTAGCTATGGATAAACCTTATGAGCATGTTTTGTAAGTTGTGTTTGGATGAGACAACGGTATTGATAACATTGGGTTTTGTATTTTGGGCATAGGAGTTCGTAGACCCGTAGTGGTTGGGCCGGATAGGGTAGCTCCTAAAGCCGTAAACCCGGAAGGTTTTCTTACGACTTCAATGACCCTACGTGTTTGGGGAGTTGCGCAGGCGAGTGATGTGGTCGGGCCGGATAGGGTAGTACCCGAAGCCGGGAACCCGGGAAGGTTTCCTTGCACCCCAGCACGTGATGGTCCATCTAGTATGGTACCATTGGATGACCTTTAGGACCCTCCTCTCTAGGGCTTTACCCTTTGAGGGATGTGCACATTCGGGACCTTTAGGTGGCTAGTTGTGATGTTTGGTATCTCATATGGGGCGAGTCGTAACTTTTATAGATTGGTTGGGTCCTTCATAAAGTTAGTAGTACCTTTCTTGAGTTGGTTTTACTTTTGTACACTAGATTTACTCTTACTCAACTTTATAGTTGACGGTTTGTACTTTCGTTTGACCTCGCTATGATCCATTTATGGGAGGCAGATTCTTAGCAGTATTTCTATGGATGTTTGCTTGTTCTTTGGGATGTCACGGGGTTTGAGAGCCACGTAGTCGCGATCCACATGTTGTCTACATTGTTTGAATTTTAAATTCTAAAGATTTTGATGTTCGTGATAATTACATTTTCTTTCGGATTTGTACTCACTTTAATATTTTCTTTCAAAATAATGAATGGTGAATGTTTATTTTCTTTCTGCTGTGGAATGTTGAATGTTACCGCCACGACTGTGTGTCGCGATGAGTGGCACTACGGTGACCAATACCGGCGGCCGACGGGATTGGAAACCGGGGTGTTACACAAGAAGACCCCGGGAGTTTCACTATCCCTTGTGAGATTGGAGGCTTCTTGTTTAAGAGGGTGTTGTGTGATCTTGGTGCAAGCATTAATCTAATGTCTTATGAGGATTATGTCAAGTTAGGAATTGGTGAACTTAAGAATACGGAGATGACTCTCCAACTTGCAGATAGGTCCATCAAGCGTCCAAAAGGAGTCATCGAAGACATATTAGTCAAAGTTGATAAGTTCTACTTCCCTATGGACTTTGTAGTCATGAAAATGGAATCTAGCTATTCTACACCCCTCATTTTCGGTCGACCTTTCTTAGCCACAGCTAGAACCCTAATTGATGTCCAGCGAGGTGAAGTAATCTTAAGAGTAAATGAGGATACGGTAACTTTAAATGTTTTTAAAGCTATGAAGCATCCATATACTTTGCATGATTCTTGTTCTTTTGTTGAAACTATGTCTCCTATTTCTTTGGAGGAAACTAACGTGCAGGAATTTGAGGATAGACTGGAGGAGTGCTTGTCGTGTTCCATCTATGAAGCAGAGGAGGAAGATGATGAGATGCATGAGGAATTATTTCATTTGAATGCAGGATGAGATTTTATCAAACAACCATGGCATAAGTTTTTGGAGTTGGAACTCACAGGGCCAGTGCTAAAGCCCTCAATCATTGAACCACTGGGAGATCTCGAGTTGAAACCACTTCCCTATAATCTTAAATATGCATTTCTTGAAAATGATGAGTTACTTCCTGTTATTATTTCATCGTCACTAACCATTTTACAGGAAGATAAGCTGTTAAGAATGCTCATAATGCATAAGAAAGCGTTTGGATAGAGTATTGCAAATATACGAGGTATCAGTCCCGAGATTTGTGGGCATAAGACCATACTCAATGATGATGCGAAGCCTTGTACCCAACCACAATGCAGATTGAATCCACATATGCAAGAAGTTGTCAAGAAGGAACTGATTAAGCTTTTGGAGATGGGTATTATTTTTCCAATCTCAGATAGTGAATGGGTGAGTCCAATGCAAGTGGTACCGAAGAAGGGAGGTTTTACAATAAATGAGAATGAGAAACATGAGTTGATCCCGACAAGAGAAGTGACTGGATACCGCATGTGCATTGACTTTCGGAAACTGAACGACCACACTAAGAAAGACCATTATCCGCTCCCATTTATAGTGCAAATGTTGGAACGACTGAGCGGACACAAATTCTACTGTTTCCTAGATGGTTATTCGGGGTACCTACAAACATTCATTGCAGCGGGAGATCGGAAGAAGACAACTTTCACTTGTCCCTATGGCACATTTGCTTACAAACGCATGCCATTTGGTTTATGCAACGCCCCTGCCACATTTCAGAGATGTATGACGGCTATTTTCTCTGATATGGTAGAGAAATTTCTGTAGATATTCATGGATAATTTCAGTATATTTGGAGATTCTTTTGATGAATGTCTGAATCATTTGGAGAAATTTTTAGAGATATGTGAAGACACCAACTTAGTTTTGAACTAGGAGAAATGCCATTTGATGGTATCGAATGGTATAGTGTTAGGTGACATAATTTTTGAAGAAGGGATGGAAGTTGATAAAGCAAAAATCGAAGTGATTGAGAAGCTACCACCGCCAGTTAATTTGAAGACGTTAAGAGGATTTCTTGGACATGCAGGATTTTATAGACGCTTCATTGCGGACTTCTCAAAAATAGCCAAGCCTCTTAGTCAATTGTTAGAGAATGATACACCTTTTGTATTTGATAGAGAATGCATGGAAGCTTTTGAAACATTAAAGAAGAAGTTGATAAGTGCTCCTGTCTTTGTTGCACCAGATTGGTCCATGCCATTTGAATTAATGTGTGATGCAAGCGATCTAGTAGTTGGAGCAGTACTAGGGCAACGCAATGGAAAGATTTTAAAGGCAATCTACTACGCCTCACATACCTTGAATTCGGCTCAAGTGAATTATGCCACAACTGAGAAAGAACTACTAGCAATAGTGTTTGCTTTGGACAAGTTTAGATCTTATCTAGTAGGTTCCAAGATGATTGTGCACACAGACCATGCAGTGTTGAAATACTTAGTAAGCAAGAAGGATCTGCGAAGCCCACGATCGTTGAGATGGATTTTTCTTTGCAAGAATTTGATATCACCATTGTGGACAAAAAAGGTAGTGAGAATGTAGTAGCAGATCATCTGAGCAGGTTGGATAATGTGGAAGAAGAAGGGAAATAGAGAGAGATTCAAGACACCTTCCCGGATGAGCAAATCATGGTAATTGACACCCCACCGATATTGCAACTTCTTAATGCTGAGCCAGAGCCAAAAGAGAACTCGCTATGGTTAGGTAACATTATGAATATTTTTCTTGTGGGTATATTCCCCCTTCCTGGACATGGCAAAAGAAGAAAAAATTCTTTCATGACTTGAAATTCTACTATTGGGAGAAACCAGATCTATTCCGGAGATGTACCGATGGCATATTCAGATGATGTGTCCCCGATAGTGAAATTTTTGGTATACTAGCCTTTTTCCATGGAAAGGAAGTTGGTGGACACCATGGAGGATGGAAAACGGTATATAAAGTTTTGCAATGCGGCTTTTATGGTCCATCCATTTACAAAGATGCATACCGTTTTGCTAAGTCTTGTGAGTCATGTCAGAAGTGGGGAGATGTCTCCAAGAGATATGAAATGCCCTTGCAACCTATTTTAGAATGTGAAATATTTGATGTTTGGGGTATAGATTTCATGGGGCCATTTCCAAATTCCTTTGGTAATCAGTTTATCTTAGTGATGGTAGATTATGCTTCAAAATGGGTTGAAGTCCAAGCCCTACCCACCAACGATGCTGGAGTGGTGATGAAGTTCCTTAAAAAGAACATCTTCACGAGATTTGGTACTCCTCGGGCAATCATTAGTGATTGAGGCTCTCACTTTTGTAATCGACCATTTACTAAACTTATGGAGAAGTATGGCGTGAAACATAAGATTGGATCACCTTACCACCCACAGACTAGCGGTTAGGTGGATGTATCGAACCGAGAGATAAAGAGGATTATTGAAAAGATGGTTGATACCAACATCAAGACATGGTCAGTGAAGTTGGACGATGCATTGTGGGCATATCATACCACGTATAAAACACCGATTGGTTGCTCCCCATATAGACTAGTCTTTGGAAAGTCATGTCACCTTCCCGTTGAGTTAGGGCATCGAGCATACTGGGCTATTAAATTCCTCAACTTTGATCCCACAAGTGTCGGAGAACATCGGTTGCTCCAACTCAACGCCCCGGAAGAATTTCGTTTAGATTCTTACGAGAACTCTCGCATCTATTAGGAACGCACGAAGACCATTCATGAAAAGAAAATCTTCCGTTGTGAGTTCCATGTGGGTGATAGAGTACTCTTGTATAATTAACGTTTGAAGCTTTTTCCAGGCAAGTTACAATCTCGGTGGCGAGGACCATACACCGTGGTGAAGGCACATGCATCAGGAGCCGTAGAGTTGACAGTTGGTGAGACGACGTTCTTGGCAAACGGGCATTAAGTGAAGATTTTTGTAGAAGGGGAAGGCGTTTCAAACGACAAGGAGGTCTTGTACCTCTTTGACCCCGATCAAGACTGAAGCAGTGCAGAGTCTAGCTATAGACTTTAAATTTAGCACCTTTTGGGTACTATCTTTCTTTTTACTTCTTAAGCATCATCTTTTGGTTTGACTTTGTGCTTACCTGCTACTTGCTTATGTGAGTAATTATTAATGGTATCCATGCACGATAATCTGTATAAATGCCATAAATTCTACCGTATAATCTCATCGAGCAAACGACGTTAAACAAGAGCGCTACCGGGAGGCAGCCCGTAATTGATAATTTTTGGAACCAATAACATGTTAGGGAGAGTTTTGATAAGATAGAATGAGAATTTAAGTGAAGAGTCAACTTATGGGAAACCAAAGAGTTTCAGCGTTTCAGTATAAACGCCGAGGGTGGATTCGGCGCACGCCGTATGTGATGCAGATTTTCGTTTTTTATTCAGAGAGTTTCGGCATTCCATACCTATACGCCGACAACCTTTTCGGCATACGCCGACTGTGACGGTTCGAATTTTAAGACGGTTTTCAGCTTTTTCTTCGCGCCCATTAACTCATTTCCATCGGTTTTCACACCCCAAAACCCTCACTTTTCCCCAACAAACACCCTTCATCTCCATAACTTCCCCTCCAACCCATTCCCTTCTCCTCATTTCATCCTCATCACTACCATACCAAAGATTTCTTCAATTCGTACAATTAGACAACTCAAAGTGCAAGAAAATTCTCGGCGGTGTGCTACCCAAATTCTGGTCATCTCCATCTTTTCCGGCGGTCTAGGACAACAAAGGTATGAACTTTGATGATTGACTCGAGATTGTTCTTTCAAACTTCCATTTTAATTATCTATCGAGTAATTTTTGAGTTTCAAGTTAGTCTGTTTATCTAAAAGTTGTTATCTGCACCACCAACCTCTTGTAGCCATGGAAAAATCTAGAGTCAACCCGAAGCTAGGAAGAAATGGAAAGCCGGTCGTGTTAAGTCACCTCTCCGTTGTCCACCGAATCATAATCTTACCCAATCATGTCCTAACCAAGGTTGAGAAATCCACGCAAGTTTTCGAGTTTTGCACTGACGCCACCAAGGCCTTTCGAACTTATTTTAAAGATCGTTCATTCATGATCGAAAGAGCCATTGATTTTTTTAGCGGTTAGTCAGAAGTCAAGGATATCATTGTAAGAAATTATTGGGAAAGCTTAGCCATGGAACGATGAGCATTTTAACTCTACCTTGGTCGCCGAATTTTATTCTATGCTTTCCACCATCGTAGTTGATGAGGGACATCTTGAGGTAGGTTTTGTATCCATTAGAGGTGACGATATTCCTTTTTCACCAGAAGCCATTAACTCTTTCTTTGGTTTACCTCATTTGCCCGATACACCTTCGTATGAGCAAATTTGGGAACTAGAATCCGCCCCAAAACCTATGAGAAAGCCAAAGAAGCAAGACGTTTTCTTTGTCCTCTAGTGTGTGGTTCCAAGGTCATTTTAATTTTGCACGCCTCTAAGGATGTGAAAGTTATGAAACACTTCTTAACCTTTAATGTTCAACCATCCAACCATGTTCATGCTTTCAATGCTGCAGACGCCTGTCTTACTTATGCTGTCTTCAATAACTTGTTTGTCAACTGACGATACGGGATTTCACCCCTCCACGTGGAATTATCTAATTAAACTAGCTGGCGTGTGGGGGAGTCCAAGCCTCTGGTATACGCCTCGGGTCGAATAAGTGACGTGTCGATGAAGACCACAGCAGCCAACAGATTTTGCAAGTGTCCCATCTCGAACACCCATGTCGGTGGCATACGAGTCGAGACCAGAGTTCCAGCCCAGCTTCACAAGCCCAATATCTATGGGGTTACTTGGGAAAGGGGCAAGGCCCAATAAGGGTTATTTGTGTCAATAGACAGCACCACCATAAGCTTTAGGGCAGAAGGTGGACATGGATTGACCCGATAGCTCTATACTTGAAGGACGAAATTCTGCCGTCTGGCAAGTCCCAAGCCAGAAAAGTTCGACTACAATCCTCCAGGTATGCTCTGTTTGATTACGTCCTTTATCGTAAATCTTTTGTGACCCCATGGATGCGATGTGCCTCAGAGGATGAGGGGGCATATCTTCTCGAGGAAATACATCGGGGAGTTTGCGGCAACCACTGTGGAGCTCGAATGCTAGCAAGAAAGTGTAAACTAGTAGGTTATTTTTGGCCTTCAATGCAAAAAGATGCCAACCGTCTGGTGATGAGATGCAGAGTTTGCCAAGTGCATGACGTGATAACACACCAGCAAGCGCAGGAAATGAATGCCATCGAATCGGTATGGCCATTTGACGAGTAGGGAGTCGACATAGTTGACCCTTTACCTCGAGCTCCGGGAAACTTCAAATTTATGGTGGTAGAAGTGGACTATTTTACTAAGTGGGTTGAGGCCAAGGCTCTTACCGACATCAGAGCCTCGACCATCAAAAAATTTCTCTAGAAAAATATCTTATGCAGGTTTGGGGTGCCGAAGTATTTAATCTCGGATAATGGAACTCAGTTTCTCGATGAGAGGGTGCAAACTTGGCTTAAAGAATACAAGATCGAGCACAAACCGACCTCAGTGGCCCGGCCTCAGTCCAATGTGCAGGACAAACACATGAATAGATAGATAAAGTTTGGTTTGAAGAAACGATTAGAAGATGAGGGTCGAGATTGGGCTGCTCAGCTTCCTAGCATCTTGTGGTCGTATTGGACAGCTCCTAATACGGCCACGCAGGAAACCCCTTTTGCCTTGGCCTAAGGATGTGAAGTAGTGATACCTGCAGAGATCGGATTATCATAGCCTCGAGTTCTTGCCTACAACATCGAGACCATTTCCGACGATATACGACAAGAGAAAGATAATGTCGAAGAGAGGAGAGAAGTTGCAGCACATCGAATGGAAAATTACAAGAGGAAAATCTCGCAGTACTACAATGCAAGAGTGAAGTACAAATACTTCCAAGTGGGTGACCTCGTGTTGAGAAAACGAGGCAAGCAGGCAAGATCCAATAGGCAAACTTGAGCCGAATTGGGAGTGTCCTTATAAGATTCTGAAAGTCCATCCTAAGGGATCGTATCAACTGGGTAGATCGGATGGATGTACAGTGCCCCGAACTTGGCACGCCGCCAACCTCAGGAAATATTATGTTTGATTTGTTTGTTTCTTTATTTCATTTGCAGTCTTACTTTCCTAGTTATTTGTAACAAGTCGATACGACAGTTGGTCTCGATGCTTTTTATCTAAGTGATTTTCTTTCCAAATTATGCTTTACTTGCAAGTTCATGTAAAAAAAAAAGAGGTGGAAGAAAAAAGAGCAAAAGTCGACCGCAACAACGATCCATCGACATGATGGAGTTGGAATAAAATGGTGAATAAAGCCAAGTCAATGACAGTGCTTAAATCACCCCCGACCTGCCAATAAGCCACGATGCGAGGCGGTTGGAAGATCCCACGAAGGATACCTTATTCGACCAGTTCATAAGCATCACGAAGGCGCGACGGTCGAATAAGGGATTGTCGGTCGACAATCGAATTGAGCTCCGACCAAATAGCCAAGTCAAGCCCATGAGGCAGTACAATGCTAGGTCGACTCGTATTCAAGTGTACCATGAGTCATGTACTCACACTACATTTCGAGGGGCTTAGAGGAATTAAGTCCAAAGGACTACACCTCATAAAGCAACGTCTAAAGGGAATTAAGTCCAAAGGACTACACCCTAGGCAAATAATCAATAACACAAACGACATTCAATGAAAAAGTCAAAATTCGAAATTCAAAAATTGAAAGAGTTTCAGAGATCGAATTACAGACTCGACTCGAAAATAATCACATCCAGATAAATAAAAGTTGATCAAAGTCATTACAACCACATCGAATAACATTGTTTCAAAAAATGATAATGCGGAATAAATTCAAGCAGCAGGCTGGTTCTAAGTGGAGGCATCGGGGTCGGTTGTCTCCTCCCGAGCATCATCCCCCTCTCCATCATCACCCATTGCAGGGGCAACATACTTGTCAGGAAATGCCACCTTGAAATCCGTGAAGTATCGACTATAACGAGGATGGCCTCGAGGATCGTATAAATGAGCCTTCTCGATGCTAGAAACTTCAAAGTGCGGGATGACCATCTTGACACGATCAAGAGCATTCGAGAATCCCCTTCATAGCCTCGACTCATCGCAAAGTCATGTCATTTTCAAGTTCGGCGGAAGCCAGGAAGTCTTTTTGTCGGAGTCCAGGAAGCTGCATAGCTATCGACTTCATATTTAAGGTCGTCTCGAGCTTTTGAGATCCTGCAAATTCAGCCTTTACTTCAACAAACTCCGATTTTACCTTGGCAAGCTCCGCTTCGCCGGATAAGTCTTTGTGCGCTTTGGACAATTCGTCTTGAGAGGTTGCCAAGTCGGATTCAAGTCCGAGACGCCGACCATCCATCTTTTTTCTGCTGATTTTCGCCGATCTCGAATTCAGCCGATTTATCATCTCTTTTGTTCCTCGAGAATAGCGGAGGGGACTCGATCCGGTTCATGGCCACTTTAGCCATTAGCCGAGCCTGCAAAGGGTATGACGTTTATACATGTAGCCAACAAAAAGTCCCAAAATTAAGAAAAGGAAGCAAAGACTTACAGCTCGGATGATCTTAGTGAAATAATCGCTCAACTCCTCAGGAGCCATGATTTCTATCTCGGAAATACTCACGCCAAGGATCGTTTCGCTGCCACTCGAGACTTGAGGAGGGAGGTTGCGAGCTTCTTTTCCGGCTCCATGTCTCACCTCCGTGGTTTTCTGGCGCTTTCTTGGGACGAGACTCCCTTCAGGTTGCTCGATCACCTGGGCCTCGTCAGGCTGCTCTCTCAGGATGTCGGATGTCGACGCAGGAGTAAAAGATCGGGCCGGAGTCTTTTGACCCCCAGAGATGATTGTGCCCGACACGGGCCTCTTCGATTCAATACCAGCTAGTCGCTGGATCTCCTTGGGATCCACCCTCTTGGGGTTAGGCACTTTGCCCACCTCCTCCAACATTGAGAAAAAATCCACTGCAAAGAGAGGACAATCGACATTAATATACGATAAATACAGAAGTAAGTATAGAAAAAAGAAAAAATGCAAAAGTGTAGCAGCTCGACAGAGTGAATAAAAATCCTACGCAATATTCTAACGTCCTCGTCGAGTTCCAAATAAGCACCCGGACCCACCGTCTCGATATCAGCGAAAGGATATAAAGAATGTAGGTTTTGAGTTGCGACATCGGGGCTAACCCTCTCGAGAATCCTGCATTCGGGGGCATCAGAGTCCAGCTTATCATGCCATTTTTTAGGCCTCTTATACCAAGTGTGGATATCGACATCTTCTAACCCGTGACGGATGAAGAGAAAATGAGGCTTCCACTCGCCCTAGGACGATGTCACTCTTCTCACAAATTCCGAGACCAGGGGACGCCTCTGGAAAGTGTACCATCCCGCATCTTGCAGGGCTTGGATCGATTAGTACTGCCTGAATAGCCAGACTCAGAATTCAACTTTGGCTATTCGACACGCCAATACGAAACCCATAACACTCATAATTCCATTTGGAGCAAGTTGTGTGATGCTGATCTGATAATGGCGGAGGACATCTATGAGGGCCGGGTCGAAGGAAACCTTAATCCCTCTTTCAATTATGCCTCGTAAATGGCACGAGAACCCAGGGGAGGATCACAAGCATCATCTTTGAAATCTCCTATGAGAAACTTTGATATTTTCAGGAGAATAATGGATACCATACTTTGCACAGTGGCCTTTGCTTTTTCTGGGGTTAAGATGGATATACAACCATAGGGCCCTTGGCCTTTCATCACAGTTTTACGTTTATTGGGAGCAGTCGAGAAGTCGATTCCTCTCCTCCTCCCTCTTCTTTTTCTCTGGCTATCCTCTCGCCGGAAGCCTGAGGCTGCTCTGAAACTGTTCTCTCCGCCGATTCCTCTCCTCCCTCAACAAGTTCCTCCCTATTTTGAGAATCACCCTCACTACTAGACATAGGGTTGAGGAAAGATACAAGAAATAAAAGACGAAGAAAGAATCTATATGAGAAAGTGCCTTACTTGTATTTTCGGATAAAACAGGGTATTTGAAATAGCAGGTGAGAGACTCCGGATCCCAGGACTCCTTATATGCTGCAAATCCTCAAAATGATTTGAAAAGATAGGATTTGGGGCAGTTATAGAGTTTGAGGCACGGTAATCAAGGATACAATCCCCGTGTGGACCGATAGGAACGCGTCGTTTCCTACACCCATTAATGCTGATACAGCGTGACGTCACCCTACGACAGCCTACATCGACTAAGGAGACAGCTATATTCCCGAAAGAAGGCCATGTATCGAAAGATAATTCAAATTTTTAGATCCGACTTCAGCATACGAGGTAGGTTTCTCTCCGATCTGGGGGGCTTATGACGATATGGGATTTCACCCCTCCACGTGGAATTATCTAATTAGACCAGCTGGCGTGTGGGGGAGTCCAAGCCTCTGGTATACGCCTCGGGTCGAATAAGTGACGTGTCGATGAAGACCACAGCAGCCAGCAGATTTTGCAAGTGTCCCATCTCGAACACCCATGTCGGTGGCATACGAGTCGAGACTAGAGTTCCAGCTATTAAGGGTGATTTTATACGTTTTATAAGGATATATTTTATGTCAATTTCCCCTATATCTGTATGTTTTTCATAGAAATCGAGCTTTATATTGAAATATTGAGCAAATGAGTTTAGAAGTATTAAAGTGCAAAATCGAGCTAATTATGTGATTTTATTGGATTAATATCTTTAGATGTAAGATGTTACATTTTGCATGTTTTTATCGTGATGTAGTGCGCTTGCATGAGGTGGAACGAGCTTGAATGGTGTTCATTTGAAGATCTAAATGCAAGTAGAAGAAGAAGGAAGAAGATTGGAGCTCAAGTTTGAAGTTGAAGTGAAGATGGTGGACTGAACGTCCAAGGACTTGAACGAGCGTTCAACATGAAGTTTGGGTGGACGGGCGCCCAAGAGAAGCTATTCGATCTGAGGATGTGCAGATTTTTATTAGACGAAGCGTTCACCTCCATCCAGAAGAATAGACGAGCGTCCAAAGGAGTGGACGGGCGTCCTTAAACCGACATCAGCACAGCCGACTTAAACATCTATAAATAGCAACGCGGATTTCAACCCTAAACATATATTATTGAGACCTATTGATACAAAATCATTAGAGAAAAAACCCTAGGCGGCCCTAGCCCCTTTGGGGAGGCTGGGGTTGCGGATTAGTTAGGTTTTTGTTTTCGTTTTCTGTTCTTGTTCGACTCCATGGTGCTGTCCTGAAGCTGTGAACTTGGAGTAGCCATGGGAGATTTTCCAGCAGCGTTTTTATTCTTTCTTTGGATGATTTTATGAGTGTTTTAATTAAAGCTTGTTTCTTTCTTTTGATTATTTGTTATGCAACGCATATCGAGAGATTGTTGTTATTGATGTTTACCGTATGACGAGAGTCGGTGTAAACCCTAGATCACCGTAGGAAAGATTGGATCTTTAACCTATAAGTAACGAGAGTTGATTAGGTTGAATATCTAGATTGTTAGATTGAGAAATCTTGCACCTTGGTTGAAAGCGTTAATCTTTAAGATCGAGAGATAAAAGATTGATAGGAGAACTTTTCTAAGAGATTAGGAGTTCATACCTTTGATAGGTGAATCACAATTTTAGTTAAATCATCATAAGATAATCTAGAGAGGAAATTAAGGGTTGCGGGATGGTGGATCATTGCTTGTTCTATGTTTAATCGCTATAGTCATTATCATGCTTTTATGAGTTTTATTGTTTTTCTCGTTTATAGTTTAGTTATGTTCGCAACGATCTTTCCTGCCTTGGACTGACATTCCTCTGTCCAGTTTATCTTTTCGTTTTGTTATTTTAAGTTTTAATAATAATAGTATCAATCTTAGGAAAATTAATGAACTAGATACCCCGATTCCCTGAAATCGACTCCGGTTGTAGCTACTATACTACGATCCCTGCACTTGGGGTAAACCGGATTATTTTATTACTTGTTTGTTTTCCTTAGATAAAATCCGTGACAAGTTTTTAGCGCCGTTGCCGGGGAATCGGTACGGTTGTCTAGTTTTCATTAATTTTTCTATTTTTGTCACGAACTTTTTTAGGTTTGATAGGTTTCATAGGTTGTCTATTGTCGTTTTTAGGTTTCATAGTTTTGTTTTCGTTTTTAATAAACACTAGGGTCTCTGTTGTAATGATATGATATTAGGTTTTTTCGGGTTCTGCTTTGTCTTCGATATAAGTCGAGTCTGCATTGTGCTTTCTCTGCCGAGTCGACGGGCGTCCATAGTAAGTGAACGCCCGTCCATCCCAAAACGCATCAACGCTGTTATGTTTTTAAAGAGTCAGACGAGCGTTTTCCTTTTTCCCCAAACGCCCGTCTGCTCTATGTGGTTCTGGACGGGCGTCTGCATGCCTGAACGTCCGTCCGCCTGAATATGCTTTAAACGTCCGTCTGTTTTGACCGAAAGCCGATCGATCATCGCGTTTTTTTGTGAATAGATTTTATCTTGATACATACGTCTATTATTTGACATGGATATTTTATTGTGAGCCTCTGTGGCCGTTGTATATATGCGTAGATGTCCTGTTCTTTCACCGTTATGGTTTTCTTTCCATCTATTGCAGTCCATGTTGAGTAACTCACCTAGTTAGATGTGATTCCAATTTGATTTATGTTGTTCCTTTTGTCGTCTATCTAGGGTGTTAGGGTTGTTAAAGGCATGTCTACATTTCGCATGGCAAGCTTCTGTGGCTTTGCATAATCGAATTTTGTTGCGCTTCTATGGCGTTATTGAGTAGATGTTTATATATTTGACCTCGCTTAGATTAGGGCGACATCTATGGAATTAGTTGGGCTAGTTTATTTTCTTTATTTTCGTTTTGCCTTTTTAGTATAGTTGCATATCATTTAGTTGCATTGTATTTTATTCTGTTTATTCTTTTTATTTTTATTTATCTTTTTAGTGCACCTAGCCCTGCTACTTTGTAGTGTCCTCTATCCTCATTTCTGTATGCACATGTTGGGCTTATTTGTATTGTAAAGCTTCTGTGGCTTTATGTTTGACGCTTAGGTGTCCTGTGTTTTCCTTGTGTGGTGATTGTTCCATCTGAGAAATTATATCTTGTGCTTCTATCTTGTCTATGATTATTTTTGCCATGTTATACCCCCCCTATGTTCCCCGAGATACTGCCATGTTTTTCAAGTGACGCAGGTACATTTATCGCTGTTTTGTCAAGTTAACTTTGGATTTGAAGCTGGGAAGGACTCCATATGACATCACCATTGTTGTCTTCTTCGGCCAATCTTCGGATCATTACCAAATCAGCTAAGTTCTTTAATCTTTTCTTTAATTCTGCACAACATGAGGACATGTTGTGGTTTAAGTGTGAGGGAAGGTTTGGTTGGTTAGTTAGTACCTACATGATATTTGCCCAATTTAATTATGATTACCATGCTGAGAACTTAATTTTTATACCATTCTTACAAAGTGCTGAATCTTAAAATTTTAACAAAATTTTGTTTTGTCTCGAGCGAGTACATTCCTTTTTGCTTGGCTTACTAGTTTTTGATTTTCAACTACGATACTATATAGTCATTGATGATGTATACTGTATGTTTAGTAGGTTGGATGTTTCACCCGATATTATTTTTCACGAGCCATATTAAATGATGAGCTAAAATATAAAGCTGTATCCGTTTGGATTAGTAATTTTCGATTATCTTATAATTTTGTACTTAGTGCTAATATGCATGTTCGGAGAATTATAATAGGTTGTGGTTAGAGTCGGAGTATGATATACTGTGAATGTCTTAGGTTTGAATGTGATAAGCAAGATATAACTTTTAAGTGTGCTGGAAAGTTGTTTAATAACAAGATTGAGTATGTCGGAAGCTAGTCAATGATTTGAGTGCGATAGGGTATACCACGTATGTCCTATACCACTATGATGACCAAAAGCTCACGACAGTCAGAAAAAGCTGCCATATGATTTGAGTAAGGTAGGGTATATCTCGAATATCCTATTCTATTATGAGGGCAAAAGCTTATTCTGATTTGTGTCTAAATTTAAAAATTTAATTAAATCAACTTATATAAGGTAGTGAAAAGAATGACTTAGTTATCGTCTACCTTATCCCCAGTATAAACTGAAAGGCATGTTGTAGGGATTATCCTCTGAGTATGTCGGAAAGATCCTAAACGCATTTTATTATCCTTTTCGGGACATGTTATGTTTTGTAGGGTGCGTGTTATAAGTGTCGGTTATTCTTTGGTTTAGATGGGTATTTCTTTGGTTGCTTGAGAAAAATTCAAGTGTGGACTTAGTGGAAGTTTAATATGGCTATGCACACACACACCGGGGGTGAACGTCGATTTATTACATATGCTTTGTATTTGTTGAAAATGACTGTATTTTTGGTTGGAATTTTGTTATCCTACGCCTAGTTTTTGTTTTGTCTTGCTCGGGACGAGCAAGGTTTAAGTGTGGAGGAGTTGTTAAGGGTGATTTTATACGTTTTATAAGGATATATTTTATGTCAATTTCCCCCATATCTGGATGTTTTTCATCGAAATCGAGCTTTATATTGAAGTATTGAGCAAATGAGTTTTAGAAGTATTAAAGTGCAAAATCGAGCTAATTATGTGATTTTATTGGATAAATATCTTTAGATGTAAGATGTTACATTTTGCATGTTTTTATCGTGATGTAGGTACGCTTGCATGAGGTGGAACGAGCTTGAATGGTGTTCATTTGAAGATCTAAATGCAAGTAGAAGAAGAAGGAAGAAGATTGGAGCTCAAGTTTGAAGTTGAAGTGAAGATGGTGGACGAACGTCCAAGGACTTGAACGCAGCGTTCAACATGAAGTTTGGGTGGGACGGGCGCCCAAGAGAAGCATTCGATCTGAGGATGTGCGATTTTTATTAGACGGCGTTCACCTCCATCATCAGAAAGAATAGACGGCGTCCAAAGGAGTGGACGGGCGCCCTTAAACCGACATCAAGACACGGCCGACTTAAACATCTATAAATAGCAGCGCATGGATTTCAACCCTAAACATATATTATCGAGACCTATTGATACAAAATCATTAGAGAAAAAACCTAGGCGGCCCCATCCCCTTTGAGAGAGGTGGGGTTATGGATTAGTTAGGTTTTGTTTTCATTTCTATTCTTGTTCGACTCCATGGTGCTTTGTCTGAAGGTGTGAACTTGGAGCAGCCATGGGAGATTTTCCAAGAAATGCGTTTTTATTCTTTCTTTGGATGATTTTGTGAGTGTTTTAATTAAAGCTTGTTTCTTTCCTTTGATTATTTGTTATGCAACGCATATCGAGAGATTGTTGTTATTGATGTTTACCGTATGACGAGAGTCGGTGTAAACCCTAGATCACCGTAGGAAAGATTGGATCTTTAACCTATAAGTAATGATAGTTGATTAGGTTGAATATCTAGATTGTTATATTGAGAAATCTTGCACCTTGGTTCGAAAGCGTTAATCTTTAAGATCGAGAGATAAAAGATTGATAGGAGAACTTTTCTAAGAGATTAGGAGTTCATACCTTTGATAGGTGAATCATAATTTTAGTTAAATCATCATAAGATAATCTAGAGAGGAAATTAAGGGTTGCGGGATGGTGGATCATTGCTTGTTCTATGTTTAATCGCTATAGTCATTATCATGCTTTTATGAGTTTTATTGTTTTTCTCGTTTATAGTTTAGTTATGTTCGCAACGATCTTTCCGGCTTTGGGTGACAATCCTCTGTCGGTTTATCTTTTCATTTTGTTATTTTAAGTTTTAATAATAATAGTATCAATCTTAGGAAAATTAATGAACTAGATACCCGATTCCCGAGATCGACTCGGTTGTAAGCTCTTATACTACGATCCTCGCACTTGGGGTAAACCGGATTATTTTATTACATGTTTGTTTTCCTTAGATAAAATCCGTGACACCGGCCCGACTTCACAAGCCCAATATCTATGGGGTTACTTGGGCAGGGGCAAGGCCCAATAAGGTTTATTTGTGTCAATAGACAAAGACCGCCATAAGCTTTTAGGCGGAAGGTGGACTTATGCCTATAAATACATTAATCCAGGAACTGCGTAAGGCTTGATTCCTGGACAGTACACTGGATACGTAGGCAATCCAAGATACATTCTTGGACTCAGCCCCAAAACCCTAAAAAACACCACCTTTAACACAGTTCGAGCCGTGCATATTCTTCTTGACTCACCCTTAGATTACACGTGGCCCTGTCAAACCGGAGGTGCGTAATTTAGCATCATCATCAATGTTGGTGAGATAATCTTTAGGAAGATCATCGATTTTGCTCATCAAATGAATAAGACTAGGCTTGCTCCATTTCCTCATCTCATTTCCGCCATGTGTACTAATGAGCACGTTCTTGAGTTTCCCGGTGATGTATTGATGCCACCTTGTCATATTAAGATTGATCCAGGTATCAGGGACACCCCTGAGCCTGAAGGCGTGCCCACCGGAGCCTTTCCCCCTAACCCTTCTGCACCGTTGGGTAATTCATCTATGATGGGTATGCTCCACCACCTAGACTCTGAGATAGCAATTCTTCGGTGTGGTCAAGTGGCTATGAATACCAATCAAATTCATTTAGCAGAACGAAACCTTTTGTGGGCCAATGATATTCGATCTGGCATTCGTAGTCAGCAAGCTTTGCTTTTTGCAATGTGCCCGAACCTTAGGCTTCGTCCAGAAAATTTTCCCCCTTGTCAAGAGTTACCCTATACCCTACCTCCTTGGGTCCCAGCTATACCTATCCATACACCACACACCTGGTCTACCCCTGCTGCAAACCCTTTGGGTGGTGCGTTTGATTTTTCTACTACAGGTACAATCTCTGAGCCAACACGTTTTGAGCCTTTCTAGGCACCTTTTGGCTCTAGACCATTGAGTGAGGGATTGTCGAGCATGAGTCTGGACAGCACTGTGGTTACTTCTGTTGTTGATGCACGAAACGGTTTGGATCCTATGACATCTTCTGCTGCTGAGTATATGGGAGCCAATCTTGGTAATGCTGATACAAGTCTGGGGTTGAGCATGAACTCTTTTGCTGCCATGACGGCTAAGGGCATGGAGGATGATGACGATAGCTCTTTTGATCCATATTGTTGACTCTTGAGAGGATTGTGAGGATTTATCAAAACTACTTCTTTGTTTGTTATTTGGATGCCTAGTTGGCATGAAAACCATTTTCTTTTATTTTGTTGAACCTATTTGTAAGAACTTATGACGTGTTTTGTATGATATTGTTCTGTGGGAATGATTAGTTGCATCTTTTGAAGTTTGTTTGATATCTTTGATTGCCATACTTGTGCCTAGCTCCTTTCTTAGTGTTTGGTAATTTTTGATACATGAGATACACAATTTACGTTATTTGAGGGAATGCAGAGACATTTGGCGCACGCCGATTTTATAAATATAGTTGGTCGGCGTACGCCGATTTCTTGTCTGACATGACCTAGCACATCACACTTTTCTGCACCATTCAGAATATTTTCAGGAATCTAGGGCACATACCACTTTTTTACCACGGCACACCTAGAAAACCGGTGTACGCCAATTTTCTTGAAAGTCGATATTTCCCACCTTTTGTGAGTCTTTTCCTATTATAACTCTCTCAAAACCCTATTTACCCATCATTCATACACCATCATACTCACTAGCCTCCAAATTTCTTTCTTCCTCACTCATCTCCTCTACATCATGTCTTCTCCATCTTCTCCAACCCTATCACCACCCCTTTATGATGAGGATCCCCTCTCGAGGTGCCACCGTTCTTCGCCACATGTCCTCTGCGCCACACTGACTACTTTAGCAGCGCTCCTCCTCAACTTGAAAAATGCCTTAATCATCGTAATATTTCACCCCCGATAGAGTTACGCATTGGCTACCAACTGTGCCAGTGCTTTTCGGAAACACCTTGTGGTCGTGCCAATATCACTCATGTCAGAGAATTCTACTCCACGCTCACCGCCACTATCATTCATGGGAAGCAAACCAACCCTTTGAAGATGCGAGGGGTAAGCGTTCTTTTTGACCCTTAAATGATTAACAATGTTTTCAATCTTGGGTATTTTAATCAGAATCCGGCCCTACACTATGAGGTCGTTTGGAACCTCCATGACCCCGTTTGTTTCTGCCGTAAAGCGTCTGAGGCTCGCACCTACTTTTTCCCTCAGCGGGGTAGTATGCCCCACGGGCCGACTATTTCTGATATTTCAAGGGAGATGTGCGCTGTCAAAAGTTTCATTAATTCCCGCGTTTTCCTTTCTGCCGATCGATGTCGCAAAGATTTCTGATGAGGAGATTATCTTGATGTATGCCATTCGCACTGATATTCTTGTGAATTGGGGTCGTCTCAACCACTCTTCAATCGTCCAATTTGCTTCCTCTCCTTGGGCTAACGCTGAGATCACACTTCTTTTTCCTTGGTTGATTACCCTGCTGTGTGCTCGCATCCCCACCGATCCGACGGATGAGATGTTTCCAAGCAAGAATGCGAGAGGTGCTCTGCTACCCGTAGATCTGGTCGATGATTCATCTAGTGCGGTAGAGGATTTTCCCAATGATATTTCTGATGAGGAGTGATATTTGAGCTTTACCTAGTCCTTGTTATTTTCTGTTTGGTTGTGTGGTTTTCTATGAATGTAATTTGATGTGTAATAATGCTCTCTGTGAGCCCGACTTTTTCATTCCCCATGCTTTTTTGAACTTGTTGTGCACATTGTTTTTTCTATTTGTGGTGTTGCATGTTAATTTGATACAGGCATTTGTGCTTAGCTACTTCTTTTGAAATGCCTTGTTTGATTACTTTCCCCTTGCATGCAATTACCCCCATTATGCTTGGTATTCGCTTTTTTCCAGTCTACGCCGCTTTGATCACCAAGCCACTTGCTTTTCAAAAAAATCGGTGCTTGGATGACCACCTCGGCATACGCCGGCCGATCGCCGAATATCTCTGTATCAAGATCGCATTTTCGGCGCCGTAAGCCCAGTTGGTTTACAACGATAGTTTTGTATGATCTTCCTTTGTCTCGTAATTGCTTATTTTGATCACTCTCTTTCCTCCTAACTACGGCTCCTTGACACTCACTTCGCATTGAGGACATTGCAAGTTCGTAAGTGGGGAGTGGAGCCGTAGTTAGTCAGGAAGAGAGAAATGTTTGACACTAAATACTCAAGAAACACTTAGATTGTGTTCGTCTTCCCGCATTATAAGCATATAATACCCCTTGTGTAAATGAAAAGGTGTTGACAATTGATTGTGCAAACTAAATGGAAAATGTAGATTGAGTGATGCAAGAGAACATGTAAGTCTAGTCTTAAAGGGTAGGGTGAACCCCTTTTGCACGCATGATTTTAACTATCTCGCATTGCAAATTGTTGTGAAATCTTTCGAGCAATCATCATGATAGAGTCTAGAACATAAATTTGTCGCTCATTTGAGACGAATAATAGGCATTGGAAACAGAATAGGGATGAAGATTTTTGGCATTACTTTGACTCAACCATAGCCAAATGGCCTACCTGTACATAAATTACCTTTCTGGCCCTACCTCAACCTTGTAGAGTGGCGAGACCTCACTCGAAACGAGCCATCGTATTTAGCCTCATGATAATCCGACCCTTAATCAAATTTCGGTCTACATTCCCTTGACTTCCCGCAAGTATAACAAGTATCTATGGATTGTGTGGTTGGTCATAGTTTGGAGTAGTGGTTGGATGACCTTAGTCGGCTCGAGTTGGTGTTTCCCCACTTTATAATCCTTTTTCAAGTTTTCCTTTTTCAAAAAAAAAGAAAATAAAAAATCTTATTCAATTTTTATGTGCTTTGGTCGATTTAGTTTCCAAAAATCCCAAATTCAAGTTTGAAGAGAGTTTGAGAAAGCAATAGTAATTGAGTAAAATCAACTTGTTTATTCAAGATAAAAGAATGAGTATTAATAGATACAAGCTTGAAGGTGAGAGGTCCTAGTATAGTATTAAGTGCTATGGGCGGCTAGATACTCCTATGGGCGGCTATTACATAATAGGACTAAATAGAGTTACTTTATGACATATTAATTTTTTATACAATACAATTAATATGTCATGTTACAAATAATGTATACAAGTAAAGTGTTACACGAAATAATATGGTAATATTTCCACACCCCCTCAAACTGGGTTGTATATGTCTATACATCCAAGTTTGCTACTCAGTCTGCTGAACATAAGTGGTGGAATGACCTTTGTGAGAATATCAGCATTCTGGTCTGCTGAGGGAACATATTGAAGTTGAATTATCTGGGCATCAATCTTCTCTTTAAGGAAATGTCTGTCAATGTCCACATGTTTTGTCTTATCATGATGAACATGATCCTCTCGCCATGCATAATCTTTGAATTATTGTCACAGAGTATGATAGGTTCTTTGAAGGGGTTCTTTGAAGTTTAGTAAGGACTCTTTTCAGCCAAAGTGCTTCACAAATGCCCAAAACAAGTGCCACGAGTTAAAGCCAAGATCGCTTCAGAGACAGAGAGTCTGTTTCTTGCTTCTCCAAGTGACAAGGTTACCTCATACATATGAACAATAGCATGTGGTAGATCTTCTATCAATGTGGCAACCTTGACCCGATCAAGATCGGTATAGACCTTAGCGATCTCTCTCGGTAGACTTAGTGAAATGTAAGCCTTGGCAGGAGTTGACTTTAAGTACCTCGGTATTCCGTGAGACGACTTCCCAATGTTGCTCAAGAGGGCAATGCATGAATTACCGACAAGGTCGACTCATAAGCAATATCGGTCATGTATGGGAGAGGTAAATGAGTTTCCTACAAGCCCTCGATATTGTTCTTTTCTTATAGCAATATTACCATGCACTAGTGGATTATTGGGGTCTACTGGAGAGTAGCTGGTTTGCACCCTAGCATGCCAGTTTCCTTCAGCCGGTCCAGCACATACTTTCTCTGTGAGGCTGAGATACCCTGGTTGTTTCTTGCTATTTCCATGCTAAGGAAATACTTGAGGTAGCCCAAATCTTTCACTTGAAACACTTTTGCCAGTAAGGTCTTCAATTTTTGGATCTCAGTAGGGTCATCACCAGTAAGGATGATATCATCCATATAGACAATAAGGATGGATCTTCTCTTATTGATTATTTTTATAAACATGGTGTGATCTGAGTTGCACTGATGATATCCAGCAGCTTTAACCACAGTAGTAAGTTTGCCAAACCATGCTCTTGGGGACTGCTTCAGGCCATATAGAGATTTCCTCAGTTTGAAAACTTTCCCTTTAGTGTGAGTGTTGGTGAAACCAAGAGGTACATTCATATAGACTTCCTCAGTGTGGTCACCATTTAGGCTGGCATTCTTGATGTCCAATTGGTGGAGTGGCCAGTCAAGTTGGACAGCAAGGGACATTAGCACCCTGACTGTGTTTAGTTTTGCCACAGGTGCAAATGTCTCTTTGTAGTCAAGTCCATATGTTTGAGTGAAGCCCCTTGCGACCAGTCTATCTTTGTACTTGTCAATAGTACCATCAGCATTGTACTTGATGGTGAATAGCCATTTACAACTGACTGTCTTCTTTCCTTGTGGGAGAGTGGTGAGATCCCAAGTATGGTTGTCAAGAAGAGCAGTCATTTCAGTTTTGACAGCAGCCTTCCACCTGTCATGTTTGAGAGCTTCCTGTATATTTTGAGGAATGGAATGAGTATCCAAGTCCTGTGTAAAAATAGAAAAACCAGGAGACAACTGATCATATGACACATAATTATGAATAGAGTGATCAGTGCATGATCTCTTTCCCTTTCTGACAGCAATGGGTTTGTCATCAATATCAGTAGAAGTGTTCATAAGTTCAGGAGTTTGAGGAGTATCAGTAGGTTGCTGAGGTTTAGTAGGTTCAGGAGGCTGCTGAAGGTCAGGAATCTGCTGATGAGCAGTTTGAATGTTAGGAGTTGGATGAGGGATTGGAACGGGCTCAATTTCCTCAACTGAGGATGTAGTGGGAGTTAGAGGACTATGAGAAGGGGAAATGCTTCTATTTCAATATGGTTTCCATCTGTGACTGTCTCGGTAGGTTTACTGTAGTATGGGGTTTTTTCAAAGAATTTTACATCCATAGAATTGTAGAACCTTTTGTCACTGGAAGAATAACACTTGTAGCCCTTTCTGTCTTTGGCATAACCCAGGAAAATACACTTACGAGCTTTGGGTTCAAGTTTGCTTTTGTTTTGGGCATGAATATAGACAAACACAGTACATCCAAAGATTTTTGAAGGCAAGTCAGCAATGAGATGAGGACAGGGATGAGTTGTCAGTAGGGGTTGGATGGGAGTCTTGAAATCTAATACTCTGATGGGTAACCTGTTGATCAGATATGTGGCTGTTAATATAGCTTCACCCCACATGTATTTTGGCACATGTGTGGTGAACATAACTGCTCTAGCCATCTCCAATAAGTGCATGTTCTTCATCTCAGCAACCCTATTTTGCTGAGGTGTTTCTACACAACTATTGATGTGAACAATTCCCTTATCATTCAGGAAGGTGCTGAGGTTGGACTCATAGTATTCCATGGCATTATCTGTTTTTAAGATTTTAATCTTAGTGTCAAATTGAGTGGATACCATGTTATAGAACTCTTGGAAGATGGTTCCAACTTCGGATTTATCTTTCATAAAAAACAGCCATGTGATCCTGGTGTGGTCATCCATGAAGGTGACAAACCACCTTTTTCCTGTTATACTTTTAACTCTTGAAGGTACCCATACATTACTATGAATCAAAGTGAAAGGTGTGGAGGGTAAGTAAGATATTTTAGTATAAACAGATTTAGTAAGTTTGACAAACTGACAAATATCACATTGAAGGTCACTGAGGTTACATCCTTTGAACAATTCAGGAAATAAAGACTTTAAATAACCAAAACATGGATGACCTAGTCTATAATGCCATAATATGATATTGTCTAAGGTTTGGTTGCAGGCTGCTGAGGCAGTTTCAGTCTTCAGCAGGGTTGACCATAAACAATCATGAGCAGGCTTTAGCTCTCCCAATCACTTCCTGTGAAGAAAGATCCTGGAATATACACTGATTGTTATTAAACATGACTATCCAATTTAGGTCTTTAGTGAGTTTACTGACAGATATAAGGTTACAGTATAATTTTGGAACAAATAGGACATCCTGTAGGTAGATCTTATCAGTAAGTTTAACATTTCCAAAACCTTGTGAACAGGAAATAGATCCATCAGTAATCTTAATATTGTGGGTCTGATGACAGGGCTTAAAGTGAGATATGAGCCTCTTGTTACCAGTCATATGGGATGATGCCCCAGAATCAACAATCCAAGTATCACTACTGAGAGGTGAGTGGAATATACCTGTTTTAGCATGAGTAGCTATGTCAGTAATAGAACTGCCTTCTTGTTATTGAGTAAGGAAGGCTTTGAAGGCAACAAACTGAGCATCCAAAGTAGTGTCCTTGTTCCCTTCTTCACTTACATGACTACCCTGACTCTCCCTGGATGGTTTGGAGGGTTTAGAGGAGTTAGGCTTACCATGTAGTTTTCAGCAAGTGTCCTTGGTGTGATTTGTGCATTTGCAGTGGTCACAGAACAACTTTCCTGTCTTCTCGTGAGAGGCCTACTCAGAGGTCTCGGTGGCCTCGATGAGGCTTCCCGACCACCATCAATGCCGAGCTCTCGGTGAGAGTGATCGATAGGGTTGCTTTGCAAAGATCACTTTTCTCCTGCTTTCCTCATGTTTGACTTGACAAACACATTTGAGGTTGGGGAGAGGTTTAGTAGGACTCTTCCTCTAACATCATCAAGAGATGGGTTCGGTCCGATGAAGGAACTTGAATACCCTCTTCTTCTCAATGATATCCTTGTATAAGGTAGCATCCTCTACATCCTTCCATGGGTGAGTTTCCAACATATCTAGGTGTTTCCCAAATCCAAAATTGCAGACAAAGTGATCTCACTTTGTCTGCAATTTTGGATTTGGGCTTCAAGATCATTGACCTTAGATGTATTGTCCTTTTTGGAGTAAAGGTCTCTGGCATTATCCTAGATTTCCTTAGCAGTGTCATAAATCATGAAGTTCTCACTGATCTCTTTTGTCATTGACCTCGTGAGGATGGTCATGACTTGGTTATTTTCTGTATCCCATGCTTCAAACTTGGGGTCAGTTTCAGCAGGGGCAGGTTTGGACCCAGACAAGTATCCCATCTTGCTCTGGCCTGAGATGTACATTTTCATAGATCTTGACCACAATAGTTAGTTGTTTCCATCAAGTCTGTGATTTGTAAAAGAAGAATTTTCAATGATCCCAGCCTGCTGAGGCTGCTGGGGCTCTACTGAGGGTGAAGAGGCTTTGGATATTGAAGACATTCTTGATACGAAAGCAATAGTACTTGAGTAAACTCAACTTGTTTATTCAAGATAAAAGAATGAGTATTAATAGATACAAGCTTGAAGGTGAGAGGTCCTGGTAGAGTATTAAGTGCTATGGGCGGCTAGATACTCCTATGGGCGGCTATTACATAATAGGACAAAATAGAGTTACTTTATGACATATTAATTGTTTATACAATACAATTACTATGTCATGTTACAAATAATGTATACAAGTAAAGTGTTACACGAAATAATAAGGTAATATTTCCACAAAGTTAAAAGGAAACTAAACCGAATTGTAGATACTAACAAATAAATGGAAAGTTTTAGATCCTTGCTATCTTGCTCTATTCTTTTGATTTCCTTGATTACCCTTCTTCGGTCACCCACCACCCTAGCTTTAACATTACAAGCCTCTTTGCCAACTACTTGACTTATTCCTATATCCCTATTGCCTTAATTAGTTGAGAGTGAGTCCATGTTTATGCGTCTAGATTATACCAAGATGACCGTGTAAGAATTCGATTTTATGATGAATTGCTCGGTGAGAGATTGGAATTATGCACGCACACCACTCTATTCTTGTAGATTATGACTACCATGTGATCGTGACTGTCATTCGATTGCATCATTTCATTGACACTTCTTCTTGATAATCGCATCACCATTTTGTATACATGAGTTGTACTGTCGCTTATTTGCTCGAGGATGACCAAAAGCTATGTGGGGAGTGGTTGATGTAAGTCAACCGAATGATGCATTTTTATCCCAATTCTTAAGCTTTTAGTGGCACTTTTATATCAAATCAATGCAATTATGTGACGAATTAGATCAAGAGTTGTAAATATGTTTTAATTAATTAACCCGTAATTTTAGGCTTTTATGCCAAATTTTGTTATCGTAATTACACGAGGTATCATTTTGGATTTATTTTGCGAGATACCTAGGTTAGATACAAGTCTTGGAAGATATTGGAACAACCCATCGAGCTTTAGAGAGGTTTCATGTTGAAGAAGTTAGAGAATCAATCTATGAGTAGAATGTCGGCGCACGCCGAGTCTGAAGTCGGTGGCTTCCGAATTTGATGAGTTGAGAGCCTGGAAAGGAAGATTAATGAGTCGACACATCCAACTACTGTCAGGAAGTCGGTGCACGTTGAGTGCACAGTCGTGGATGCCGAAAGTACCGGATTTCAAGTTTTAAAGCTTATTCTTGACTTCATTTAGAAGGGCGGGAAATATACAACTTTTTTTCTCTATCTTGAAGGCACTTCCACTTTCAAGGCTCATCTAGCCAAAATTATCATAACTTTAGCTCTTAAATTGCAAGTGTAAACATTAAGAATTCTTGTTTTGATTCATTGGATGAATTCTAGTTGGAAAGGTTTGTAGCTCTTGGGATACACTCACCCATTGGAGCTTTTTGAAGGTTAGATGCAAGTTTTCGTTTTCAAGTTGATAGCTTGTGATTGGTATAATTCTTAGCCTTTATTTTTTATAATTGTTCTTATGGTTATGAACTCTAACCTTGACATGTTTGGGCTCATAACTATGAGTGTCTAGTTTTACATTAGCCAAGATAATGTGATGTGAAGATGGATTCTTTTGATTGTGAATGAGTTGGTAGTTTTACAATTGAGTTTCTTGTAGTGTTGAACCTTCTTTTACTTGATTATGTTGATAGCAATCTAGGAAGTAATTAACCCTAGTTTGCACACACACACTTGATAGAAACCGAAAGGATATATTGAGTGTGGGAAAGAAGTAGACGAATCGGAAGGTAAAACCGACCTTAACTAGAATTCGGTTTCTTATCCAAGGGTAGCTTAGGCTTGTGTTCAAGTGCATATCATGTTGGATCATTAGACTTAGGGTGCCTAAGTCAAGGAGGAGACATAGAGTGATCTCATGCATTTGAAAGAAGGGGGATTGCTAGTCTAGGAACACACCGGTTCACGCTCTTTAGCATTTTAGGAAGGAAGGTAGGTAGCCAACTCTATCATAGTCAGTTAAATTCCGTTGGATCAAAGCATTATCTTGGTTAGTTCCACATTTCAATTGAGTTTAGTCATTTTAAGCATCATTTATCTTATACAAAAATTGCGACTTGGATCGAGAATCTGAACCTAATCGGTGGTTAACCAACACACTCCTTGTGGGATACGACCTTGACTCACAGACTAGGCTACAGTTGACCTGGTACACTGCCGGTTAGACTGAACACCCAATAGGGACACGTCAGAACCCTAGACATAATGATTCAACATGATGAAGTTCTTGGGTGCAATGAATGAACAATAACCCCCGGATAAGAAATCGAGTTCCAATTAAGGTCGATTTTACCTTCCAGTTTTCCCATCCCTTCTCTCACACCAAGCTTTTCCTTTCGGTCTCAACTAAGTGTGTGTGTGTGTGTGTGTGTGTGTGTGTGTGTGTGTGTGTGTGTGTGTAAGTTCTAGGTGATCAATCCAACACAAACAAGAAATAAAATGCAAATAGGAAAAGATATACTACACACATGAAGCTATGAATCACAAACTAATATTCCCAATAAACCAATAGAAATAACAACTATCACAAATACATCATCTTGGCTAGTAAGAGAACTAGCCACTCATAGCTATGAAACCCAACATGTCAAGAATGGATTGCATGGTTATGACAACAAATAAATCACAAGTAAAGGCTATGATTTACCCAACCAAAAGCTATAACCTTCAAGAAGAGAAACTTGCATTCAAGATCTAGAAGTGCTCCAATGGATTTCACACCCAAAAAATGAAAACCTGGTTCCATTAAATGATTCTAGAAATCAAAACTAAGAATTCTTAATGTTTACAAGTGGAATTAGATGATAATTTATGGTGGAATTTGGCTAGGAGAGCCTTAAGGTCGGGTGCCTTCAAGGTCTTCAAAGAAGGAGATGTGTAAAATATATCTAAAATGAGGTTTATATCTTTGAAAAATCTGTTTTCATGACGCATTGGCGTGTGCCAACTGTGAAGAAAAACTCTCTGTATAGCTACAGTGACGTTTGGTGTACGCCACTATAAGTTGGCGTATGCCAATTTCACAACAGCTCAATAAATTGGCAATAACTTGATTCGTAGAGCTCTTTGATGCGATTCAAAATTAGTTAGAAAGCTCGTTTCTGATCTACAACTTGAAGGAGACTTCTCCAGAAAATGCCTCTAAGGAGGGTCAAATGTCCGTTGAAGATGTGCTATGGTAGAAACACAAAAGACAAATGATCTGTTTGAATTCAATAGCTTCCGGCATACTCTTCTAGCCATCAAAATACATGTTTATACTCAACATGTGTCATCACTCGGGGTCTTGGTCAACCTATAATCCTATAATAAATCACCAAAATACCAAGCGTAAACCCGAAACGATGCTCCGGTTACTATAACCGGTACAAAACCTATCAAAATATGATATTTTACATAATAATTAATATCTACACATATGGATGAAACTAAGCAAATAATGACCCAAATTGATATGAAAACATCAATAAACGCATGAGAAATAGGGATAAAACATCATGAAATGTATCATCTAGTGGACTTAATTACATCATTGGTGCAACAGGAACATGTTCTTGATGAGGTCCATGATCATAAATATGAGAGGAGGAACTGGAAGGTGTGGCACTATTGTGAGGTGAAGAATCAGGGGTTGAAACTGGTGAGGATGAGAGAGAAGAAGAAGTAGCAGCATTAGGAGAAGGCAAAGGTAAAGAATTTGCAACAGGTACAATAGGTGTACTAGGAGATGAGTGCAAGTCTAGGATGGTAACAATGTGATGATTAGTGTCTACAGAAGGGTCAGGAATGACAGTAGGAAGCGGAATAGATTCAGAAAAGATTTCCCTAAGATCAGCAAGGATTGCTCTAGAAAGGCCATGTTGAAAACCATCTTTAAAGAGGAAGGTCATTCCGTCTAAAACAACATTCCAAGACACACACTCTACGACTTTTTTATAAACACATATATCCTTTGTGTTTGGGACTCAAACCAAGATTCACACATTTTGTGAGTGAAATTTGAACTTAGCTCGAGGAAGGCCCTGTTGTGGGGATAGCAAGCACAACCAAAAATTTTAACAGAGGAATAATCAGGTGTCCTTTTGAAGAGAGTCTCAAAAGGAGATTTCATTTGAAGAACCCTAGCTGGGAGACTGTTCATAAGACAAACACCATATAGGATAGCTTCCCACCAGAACTTCAAGGGCATAGAGTCTTGGGCAAGGAGGGTTAGACCTAACTCAACTATGTGTCTATGTTTCATCTCTGCTCTCTTATTTTAAGCATAGGCATGAGAGCAAGGATGCCTAAACTGTATTCTAGAACCTTTTAGATAGGTTTCAAAGTTTCTATACTTCCCTCAATCAGATTGAAGACATTTGATCTTAGTGTTAAACTGGCCTTCCACAAGTGTTTTAAATTGAATAAAAGCATCTAAAGCATCCGATTTAGACTTTAGAGGATAAATCGAGGTGAACCTAGAGAAATCATCTATGAAATGTATATAATGAGTAAAGCCAAACACACGATTTGAGAGAGCTGGTCCCCACAAATCGGTGTGAACAAGATCTTAGAAACATGGTGGCATGGGAATCGGAAGAGGATAAGGCGGACTATGTGTTAGGAATATTTTATTATGTTTTGATGATGGCCATACTAGCTGTTATAGCAAGCCTGAAATAAGTTAGAAATTCTCTGTATAAGTCTTTACTTAGAGTCTGACATATTGTATAAGTTAAGTCAAACAAGTATTGTACTAGTTGGTAGGACGGCAAAGTAAAGCAGACATTCGCTAGAGTGAGGCCAGCCAAGCACCAGCAGAGAAGCAGTGAAGACTTAATGGTATGACTTAGAACCAAGGAAGTCTGTGATGACCTTCGATAAGTCTAAGTATATTTCAAGTGATGAAATTCAATGTTCAAATATGGTGTACACTGATCTCACCCAAATCAATGATCAGTGAAGTACAAAGATTCTCTTTAAAACAGAAGTGATAAAGGAAAACAGTGAATCGGCAGAGTAAACTGACTTTTGACAAAGTGAAGGCAATAACGGTGAAGGAAGATCTAAACGGCAAAGTCAGATGGATCACTCGACCGTTCAAAGAACGGCGAAGTAATCCTTATCAAAACAGAATTGAAAAATGATGAAGATTCAGAGGATCATGCATTTAATGCACAATCAATAGAGGATCATTCAAGGGTGATTTTACGCTATCTGATTGAAGGAAAAATCCGATCATCGAAATCAAGGAGAATATAATTAATGGGAATCAAGAATAAAATCAAAGATTATTCCCTCATAAATATAGCCAACGGACGGAATTTCAAATTAAGGGATACTCAAGGCTATAAATAGAAAGCGTTGATAGATGAGATAAAGATGACAATAAGAAAAAGAAAATCAGGCAAAAACTCTATCAAATTGAAAAGCCTTCTCTCTGAACTTACAAGGTTTTATCTAGAGATCAACTCAAACACCAGAACTACAATTTCATATCCAGCACTGAGATTGATCAATCAAGTTTGTGAATCTCATTCACAATAAACTGAAGCAACTGAATCAGAAGTCATCTGAGAAGGAGTTGTGCTTGTGATAGCTGCTGAAGGATTTGATCTCAAGGAGTAGTGAAACAGACTGAATCACTGAAGCTGTTGTAGTCAAGGAGTGAAAGTCTTGTAGATTGTGAAGCTTGGGAAGCCAAGGACAATTACACTATTGTATCTGTGAAAACAATAGTGAATTCCTCCAATCATCACAGGAGAAGAGTAGATTAAGGGATTACACCACCCTGAACCACTATAAGCCTTGTGTCAATTTACTTTCTGCAATTTACTTCACTGCATTCATTTAAATTACCTAGATTATAATCAATATCTGTGACTGTTTAAATTACTTTGAAACAACATAGTAAGAAGGGACTTATCCGCTGCCCAAAAGCTTTTAAACACAAGAAAAGTTTTTGAAACTCCACTATAGCCATTCACCCCCCCCCCCTCTGACTATAGTTTTACCCTTCTCTGGGACCAACACTATGAATTTTACCAAATTGACAGGATTCATAAAACAACAAATTATCATCCAAAGAGGCATTACATTGATTCAAAACGAAATTCAAAATTTTTTTAGAAGGTGCCCAGTTCTCATATGCCAGACATTGGGGTCCCTATCCAAACAAAGAGTCTTAACATTATTAATACTAGAAAAACTAGAAAAGACAACAACAGACTTGACACTGGACAAGGCAGATTTGGTGTGAAGAGAGGTCTTGGATTCTTTAAGAGAAAAGCCATCCAACTTCTAGAGGCCATCATGAAGTTCACTTTTGAGAAGACAAACATAAGATTCAAACACAAAATTTAATAGGATATTCAGGATGAGTTTAGAAATACTAATGAGAATCTTGGTGATACAAGGTAGAGGCAGCTGAACCACCAGAACCACTGAAATGAGCAAGAAGGCATTCATGTGTGATGATGGTGTTACTGCACCTCTTGCCAAGTGAGAGACCCAAAACAGGCTGTGATATTAACAATCACTGCTTCACTCGATCCAAACCCCCAAGAGTATCAAGAATCAACTAGGACTTGCAGTTGGATAACCTGCGGCTGCAAGGTTGTCGAAGTGAGATTTTATAAGAGCCAGATACACAGCCATAGATCTTCACCCGTTTTCCGATCTGGTTAGAGCTGTTTTGAATTCTAGCATTCGATCTTTAGAATGAGAATTAAAGAGAGATTCAAGAATTGTCCAGATCTCATGAGCGGTAGAGCAACCGACAACCTCCATCAAGGCTTGTTCGGCCATTGAGCTAAGCAAACAACCAGTAAGCAGCTGATCCATCTGATTCCAAGCATCAAATGTTGGATTCACCATCCTAGTGACAATAAACTATAGCGGGGCCGGAATATATCCAAACAAGTAGCCTTCAAGATGATGACCTTTCACAATCAGAAGTATGGTGTACTTCCACAGTAAGTAGTTGTCCAGATTTAATTTGATGTTGCATGTATGGGTTAAGTGGCCGGTGAAATGTGTACCCGGTGCAGCAGAGGGTGCAGACCTGAGGGAGGAATCAATGGAAGACCAGCATAAGGATTTGGTAATTAAGGAGGAGGTTCCTTCGGGCATAAACTGGATTTCAAATACCGGAAGCGAGAAGAAATAAGAATGTGAAGCGATGGAGGGCATGGACGGGATGGTGGTGGCAATTTGAGTCACCGGAGGTAAATATGAACAAAAGCCATTCTTTCATCTTGTAGAGTTTATGAACTCTACGAGTATATGAGAGCACGTGGATAGATTCTTCCTAGGAGTTTAGTTCCCAAATTTTAAAAATCCCATGTCAGCCTAAACCTTGTTGTGGATTGGTATATCCCTTCATCTGAAGATGAGGTAAGCATAGAAAACAAGCTAAGCTAAAGCAGGGAAAGCGGTCGTAGCTACAAAACCCCCAGAAGTACCAACCGGATTTCCTTTTTGGCCTACGTACCAGTTCTCCAGGTGTGGTGAATCTACTAAATATAAAATCCCTATTCTTGGGCATGGCTTTTAACGACTTTAGCGAAGATCGTAAAACGGGTTTCCAACTGCGGAAAGCTACTACACCCTAAAATCCAATATAGACTAAACACTCTAGCGGAAATATAGAATAGGCTAAAATCAAATGTTTTCCTTCGACCTAGCTCTGTTTGTGAATCTAACATCTGAATGGACAATATTCACACCGATAGATTGACTATACACACATGGATGGACTGTTTGACTTAGCCGGTAAGGACGAAGAGAGGTTGCTATAAATCAAGAAATTGTCCAAGTAAGAAGCATACTACCTTTTGCCCTAGCCCTAAGCTTTTAACCTAGCATGCCCGATCGATACGACCTTGACCAATAGTACCCATATGGTACTGAAACTAGATTTCAAGGAGAAGGTATGAAACCGGTAGTGGTGCATTGGTGTCGGCCATACCAAGCTCTGCTACCAACAGAGAATTTAGGATAGATTTTGTTGTATTATCTTATCAAAAACATTAGAGCAGAGTAGCAGCATTAAGTACATACACACTAATAACAGGAATGATCTAAGTGCCAATACTACACCGCATGGATTAATTACGCCACACATTTGTCATCCACACATGCATACACTACATTAGGTAATTATCTCAACAATGATGAATATGATTATGAGGATGGTTGAGCTCGATGGCTTGTTGAAGTTTGATACCATGTTTCTTTTATTTATCTTTGTTGTTGGACAATGTAATCTTTTATTTTGATAAGACAAGTACTTTCCTTTCGGTACTTTTAAGAAACCTTGTTGTAAGACCGTTCTTTTGGTTTTGGTTTTGAGACATCGTAATTTGCAATAGTACCTTATTTTTACTTTAAGTTGACAGCATTGTTACTCATTAAAATATCCTGTAGTGATTACTCAAGTCTTTTCAGTTACCGCGTCGCTTTAGTTCAGATATGATGATGAGAGGTTTACATATATTGTTAGATTTATTTGATAATATACGTGCCGAGCGTTTTTCCCTGGACAACAAATCAGAGTCCGAGAATGGAGCGTTATATATATATGATCAATCAAGTTGATGGAATCATCTCTTGGTGTAAGCAATGGTTCAACTTACGATCTAAAGACAAGCTGGAGCAATTTAGTGCCGTCAAAGATCAATACTTTCTTTTGGAAAGCAAGTAGATGCAAACTGCCTACCAAAAGCAACTTATGCAAAAGAGGAATTTCATTAACAACTTTTGATTGCCCTTTCTGTTTAACATGTGAGGAAGATGAATCACATATCTTACTACTTTGTAGCTTCTCTTATCACATTTGGAGCATGATCATCAATTGGTTTATGCTGTCAGACTCTATTCCCTTGGATTGGAACTCTTTTTGTCATTTCATTCCCAATGATGTCCATAATCGGAATTCTACGTGGTTGTGGAACGTAATCAAGAGAACAGGTTCGTGGTGCATTTGGTGGGCTTGATATCAGTTGATCTTCCAATCTAAAGTCCCCGATGCTAATGTGATCTTCAATGACATCCAAATGTTCAGCTTTACTTGGATAAACGGACGTAGTAGGCGCATACGGGGGGATTGGATTACATGGTTGCTGGATCCTTTAAATACTTTTACTGAGTTGGAGCATGTGGATTCAGGATAGGCGAGATTGTGTTCCAAATGCAGATCAGTTCCAACGGATCTTGGTGTTTGTTTGCTTTTGTTGTAATATGGTTTTATTGTACTTCTTTATTCTAGCATCTTGCTAGAACAATTTTCTAATATAAACAAACTTTTCACTACTACAAAATAGGTTGTAGGTCACACTTAAGATAAGATAACAATCACAGTTTTAATAAAACCGAGACAATGAAAATATATATATCACACTTACAACTTTCTATCACACTTATTGAAAAACTGAGATAAGTTATGTTAATCAATCTCATTTTTAAAGTGTGACTTAATTGATATGATTTTTACATCACGATTATTAGAAAACCGAGATAAATTATTTCAATCAATCTCATTTTTTAAACCGTGAATGAATTGATATGATATTTCATCACGATTTCTAAAAAGCGAGATAAATTATATCAATCAATCTCACAAACAAATGATGTAATTGATATGATATTTTTGTCACAGTTATTCAAAAAACGAGATAAATTATACCGATCAATCACACTTTTAATCTGTGACTAAATTGGTCTGATATTTTTGTCACTGTTATTGAAAAAGTGAGATAAATTATATCAATTCTCATTTTTAAACTGTGACTGAATTCATGATATTTTTGTCACAACTAGAGAAAAAGTGAGACAAGAAAAGAGACATAGATCACACTTATCTAAAGATAAGGATCACACTTTTAAAAAAACCGAGACAAGTAAAATATATATTTATCACACTTAATTTTTTTATCACAGTTATTAGGTGTGAAAAAAAATGATCACACTTTTTTAGGTGTGATTGAAATAATAATAGATCTCGGCTTTTAAGTGTGATAACTACTAAAATAGATCACAGTTTTTAAATGTGTTGAAATTATAATCGATCTCGGTTTTTAAGTGTGATAACAACTATAATAGATCACGATTTTTAAGTGTGATAACAACTAAAATAAATCACAGTTTTTGAATGTGTTGAATTATAATAGATCTCGATAACAACTAAAATAGATCACAGTTTTTATTATCACGGTTTTTAAGAAAACTGAGACAAGAACATCAATCAATCACGGTTTTTAACTGTGATTAAAATAATATGATATTTTATAATGATATTTTAGATTAGTGTAGCCGAAAATGATAATAAAGTAGACATTGGCCCAGCGGTAATCAGTGTGGCTCCTTAATCCAGAGTATCCGGGTTCGAGTAGCAGTGGCAAAAAAAATATGTGTGTGTTTTTTTTGTTTTCGAAAAAAAAGAATGATCACACTTTTTTAGGTTTGATGAAATTATAATATATATCGGTTTTTAAGTGTGATAACAACTACTAAAATAGAACACAGTTTTTAAATGTGTTGAAATTATAATAGATCACACTTTTTTAGGTGTGATTGAAATTATAATATATCTCGCTTTTTAAGTGTGATAACAACTACTAAAATAGATCACAGTTTTTAAATGTGTTGAAATTATAATAGATCTCGGTTTTTAAGAGTGATAACAGCTAAAATAGATCACAGTTTTTAAATGTATTGAAATTATAGTAGATAATAACTAAAATATATCATAATTTTTATTATCACGGTTTCTAGAAAAAAATGAGACAAAAACATCAATCAATCACAGTTTTTGACTGTGGTCAAAATAATATGGTATTTTATAATGAGATCTTAGTTAAGTGTGGTCGAAAATTAGAAGAAAGAAAGCATCAGCCTAATGGTAAATAGTGTGGCTCGTTAGTCCAGAGTATTTGGGTTCGAGTCCCGACAAAGACAAAAATATATATGTGCATATATATTGTTTTTGAAAAAAACACTTTTATTGGTGTGATTTAAATTATAATAGATCACGCTTTTAAGTGTGATAACAACTAAAATAGATCACGCTTTTAAATGTGTTTTAATTGTAATAGATCTCTAAATCTTTTAAGTGTGATAACAACTATAATAGATCGTGATTTTTAAGTATGATAAAATTATAATATATCACGCTTTTAAATGTGATGAAGTTATAATAGATTACGGTTATTGAATGTGATACCAACTATAATAGATCACGGTTTCTAAGTGTGATAACTATTATAATAAGTCACAGTTTGTAAATGTGATTGGATTAAAATACTTTATGTCACACCTCAATATGCCACACTATGAAGCCGTGACTAATGTGAATATATCACACTTAAAAAATCGTGATCTTTATTTTTTTTTTTTTAGTAGTGTTTGCTGTTCAAAAAAAAAAAAAAAAAAAAAAAAAAAAAAAAAATCAATCAAGGGTGTAAAGTCTATTGTGTATTTTGTTATGACTATATTGTGTTGTGTATGTATCAATCTCTTCTCGAAAATATTATAATATTGTTTCCTACCATTGACCAACTTTTCCCAAATTTTTAAAGGCAAACACAAAATGAATTTATTTTTTAGAGCGTCTACACATATCTTCAATCATGATATTGAGTACAACATAGTACCAAACATTCAGATTTCTCGCTCGTGCAAATATTAAATTAGGAATTGCCGATTTCTCCAACAACAACCCCAAGCAATTTATTAATTTCTAGTTATATTCAGTTCGTTAAGGAAAAGTGGTTCATAAATAAAACAACATACGTCGACCAGCAATCTACTAAATGTTTTTAATATATTCCGAAAGACTAAGCATTTGTTATTCAAACGAGACTTAAATCCAAAACCTCTTGGTCCCGAGGTTTAGTTTAACCACTAACCCAAACCGCATTAATCATTAAAAAATCAAAGGATAAGTTGATTTTACGATTAAGTGGATAAAAAAAAAATTATGTAGATTAGAAGACCGTGGGTTTGAAAACATTCGTGGATTTCCACTCAAAAAAAAAAAAAATAAACATTCGTGGACACACATTCTACTTAATTGCGTAAGAAGTAATATCAGAAAAGCCAATATTAATGGTATCAGACTGAAGCCGAGTGTTGAGAAATAAAGATAATTAGGTGTATGATTAGGTGTCACATGGTGTTATCTAGAGATAGATTAAGGTATTATCTCTCTTAATAGATATTTGCCACTTGGTACTAGTTGTTATAAGTTTGTTAGATTATATAATGATGTACTGCAAGAATGAATCGTCAATGACAGTTATGATAAATTAATTATGATTATATTTCTATCTTGGTAGCTGAGCCTTGGTGGCAATGAAGACCACCACCGCTTCATCTACCCCAATAGTCGGACCACCACAAGCTTCCATTTCAGAATTTCTGCCTCTATCCACCCTTCCGAGCTCTGCTTCTTCGAGTTGATCTCTTCACTGCTTTGAGCTTCCTTCTCTCGCCATCGTTCACTCGTCATTCCTGCTGCTTTGTTTCGAAACCTCGGTTCTCTAGCGGAAACACACAATTTGGTACAAATCTGATATAAGAAAATATAGTAGCACATTTACTAACACCGATTGGTTTTAGTAGAACGGTAAGCGCTTGATACTAATATGGTATCGGAGCAGGAGATCCTGAGCTCAAGCCCGCTTCCATTGCAATTAAAAACAAGAACCAAAAAACCAAGTGTTGGGCCCCACTCTCTTCTTATAGGCCCATACTTCCCAAAACAAAAAAAAAGTCAAGTGTTGGGCCTCTCTCCCTTCTCATAGGCCTACACTTGAGGGAGCGAGATATAAGGAAATATAGTAGCACCTTTACTAACAGCAATTGGTTTTAATAGAATGGTAAGCGCTTGATCCTAATAAAATCTCGGTCAAAGTTGTTCCGTCAAATTAGATTGGATGAATTACTTGCTATGTCGTTATATGATCCTTCTTGTGATTCGAGGTTACAAACTCGATGAGTACCTATTCGGAACCAAGCCGCCACCACTAGAGTTCCTTCCTTTTTCGAGTATTGATACCAAACGACTCCTCAAGTCGATCCGGCCTTGAGCGGTGGTTCGCCATGGATCAATTACTCATCGGATGGTCGCTTTGGTCAATGTTGGAGCAGCCCTCATTGAAGTTGTCGGCTACAGTACCTAAGCTCAGGTCTGGCACGCACTCGAAGTTCTCTTCAATAGTCAGGCTGATTCCCACATCTTGGAATACAAAGTGTCTCTCACCAAATCAACCAAAGGAAATTGCTTCATGGCTAAATATTTAGCACAAATGAAGAGGTACTCCGATGGATTGGTAGTTGCCGGCAATCCTATTACACCATCGGAACTCATCCTCTCCACCTTGGGAAGTCTGCCCAAGGAATATGAATCAGCAATCTTCAATACCACATCTAGAGTCATATCTCTCACTTGGCCGGAGGTGCAGGCACATTTTCTCACCCACGAACGATTGGTGGCTCATTTTCATCCTTCTCCAGCTACAAATCTACACTATCTTTGCAAAAGTTGTTGTGACACGACCTAATCCCCCTAATTCTGGCAGAGGTCGACGTGGTTATCAGGTACAAAACAACTCTAACAGAGGATGAGGCTATCGGGTTTCGAATTTCAGAGGTGGAGGCTTTAGAGGCAGATGACACTACAAGAAAAAAAAACTATTTTGCTACACTAGTTTTTGCCCCACACACAAAAATTAGTATGGCTAATATATACTTAGTTAGACTCATTTTCCACGCTCCCGTGGCTAAAAGTAAGTATATAGAAACATTTTCTTGGTGTGTGTGGCAAAATCTAGTGTAGCAAAAGAGTATTTTTCTTCTAGCGGGAGAAAGGGGACAATGAGGCTCTAACTCGGGTGGTTTCGACAACTCAGTTCCTAGACCTGCTTGTCGGATCTGTTAAAGAGTGGGCATGTCTCTACCCCCTTAAACTACAGGTTTGATGATACCTATAGCTCAAGTTCAAATCAGTCCAATGCTAATGCTAAATAGGTATATGATTATCTTGCTTCTCTTGAGAATGTTAGAGATCCGAATTGGTTTGGACAGTAGAGCATCAAACCACATTAACACAGACCTTAATAACTTGAATAACAACTGAGTATGGAGGTTTTGATGCCCTAGTCATAGGTCATCTGTCCGTAAACACTTCTCACACACCTATCAAACTCTAAAATGTTCCACATGTTCCTTCTATGGCAAAAAATCTTTTAAGTGTTTCTGACGATGACAAATTAAGTCACCTTAATTATCCGGGCCCTAATATGAATCTAGTGATGAACACACAAAACCCTAATGCCAAAAAAGGAACGAGGTGGTGGATTTTTATGTTTGCGGCTGAGTCTAAGACTGTATCTTAGATTGCCTACGTATCCTGTTATATTCCAGGAATCAAGCCTTACGTAGTTCCTGGATTGGGGTATTTATAATGACAACACTTGCCTAAACCCTAAGGTTAAGTCGTCTTATGTTATTGTCATCTATACCCTTAAATGGGCCTTAAACCCTTGCCCAAGCTATCGCTGTTAATGGGCTTGGACAGCTGGTGCAGACCCTGTCCTCGAGTCGATACTTCCGACCTGCGGTGATCGACTCCAGACTTATCATCCTACACTGCTTAGATGGTGTGGACTCTGTCCTTATGGACTTGTCGTCTCACACTGCTCGGTAGTCGTAACCTGGAATCGATTACATGGCCCTGGCCTCGATCCTAGGTCTCGACACGAGTACATTGTAGTTAATTCATATTGTGATGACCAACCGATAGACGGCACGTGGAGGGAGTGAAACCCTGTATCGTCATAAGCCCCAGGACTTGTGAGAGGCGACTTCCGTTGTCCGAGGTCGAGTCTGTCACTTGAATCGTCATCGAGTTGGGTTTTCCTTTGGGGGCGGAGAAAGCCCGCCTTTTTCACAACCCTAAGCGCCTTATAGCCACATGGAGCGATATCTAGCATATGAAACGCTTGAATCCCACAAAAGGCGCGTCCACGCTTTGATTATCGCGATTTTCGAGGGTTATAACCCCTATTACCCACGTCTCTTTAACTCATTTGAAAATTCTTCACTAGCATATATAAAGGAGAGAAGATAGAAGGCTGCTTTGCAAAACACATTTTGCTATTTCCTTCATCTCAATCTCCAAATTTCAAACACCAAGTAAGACTCTTTTCTTTTCTCGGTGTTGTTCATCTTCTTCTTTTGTTTGAATTTATCCATGTCCTGTAGTAGTAGCATATGAGAATCCAACAAGGGTAGTGAAACGCCCATTCACAGTCATTCTCCGGCACCTGTCGTTTCTGATTCCCTTCTCCGGCAAGACTCCGGCGAACCCACTGTTTCCTCCTCCTCCTGCTCCCCACCAACCTAAGAAATTGGTGACTAGGATGGATGGAAAAGGTGCAAAAGGGTGCCTTAGTACGCTTTCTTCGAGGAGATCACAAGACTCGCCAAAAATATAATATCAATCCCCACTCGAACCTCGACTCCCGCCAGTACGCACCGCTTTTCTTTGATGAGCCCCAGGAGGGACTTTGTGTTGTCTCTACGAGTCAACTTGCGAGTGGGTTAAGGTTCCCACTCTGTCTGCCGTTCTCACGATCCTCGAGCATTATGAGGTCGATATTTCCCGAATAGCCCGAATGGCGTCGGGACTCGATGGGGTTCCTAATAGCATGTCGAGTGGCTCAGTGCGCTTCCGGTGCCCTTGTTTCGATATTACTACAAGATTCTTGCTACACCCGACAAGTTATGGTATTCCTTTGAGAGAAGAAGCGAACCGACATGAGTTCATAACTAAGGGCCTTCTTCTCACGGGAGTGGAAGCCTCGATTTTTATTTCTCCGTCATGGCCTGGATAACCCCTACATAGGGCAATGGAGGTCGAGAGACGGGAGACAAGACAAGCTTGGGAAGGACCCGGTTCCTCATGAAGCTCGACTCCTGGGTGGACATAGCTTCGAGGTGTGTACTCGAGACCTGAGTCTCCTGTATCACCTGGCCCACTTGGAGGAAGCTGGGCCAATGCCATATGTGGGCCTTCACGTCCAGATCACGAGAATTGTAGGATGTTTGCTTGCTTTTACATACTTGTTATTTGTTGAGTTTGACGATTTGTCATTTGCTGATTAAAACTAACTGTTTCCCTTCGTTCTTTGCAGTGGGCAGGTTCACAAAAGTCACCGATCCCACACGTATTCCTGGGTCGGCCGTCGTGGTCGCTCCATCGTGCGGGTCGAGCTACCCCGAATTGGTTGTGCTGAAGCTAGGGTGCCTTCTTCTTCCCGAGAGGGGTGCCATCGAGCTGAGCCCACCCTGCCGCCATCGAATCGGTACCAACCGGATCTCACTGAGCTACCTCCGCTGGCGGTGGTTTAACGATCCGTTTCGGTTCTCTGCGTGATGAGGGCGGAGGTCTTTGGTCGAGTCGGACCCGATTCTGAACTTCACGTCGAGACGCGGTACCTCGGTCCAAAAGAGGCCGATCTTTGCCCGAGTTAGTGCAGGCAGCGGCATCGTCGGTCGAAAAAGGCCAAAGCGATCGAGGCTCTATCGAGCAGCGTCGACATGAACTAGACTCTTGAAGATTGTGCAGCCTTGGAGGATAAAGCTTTGGCTATGGCGGTCGGAAGTCGAATCGTCTCGTAAGTCGATTCTGATTCCATTCTTTAAGCGCTAATTTTCTCTTTTGACCCTTTTTGTCTTTTCTGAGTAACTATCTCGGTCGAAAGGCGCTCGACGGTGGCCAAGTCGAGTGAGTCGGGCGGACGACTTACGTAGAGAAGAACGGCAAGTTGGCGCGGGAGCTTATTGTAAAGAACGCAGCCATCTCCCCATGGATACTCAATATGAGACACCAAGAGAGAGTCGGTTGCCGAGTGCCGAAGTTGCGGGAAAAACTAACGATGGCGAGACGAGTTAGCCAAAGCGCAGGACAAGGCGATGGGCTGGCGAGAAGGAGTTGGATCAGCCCGGTGGTGAGAGGAAGGCGACCAGGGTAGGGAGCTACTCAAGGTGACCCATGAATTTGAGGAGAGGCAGGCATGGCATAAGGCTTCCCTGGAGGATGTTGCGAAAGCTCGACAGACCGAGATGCGCCGAGTCGAAGTGGATCAAGCGCGCATCTCGAGACTATTTCAACCGATGCGATCATGGAGTATCGTAAGTCGAGCAACCTTGAAGACGACCTGGAAGTGATCATGCGCGTGCCTCGATGATGGCGGATATACTCTGCCGTGGATCGTAGTAAGGCGGTCATTCGACGACGAGACATGTCGACTCTCGAGACACCAATGTTTTACAACCACGACTCGGAGAAGATATACGATCAATACATTGAAGAGTTTCAACGGGAGAGTCTCGGCCATCAAATATGCTCCTTCTACTACGCCCTCAGTGGTGATCCAACCAATGTCAACCCGACCTCTGCCAATCCTTTGATCTGTTGTCTTTTACGCATTTTTCAATTGAACTCGATCCGTAATAACATTTATTTTAACTTTGGCTGGTCTTTTTCGACCTGGCCTTGTTTTGAAATGACTTTGCGTTGATTTTGATTTGATTTTGCTATCTTTTTCTTGTCTATCTTTTTATCTTGCTTGTCTTGATGTTTTGTAGCATAGCTTTCGCTTGTCGAGCCCTTGGCTCGGATTCACTACTCGTATGTCAAGCTACTATTTATTTTATCGATGTTGCCCCCAAGTGTATTATGAACCTTTGGTTCTTATTGCACTTGTGAGTTGAACTCGATCGACCGCTTGCCTTAGCCCTTTTAATTCGACTTACGGTGAGCGTTTTAATTCGACTATGTGAATCGTCTCTCGACCTTGGCCTTTTTCGCCGCCGGGCTCGTTTGGCTCTAGATTGAGACAGGTGGTCCGACTATGCGAACCGGCCCTTTGTCTAGGCCTTTTGCCCCCTTGGGCTCGTTCGACTTTCGACTTGGACAGGTGGCCCGACTATGCGAACCGTCCTTTGTCTTGGCCCTTTTTCGCCTCTTAGGCTTGTTTGGCTTTCGACTTGGACATTTGGCCCGACCATGCGAACCGTCTCTATGCCTTTGTGTTTGTTTGCCCTTTGGGCTAACTTTGCTTTTGGCTTTTCTTGAGATGTCCGACCTGCGGATTTCTCTACCCAGTGTCGAGAGTTTTGCCTTTAACATTTTGTATCACTTTGGACTTGTAACGTTATGGCTATGAATCCTAACAAACAAAGAAAACGTCTCAAGAAAACATCAATTTATTAGAATACTCATAAAATTGTCCCATGGACTTATTACAAGATCTAAAATTGAAAAGTAGACAAAAGTTCATTGAAGTAAAGCTTATCTCAAATATAATATCTCTCAGGTTGTTGGCGGCGTGCCTATGTCGAGGAACCGTGGTCCCATCTGCTCGCCCAAGTTGATATGACCCTTTGGGGTGAATGTCACGGATTTTATTAACACAAAACAAACAAGTAATAATCCGGTTAACCTCAAGTACAAGGATCGTAGTAATAGCGGTTAATGCCGGGTCGATCTTACGGGGAACTGAACAATTGTGATTCCTAGTTTTTGTCTAACCTAAACTATGTCACGAAACTAATCTAAACAGCGAATAAAACAAAACAAAACCGAAAATAAAACTAGACAGAGGATATAGTCCAAAGCTAGGAAGAATACGGGTTGCGAACCTTTAACTAAACTAATCTAAGATGCAAATAAAAGTAAACTAACTAAACAAATTCAAGTTTTTAAGGATTTAAATTAAATGTATAACGAACAAACGAGGATTGATCCACCTATCCAACAAGCATTGATTTCCTATCTCGATTATATTGTGGTTTTTATCTAAGTTGTGATTTACCTTATCTAAATATGAACCCTAATTCCTTAGAAAGTTCATCTATTAATCCATTATCTTCCGATGCAAGATTAACGCGTTTTATAACCAAAGGTGTAAACTTTATGTTTATAATCTAGCAATTAAACCTATTAACTTCCGTTAAGATAGATTCAAAATACTATTCCTATTCATGGTGATCTAAGGTTTATAAAGATTTCCATCAACAATAAACAATCAACACATGCATATCTTCCGATATAAGAGCAATTAAACATAGTAAACATGAATAAAGAAACAACCTTTAATAAAAACTCAAAGTATAATCGATGAAAATGAAATCAACAATTGTTGGATGGCTTCACAATACTCATTTGATGAAGCTTTTAGCTTCTGAACATCCTCAGCAACTCAAATTTGAAGAAACAGTGCATAAAAAGTAGCTAATTTAATCTAAATCTAAAGTGCATAAAGCTGGAATAAAAGGAAGAAAAACGCAGCCTAAAGCCGCCCCTAGGATTAGGGTTTGAGTATTGTGTATATGGTATCTCATATGTGGAGAAACAATTTGCTATATATAGAGTTTTGAGTCGATTTCACTAAGTCGGCCGACGGACGCCCGTTCATTGGGTTGAACGCCCGTCCACTCTTCAATGTAAACTCGAATCGGGCGAGTCGCGACCAGGCGCCCGTCTGCCGGCGTCCACTCAAAGTGTCCAAACTTTCGAATCTAGAATATCATCACGGACGCTGTTCACTTCGCCAGACGCCCGCCCACTGGGCCTTGGATTCGACGCCTTGATTCAACAAGATCGAATTCTGATTTCTTGATCTTTATCTCTTTTTCTCTATCTCATTCCTTCATTATCTCTTTTATCATCTATTAGCTCGAACTTAATCAACTTTTGATCATCTTTTGAGCCTCCAACATGTATCTATAACACATAAAAACATCGCAAAATGTAATAATGTCCAAATAACCATAAAATCACAATTAAAGCACCAAAATTAACCAATATTGCGATTAACTCATTTAAAATATCATTTGCTCAATATTTCCATTAAACACTCGTTTCTTATGCAAATTAATACAAATACGGGGGAAAATACCATAGAATATAGCGTTATAAATCGTATAAATTCACCCTTAACAACTCCCCCACACTTAAGCTTTTGCTCGTCCCGAGCAAAACAAAACGGAAGTCAAGGCTCGGAAAAAGATAGACATCTCAAACGATATATCAAAGATCCAATAAATCAGAGGTTCACCATTGTGTGTGTGCAAAGCCATAGAAAACTTCCACTAAATCCAAACTTGAGAAACTCAAAGCAAAACTAGCTAATACCCCCTCGTAGACTAGCAATAAATGACACTCATAAGATGTACCCTACCTACGTGACATATCCCGAAAAGGATGATAGAATACATCTAGGGCCTTTCTGAAATACTCAGAGGATAGTCCTTACAGCATATCTATCAGTTTCTACTGGGGATAAGATAGAGGATAACTCAGTCTTTCATTCATTTTATACCAATTCTTCATATAAGTTGATTTAATTACTTCACTTTTTAAACACACATCAGAATGAGCTATTGCCCTGTCATAGCAGAATAGGATATTCGTGATATACCCTACCTTACTCCAATTATAAGGCAGCTTCTTCTGACTGTCGTGAGCTTTTAGTCATCATAGTGGTATAGGACATACGTGGTATACCCTATCGCACTCAAATCATCGACTAGCTTTCGACACACACAATTACTTCTTATAAACTCAACTTTTTCATTTGACAATAAGTTACGTGTTACTTATCACATTCAAACCTTAGATATTCACAGTATAACATACTTCGGATCTAAATACAAACTATCATAAATCCCAAGATATATACGTAGCACTAAGCACATGACTTATAAGAAAATCAAAAATCACTCGTCAAAAAGGGGTATAACTTTATAAATTAGCTCATCGTTCACTATGGCTCATGAAAAATAGATCTCAGGTGAAACAACTAACTCATCAAACATATGATATATAGCTTAGATGACTATAAAAATAACGAACATTGAATTGAATTGCCTACTCGGGACAAAACAAAAACAAAAACAAAAATGTCGGAAAATTTTGAAAATTCTAGCTCATTTTCAGCTCAGTTTGCATAGAAACACAACGAGTTAAGCAAATGTGTAGATACATATCAAATCATTCCTCCCCACACTTAAAGATCAACATGTCCTCGTGTTGTGCAGAACAAAAGAAAATGTAAAAGACTTAGTGATTTAAATCGATACATGAATCGTCGGTCGGCCGAGCCTACATAGTGACGAGAACTCGAACCTTACAATGTAGCTTGACAAAACCGCTAGAAATACACCTGCATGACTTGACAAACACGGAAACATCTCGGGGAAAACGGGGAATTATACCAAAATGACAAGAGATAGCAAAATCGAGAAATAGCAAAAGATAAAACATTCAATACATCCAAAAGTTGAAATAAAGTATAAAAGAAAGTACTGATGCCTTATGGCTTACATGATCCATCGGAAATAATAAATAGTAGCTAAATGCGAAATACAATGAATCACGTAATCAAAAGTAGATAAAATATACAATCACAGTATCTAGGACAAATCAAATTCGAAAAGGAAGAAATAAGATCAAGGCTGCCCCGGAGCCGGAGAATCATCAGCCGGAGGATCAGAAGAGGGTCCAGATGGTGGTGCTGTAGTCTTGTTTACCGAGCGGTGATCGCTCCTCCTCCTCAAGATGACTCGCACTTCGAAGAACATCCGTAATGGCCTGCTCAATCTCATCCGAATAAGTAAAATCAATGAGGCTCGGAGCGAAGACTCTGTCGTCTCGGATAGGCCGGCCCTCACTCATACACTTCAAAACTGTCAAAATATTATTCTGGGACGTCCGGATATCCTCCAAATTGGGCCATGATCGTTTTTCTCATACTTAGCCTCATCGGACCGGAAGGAGTCAAAGGTGGAAGTGAGGATGGGGCGGCGGTACCGAAGATGAACCCAGGCTCTGTGGTGCCCCGACTCGAGTAATGTCGAAGACTTACTCTTCTCCCTCTGTAAAGGCCTCGGGTTCTTCGGCTTATGATCGGCTCCATACTCAGGCACACCGGCATCAATACACAAACCGTGAATCAGGTGAGGGACGATCAAGCTCCGCGTATAAACCTTCTTGTTGATAGATATCTCGTCGTATAAAGCTTGTCCCACATCCACATTTAGGCCAAATGTCAAAGCATAAAGCATGCCTAAGTCACCAATATGAAAATGCGTCAAGTTGTTCTTAGGCAACAACCGACTCTGAATAAACCTACACTGGACTTTCCAATCCTCCGTCCAGGTAGTGGTGACTAACTCCTTCCGGTCTCCACCCGGTCTCAATGTCCAAGCCACCTCCGGGAAAACTCGCAACCTCAACTCCTCCAAAGGTCCCGCCCGCACTCGCCTATGAACAATCTCCTCCTTATAATCTCGTCCCTCAAAAGATGCCAACCCATACTTCTTGTTGATCACATCCGACGTAAAAGGAACTTGCACCCCTCGAACCAGAACTACTCCCGTCTTCAAGTTGGTTTCCGAGCAATTAGCGTAAAATTCTCGAACTAGGGAGCCATTTACCGGGGTAGTCGGGATAGTCATCAAGGCGTCCCATTTCCGATCCTTCAATAATTTGACGAACCCGGATCGACCTTAGCTTCCAATGTAGCTCTTTTCTATCAACATAGTCCTCGAGAAATAGTGCTTGGTATACGCTGCGTCGTGGGCCCTAGGGTTTACGAATCTACGAGGCATAGGCATAGAGGGTACGGTTTTGGCTTTCTTCCTAGGTTCTGCAGCCCTAGGTTCAACCGGTTCCTCTTCCCGGGTAGCATCTACAGTGTCCTCAGCCCTAGACGAACCTCCACCTCGGGGAACCCTATGCATCCTTGCCAATGGTACATCTTCATCCGTCTCAGACCCCGAGGTTGGCTCATCTCTTAAAGTAGTCCTAGTTTGGGTGGCTCTATGAGGTTGCTCTCGAATGCTAACACCCCGGTTAGGATCAACTAAGGTAGGATCAAACTCTTTGCGTTTCTTTCCGGCCTCCCTAGACACTTCCTTACCATGTCTCTTCACCACCGCCTTCTTATGAACCATTATTCAATCCTAGACTAAACCACAATCCCAAAACAAAACAAGTTACCCGTTTAACATCCAAATCGGGATTTCAAATCAACCAAACCACAAACCACAACCATCCATTATCAATAACCAACCCATTCATCATCCACATCAACATCACAGCACCAACCAGCAAGAATCAAGAAACAAAATGAAAGAAAGAAAACAAATAATGTGATATTCAAGTGAACGAGCCGACCCAAAGATCGAACTCAGAAAAACGTGAACAAAATCGAGAAAAGTTGTTACTAACTTACCGAGTAAGATGAGTAGATGCTGATTGAGATGAAAATTAGTCCAAACAACTCCAATGTGGCTCCCAAAATCGAATTTTTATCTCAAAAAGTCGGACTGAGGAGGGTGCTGATTCTTCAAAAAGATGGCGTGTTGGGGAATTTGGATTTGAAAATCGAAGAGAGGGGCTCAAATGCGGCCTATAGCAACTTACAGCGCCCAATTTGGTGTAAAAGCGAAGGATTGAGGTTGAAAGGAGGCAAAAAGTCGGGTTTGTGAGTTTGAAAATCTGAAAAAGGGATTGTTCATGCGTGGAGGGAGTATATATAGACAGGGACTGGACGGGCGCCCGGGTAATCGGACGGGCGTCCAATGAAGAACAGATGAACTGGACGGGAGTCCGGGTAATCGGACGGGCGTCCATCTGGAGGACATATGAACTGGACGGGCGTCCATATAAACAAACGCTCGTCTAGATGCTCAATTCACATACAGCGTTGGGAGGAGTCTCTCAGACGGGCGTCCAAGAATGTTGGATGCTCGTTCAATAATTGTGCATGGCGGACGGGCGTCCAGGCTTCTGGACGGGCATCCAATACAGAAAAAAAAATGCAAAAATTATAAAATTTCATACAATTTAAATCCAAACTTGCATTTTCTCATTAACTTAAATAAAACTTCAAAAATACAAATGAAAATCAACGAAGTACCTAAAATTACTAGAAAATAGGTAAAAACAAATAGAAAACAAAGGTTGCCTCCCACCAAGCGCTTTTGTTTTACGTCGTTCGCTTCGATTTAAACAACTTAAGAACGCTAGTCATCGTAAATTTCCTACCAATCCACAACTCGGATAAGACGGCGGAGCATGTCAATCGCCGGAGGGAAGTCATACTCATCTTGCAAGCCCCAATCCTCACCAGCTACATCAACACCTCGAAAATGTTCAGCTTGCAGCACTAGCGCTAAATCTGTCAGCATCGGATCATTGAGGATTGTGTACGGTCGTCCTAGAGCCTCCTGTAACTCCTCAGTAGTGAAGTCTCCACCTCCCGAACAGAGGGGAACAATAAGAACATAGGTGACAGTCTTGACGCGGGTACTAATGTCAAAGTTTACGTGCAAAACTATAGTCCCTCCCGGTCCGTCATCTACAGTGATAAGTGGGATCCTCCTAAGGAAAGGAAACTCCTCTGGTAGAACTCCGAAATCCATATCTAGAAAGCACAACTAACTGACAGATATAAACAAAAACAAAACTTAGTAAGCTAAACTTAAATACTAAAACTTAAATACTAAACTACAAAAGCACAAAACAAAAACGACTGAAACTAACGATATCTAGAAAGCCTCCTAGTGGCGCTTTTGGTTAATGTCGTTAGCTCGACACCGTTTAAGCTCAGCCTGGATCAGGCCATTTGACCTTTCTGCCAGCCACTACCTCGTCTAGACTTTGGTCAGTAGTTCGGCTGCAGAAACAGCACCTAACACAGAGGGATAAACCTTTAATAGCTTTCCACACACGCTTAAACTTCCCCATGGTTGACTTCTTCATTCTCTGAGCCTTCTGATGACGTTTCAGCGGACGCTCCCTCTCAAACTCTTCCATATCCCAACTACCTGCTAGAACTTCTTCAAATTGACCAGTACCGCCATCCTCTGAAAACAGGTCGGGTGAAAACACGTCAAATTCATCGACTTTTGTAGCACCAAACCCGAGGACATCGAGGAAACGGACAATCAAAGGGTTCTCTTTAGGTTCACCAATATAGTGCTTGCACCTTTGGCCATTCACTCGAAACGGTTTACCGCTATAACCACGAAGTTCTAGAACGCCTTTAGGAATGATTTGGAGAATCTCGAAGGGACCGGACCAACGTGTCCTCAACTTTCCAGGAAACAAATGTAACCTAGAATTGTATAGAAGAACTTGTTCGCCGACGTGGAATTCTCTCTTCTTAATCTTAGCATCGTGGAGTAGCTTCATCTTATCTTTACTAATCCTGGCGCTTTCATAGGCCTGGAGTCTGAACTCGTCTAATTCATGCAACTGTTGCAGTCGATGTTTACCGCAGGATTGGGAATCAAAGTTCAGAAACTTTGTAGCCCAATAAGCTCTGTGCTCTAACTCGACTGGCAGATGACATGGCTTACCATAAACCATTTGATATGTAGATGTACCCATAGGAGTCTTATAGGCGGTTCTATATGCCCATAGTACATCATCCAACTTCAAACTCCAGTCTTTCCTATGACTGTTAACCGTTTTTTCCAGGATCTATTTAATACTTTGGTTGCTCCTTTCAACCTGACCACTAGTCATCGGATGATATGGTGTGCCAGTCTTGTGACGAACACCATACTTTTCAAGAACTTTCTCTAGGGGTCGGTTGCAGAAATGCGTCCCTTCATCACTGATCAAGGCACGTGGACATCCAAATCTCACAAAGATATTCTTCTTTAAGAATTTCATTACCGTCTTATGATCATTGTGGGGAGTGGCTTGAGCCTCCACCCATTTCGACACGTAATCCACGCAGACTAAGATGTATTTGTTACCACAAGATGATGGGAATGGTCCCATAAAATCGATACCCCATACATCAAAGACTTCGCATTCTAGTATGGGTGTCAAAGGCATGTCAAAACGCCTTGTCAGAGTACCGGTTCTTTGGCATCTATCACAAGCTTTACAGAAAGCTTCTGTATCTTTAAAGATCGTAGGCCAATAGAACCCGGATTGGAAAATCTTAGCAACAGTTTTCCAGGGACCAAAGTGACCTCCAGTGGGTCCACTGTGGCACTGCTCAATAATATCGCGCTGCTCAGATTCTGGAACACATCTTACGAGCAAACCATCTTTCTGAGATCTTAAAAGATAAGGTTCATCCCAAGCGAAGATTTCAAATCGAGAGAAGAACTTTCTCTTCTCCTGATAAGACATTTCTGGATCGAGGTATCGGGTATGAAGGTAATTGACAATGGAAGAATACCAAGGAACATCAGGAGGGCAGCCATCGATAAGCATGATATTCTCTAGAGGAAAGTAAAGATCTATATCATCTGGATCATCCTTTTCCTCACTTAACATTCTAGAAACGTGATCAGCTACTACGTTTTCACTACCCTTTTTGTCTTTAATTTGGACATCAAACTCTTGTAGGGTCAGTATCCAACGTAGTAGGCACGGTTTAGCCTCTTTCTTAGTCATCAGATATCGCAAAGCAGCGTGATCAGTCCACACAATCACTTGAGCACCTAGCAAGTAACTACGAAACTTGTCCATAGCAAAGACTACGGCCAATAATTCCTTTTCGATGAGTCGTGTAGTTAACTTGATAAGCATTCGATGTGTGACTAAGCGTAATAGATAGGTGGAATTTCCCGTTAAGCCTTTGTCCTAAGACCGCACCAACAAAGATAGTTTGATGCATCGCACATAAGCTCAAAAGGTAAGTTCCGGTCGGCGATATAAGAATTGGAGCAGATATTAAACGATCCTTAAGCTCTCAAACGCTTGCTTGCAGCTCTCATCAAAATTGAACGCAACGTCTTCCTTAAGTAAAGTAGACAGGGGCTTGGCTATCTTGGAGAAGTCCTGAATGAATCTTCTATAGAAACCAACATGTCCAAGAAAGCCTCTCACTTCACGCACATTCTTTGGATAGCTCATCTTCTCGATAGCTTCTACTTTTGCCCCACAATAAACTTCTATACCTTTGGCGGAGATTTTGTGGCCAAGAACTATTCCCTCATCTACCATGAAATGGCATTTTTCCCAATTGAGGACTAAGTTCTTTCCACACATCCTGGATAACACTTGGTCAAGGTTGTCAAGGCAATCATCGAAAGATCGACCAAAAGCGAAAAATCGATCCATAAAGATTTCCATACACTTTTCTACCGACCCGTCAAAGATGGCCAGCATACATCTCTGAAATGTAGCTGGGGCATTGCAGAGACCAAATGGAATTCGCCTGTAAGTGAATGTACCATAAGGGCAGGTAAAAGTGGTCTTTTCTTGGTCGGTTGGATCGATGGGAATCTGAAAGTATCCTGAATATCCATCCGAAAGCGTAGAATCGTGCCGCCAGACGCTCAAGCATCTGGTCAGTGAATGGAAGGGGAAAGTGGTCCTTCATGGTTACTTCATTGAGCTTTCGATAATCGATGCAGACTCTGTAACCAGTGACAAGTCTTAATGCTATTTCCTCTCCCTTCTCATTCTTCTCAATCGTAATTCCACCATTCTTGGGAACTACCTGAGTAGGGGAAACCCATTCGCTATCAGCTATAGCATAAATGATTCCCATGTCCAGAAGCTTGATAATTTCTTTCTTAACCACCTCTTGCATATGAGGGTTGAGCCTCCTCTGGGGCTGTCTAACACATTTTGCACCCTCATTAGTCTTGATCTTATGCATACAGATGTCCGGAGATATCCCTCTGATATCTCCTACTTGCCATCCAAAGGCTTTTTCATTTTGTTTCAAGACGTTGATCAATTTCATCTTCTCTATATGAGAGACGACTTGGCGGATATGATTAACGGAAGCTTGTCGCCTTCTCTTAAAAACACATACTTTAGATGTTTGGGCAACGGCTTCAGAACCAAATCAGCAGGGGGGTCTTCCAAACTTCACTTAAGATCTCCACCTTTCAACTCAACATCACTGAGCTTACTCAGTGGTCCCACCGCCTCAACTTCTCCTCTCAACAGTTCTTCCTCAAAATCAGCTACTAATTGATCTAGATTGACCACACCATGAGTATTTAGATTATCAACCAATCGCTCATATTCAGCTTCTACAGCCATGACTTGCTTATCCATATAATCGGTGAAATCATCTGTCATATAATCAATGGAAAAGCCGGTTGGAGGGCGGAGGGTACTTGAATGGACTTTAAGACATTGTAACTCACCTCTTGATCACCAACTCGGATAGTCACTTGTCCACCATCGCAATCGATGAGGGCTCTAGGTTGTAGATAAGAAAGGTCTTCCAAGAATCGAGGGGACGTTTTCATCTTTCTCCATATCTAAAACATACCAATCGATTTGGAAAGGTAAATCTATGAATCGAACCAAAACGTCTTTCAGATCCTGAAGCTTTCTTAGAAGATCTATCGTGAATAGTAAACTCATAGTGGTGGGTTCTAGAAGGCTTTGTAAACCGAAATTTGTTTGCATACAGACATTGGCATAAGACTTATAGAGGCACCTAAATCACACAAAGAATTAGGGAAGACTAGACCTCCCATTAATACTGTAAGTACGAACTTGCCAGGGTCACCTCTTTTAATTGGTAAGTCTTCATAATTAATCATGGAGCAATCCTCACCAATTTGCCTTTCCATGCCTCGCTAACTTCTTTTCAAGAGACACAACATCCTTGATGAATTTTGTATACTTAGGCATCTCACCAAGACCTCGGATAATGGAAGATTTACTCGAGTATTTTTCAAAAGGTTCAGCACCTTTTGTACTTTTTGTCCTCACTCAAGGGAATGTTGCTCTTTCTCGGTGGAAATGGAAGCTTCTTAAGGTCACTCTCAGAAAAGACTTTCTTTGAGGATGCACTTACAGCTTTGTCTTCCAGATCTTTCCATCGAACAGCTTTTTTCAGATTTTTTGTAGTCATGGGATCGGCCTCGACTTTCGCTTTTTTTTCAAGTCCTCAAAGGATCCTCCACTTGAGGGTCTCCAACTTTTTCACCTCTCGGGGATCAGCCCACCTGAGTCTTTTCTGCACACAGAGGAGTATAGGTGCTCGGCTTCCCTCCCCGCCTTATGATGGCGAGGAGGGGTTAGTGGTTTCAGGTGGGAAGGACCACTAACTTGAGTACTGACTTCTTAGATTCATCGATCTTGGCCTCTCTCTACCATATTGCATTCTTTGGCACGAGGTCAGTACATTGGCTGTTGCTTATATCGGCCTGAGCAACATGACCGCCCTTTGGATTCTTTTCAGTAAAACTGGGCAGATGCCCTGGGGGTCTTGAAGCTAACTGCTCAGCCAGCTGCCCTATTTGCCTCTCAAGGTTCTTATTTGTACTCATAAGGAGCTGAATATTCTTGTTTTGCTCCTCTCTGAATGAGTTCCATTCAGCCTTGAGGTCTCCTGAGCTCGAAGGGCCTTGGGAGTTTGGAAAATTTTGAGAGTATTGCTGACTGGGCCGATTTTGAAAATTAGAATTGGAATTAGAAGGCCAATTCTGGTTTAACCTTTGAGTAGAATTGGAAAAATTCGAGCTTTGGTTCTGAGCAAAACCGGGGTTTCTATTGAAATTCTGATTCGAATTGAAATTCGAATTAGGATAGAAATTAGAGGATTGATTAAACCCGTGGTTTTGGAAATTTTGCTGGCCAGAAACTTGATTAGACATTTGGTTGTTCTGGCCATAGAATGCGTGCACTTCCGCATTCTGCCCGTTCATAGGACAGAATTTAGATGTGTGCCCCACCCCGTCACAATTTTGACATGTGACTTGATTATACTGTCCATAATCATGAACAGCATTCACTTGATAAGGTGCAGGGGGATTAAATTGACATTGGTCATTCATATGGCGACCCGACAAAGATTTTTAGATGATCTGAAACACGAGGGTTCTGTGGAAAAGAAGGAGTTTGATTTACCGGATTTGAAACTTGAGATGCTGCCATCTGCTTCTGCAGCATAGCGATCAAACTTTGCATGTTTACCTCCTCTACCTTAGGAGGAGGAGGTGCTTGAATAGCTTGATAGGATGGAGCATAGTTGTATTTGGCAATGTCCTCGAACAATGCCCATCCCTCTTCAGGTGTTTTCTTCAAAAATGCCCCACCAGATGAACTATTGACCATGCCTTTTGTAAGCTCGGTCAATCCACTAAAGAACGTGTTGACTTGCCTTTGTAGTGGCAAGCCATGGTGGGGACACTTTCTAAGCAGAGATTTGAATCTTTTCCAACAATCGAAGAAGGATTCATTCTCTTTCTGGTAGAAAGTGAAAATCTCGTTCAAACACTGGGCTGTTTTCAAAGGTGGAAAGTATTGACTCAAGAACTCCTTTTCGAGTTCAGCCCAAGTGGTAATTAATTCAGAGGGAAGAGAAGTGTACCACTCCTTCGCTTCTCCCTTAAGAGAAAATGGAAAAAGTTTCAGTTTAATTGCATCCTCACTTACTCCTTGGATGCGTGTGGTGCCGCATATCTCTAAGAACGTATGTAAGTGGGTATGCGGATTCTCTGATTGATAGCCATGAAAAATTGATGCATGCTGCATCATCTGGATAAGTCCCGGCTTGAGTTCGAAAGTTTGTGCAGTAATGGCTGGTAAGACGATAGCCGGGTTGACAGTTATTGCACCAGGCATGGCGTAGTCTGCCAACGTCCGTCTATCCTCGGCGGCCATTATTACGAGATCTTCGATTTCCTTTATTAGGTTTTGTTCAATTTCTTGATCGGTTGAACTTCCTTCGCCAGAAGGATCGGCAAAACGAAGTTTTCGCCTATTGGGTCGGACTATGGTCCGCTCGAGGTCAGGTGAAAAGAGTAGTGGTCCTTTCTGACTTCGAGTTTTCATAAACCGAAACCCAACTCAAGATGTTGAACCTAAAAACTAAAGAAAATTTAAAAGCCTAAACTAGAATTAAAAGCCTATGAAAAGAAAATAAAAGAAAAGAAAAAAGAACAGAGTTATTGAAGACAAGAGAGGACTGACGGACGCCCAAAGTTTTGGGACGGGCGCCCGAGAAAAATTCGATGCGGATGGGCGTTTGGAGGTCCAAGCGCTGCCTCGAGGATTGAAGAACCGGACGGGCGCCCAAATTATATGGGACGCTTCGTCCGATTGGGAAAAACGGTTTGAGTTGAAATCTTTGAGACAGACGGGCATCCAATGGTCCCGCCCGTGCGGAAAAGGAAAAACGAACAGAGCAGAAAAAATTGCAGAAAAGTAGCAGAAACGAAAGAATAGAAACAGACACAGAGAGAAAAGATAGAGGGGAGAACTAATCACAAAAGAAGGAACAAAACCTTAAACCCTAACCCTTAGTAAACTAAACCTAAAAACCTAAAATTCTAACTAAAAACAGGGATTTAAAACACAGAAAACAGAAAAACGAAAAACAAAAACTAGGCAACCGTCCGGTTCCCCGGCAACGGCGCCAAAAAATTGTCACGGATTTTATTAACACAAAACAAACAAGTAATAATCCGGTTAACCTCAAGTATAAGGATCGTAGTAATAGCGGTTAATGCCGGGTCGATCTTACGGGGAACTGAACAATTGTGATTCCTAGTTTTTGTCTAACCTAAACTATGTCACGAAACTAATCTAAACAGCGAATAAAACAAAACAAAACCGAAAATAAACTAGACAGAGGATATAGTCCAAAGCTAGGAAGAATACGGGTTGCGAACCTTTAACTAAACTAATCTAAGATGCAAATAAAAGTAAACTAACTAAACAAATTCAAGTTTTTAAGGATTTAAATTAAATGTATAACGAACAAACGAGGATTGATCCACCTATCCAACAAGCATTGATTTCCTATCTCGATTATATTGTGGTTTTTATCTAAGTTGTGATTTACCTTATCTAAATATGAACCCTAATTCCTTAGAAAGTTCATCTATTAATCCATTATCTTCCGATGCAAGATTAACGCGTTTTCTAACCAAAGGTGTAAACTTTATGTTTATAATCTAGCAATTAAACCTATTAACTTCCGTTAAGATAGATTCAAAATAATATTCCTATTCATGGTGATCTAAGGTTTATAAAGATTTCCATCAACAATAAACAATCAACACATGCATATCGTCGGATATAAGAGCAATTAAACATAGTAAACATGAATAAAGAAACAACCTTTAATAAAAACTCACAGTATAATCGATGAAAACGAAATCAAAAATTGTTGGATGGCTTCACAATACTCGTTTGATGAAGCTTTTAGCTTCTGAACATCCTCAGCAACTCAAATTTGCAGAAACAGTGCATAAAAGTAGCTAATTTAATCTAAATCTAAAGTGCATAAAGCTGGAATAAAAGGAAGAAAAACGCAGCCTAAAGCCGCCCCTAGGATTAGGGTTTCGAGTATTGTGTATATGGTATCTCATATGTGGAGAAAACAAGCTGCTATATATAGAGTTTTGAGTCGATTTCACTAAGTCGGCCGACGGACGCCCGTTTACTTGGGTTGAACGCCCATCCACTCTTCAATGTAAACTTCGAATCGGGCCGAGTCATGACCAGACGCCCGTCCTGCCAGCGTCCACTCCAGCGTCCAAACTTTCTGAATCTAGAATATCATCCTGGACGCTCGTTCACTTCAACAGACGCCCATCCACTGGACGCAGATTCTGGACGCCAGTTCAACATGATCGAATTCTGATTTCTTGATCTTTATCTCTTTTCCTCTATCCCATTCCTTCATTATCTCTTTTATCATCCATTAGCTCGAACTTAATCAACTTTTGATCATCTTTTGAGCCTCCAACATGTATCTATAACACATAAAAACATCGCAAAATGTAATAATGTCCAAATAACCATAAAATCACAATTAAAGCACCCAAATTAACCAATATTGCGATTAACTCATTTAAAATATCATTTGCTCAATATTTCCATTAAACACTCGTTTCTTATGCAAATTAATACAAATACGGGGGAAAATACCATAGAATATAGCGTTATAAATCGTATAAATTCACCCTTAACGGTGAATCTTGAACCGATATGGGCCTTCCAATTCGGGGCCAACTTTCCACTTGCTTCCTCGCCGACTTGCTTCGTTCTTCCTCGTAACTGATCTCCGACTTTGAAGTACCGTGTTCGACCCTCGAGTTGTAATATCGAGAGATCTTTTGCTTATACCTTGCCATTTCAAGCGGAGGCTATCTCTCTTCGTTCTTCGACATTGTCCCTTTCTCGCCGGAGTTCGGGACCATTTGTCTCCACATTGTAAGCGTAACTGAGGAGAGGGAACACCAATCTCATTTGGTATTACCGCTTCACACCCATACACCAAAGAGAAAGGAGTTTCCCACGTCGATGAATTAGGAGTTGTCCTATATGACCATAGGATGCTCGAAAGTTGAATTGCCCAATCTCGACCTTCTGATTCTAGTCTCTTCTTTAACCCCAAACTTGATCTGGTCGATTAGTCCTGCTCGACTTGACCGTTTGCCTGTGGGTGAGGTAATCGAGGTGAATCATTTGGTCGATATGGTATTATTTGCACCATTCTCTAACTTTTTGATCTTCAAACTGAGTACCGTTATCCGAGATCAGAGCCTTTGGAATTCCGTACCTGCATAGAATGTCGACCCACAGAAATTTCTTGATGGTTGCAGCTCGGATATCGGGCAATGCCTTAGCTTCTACCCACTTCGTAAAGTAGTCGACAGCAACGACCACGTATTTAAGATTTCCCGGGGCTCGAGGTAGAGGTCCAACAATATCGACTCCCCACTGATCAAATGGCCATGCTGACGAGATGACGTTCATGTCTTGCGCTTGTTGATGGGAGATATTATCATGAATCTGACAAGCGTTGCATTTTTGGACAAGATTATTTGCATCTCGCTGCATCGACGGCCAGAAATACCCAGCTAACTTGCATTTTCGAGCTAACATCCCGCCCCACGTTGATTCCCACAGCTCCTCTATGAATTTCTTCTAAGAGATACTCGCCTTGATTTGAGTAAACACACCTTAACCATGGACTCACAAAAGATTTCCGATAGAGGATGTCGTCGAAGAACGCATATCGAGTGGATTGGAGTAGAACCTTTCTAGATTGCACCTTATCATATGGTAATATTCCGTCTTTGAGGTAAAGAGCGATCGAGTCCATCCACGTGGCCTCTCTTGAGTAAACGGTCGGGCCTCCGTCTCTCGATGTAACTCCTATCGGTCAATAACTCGACTAGAACCTTCTTACTCGACATGAAGTTTGATGCTAGCTTGGAGAGTGCATCGGCTCTTTGTTTTGACTTCGGGACTTGCTCGAATTGAACTATTTTGAATTAAGGTATGAGACTTTGGACTACTGCTAAATAATTCCTCATAGTTTCTTCCTTAGCCTCATATTCCCCTTTCACATGGTTCACCACCAATTGCGAGTCGCTATACACCAACAAGTCTTCGACACCCAGTTTTAGAGCAAGCTTCAGCCCAGTTATCATGGCCTCATACTCGGCCTCGTTGTTGGTTGCTTTAAAGTCGAATCGAAGAGCATATGGGAATTCTCGCCTTCTGGCTTACGGAAGGAGCCCCGCCCGCTCCTTCCTTACTTGATGCCCCATCGACCTGGAGAGTCCATTTTTCCTCCGGATTTCGCTTTTCTTGATCGAGTTGGACAGAGATCCCTTCAGCCAAAAAGTCCGCCAAGGCCTGTGTTATCGCAGTTTGAGGAACAAACTCGATGTCGTACTGGGCCATTTCTATCACCCATTTCGCCAGTCGACCTGAAGTATCAGGCTTTGCCAAAATCTGTTTTAGTGGTTGGTCCGTGACTACCACAATAGGATGAGCTTGAAAATACGGCCTCAACTTTCTCGAGGCGTGAACCAGGCATAACGCTAACTTCTCAGCTGGTGAGTACCGGATCTCGGGGCCATGCAGTGCTTTACTAACAAAGTATATAGGTACCTGGCCATGCACCCCTTCTCGTACTAGAACCGCACTCACTGCTTCCTCGCACACTGCCAAATAAACCAACAACTTTTCCCCTTCTCGCGGAGAAGTGAGGGTAGGTAATTCTGACAAATAAGCTTTCAACTCTTCAAAGGCTGTCTGACATTCATCATCCCAATGAAAAATGACTGGCCTTTCGGAGTATCTTGAAAAATGGTAGCGCACGTTGTGCGGATCTCGATAGAAATCTGTTGAGAGCTTCCATTCGACCCGTGAGCCTTTGTACTTCCTTGATATTTCGTGGTGCGGGCATATTCTTCAATGTATCAATTTTATCCGGGTTTGCTCGAATCCTGTCTTTCGAAATCATGTAGCCCAAGAACTTACCCGACCTGACTCCAAAAGTACATTTCTTCGGGTTTAGCCTCATCTGCGTTTCTCTCTACACTTCAAAAACCTCTCGAGCATCGACCAAGTACTGTCTCATAGATCGACTCTTGATGAGCAGGTCGTCTACATAGACCTCCATACATCTGCCAATTTGCTTTGTATAAATTTTGTTGACTGCCCTCTGGTATGTTGCCCCAGCATTCTTCAATCCGAATGGCATGGTCACATAACAGAAGGTGCCGAATTCCGTGATAAACGCTGTTTTCTCCGCGTCTCGATGATCCATTAGAATTTGGTGGTATCCTTTATACGCATCTAAAAAACCAAAAACTTCAAAATCGATGGTCGAGTCTACTAACCTGTCGATTTTGGGCAACGGATATGAGTCTTTTGGGCATGCTTTGTTTAAATCTGTGAAATCCACACACATGCGCCAACTCCCATCAGGCTTCTTGACTAATACTGGGTTAGCTAGCCACTCTGGATAGAAAACCTCTCTTACTATCTGGGCTGCTAGAAGCTTGCCGACTTCCAACTCGATAGCCTCAAGTCGGTCAGAGGCAAAATTTCTCTTCTTATGTTTGACTGGCTTTTCAGCCTGGTCAATTTCGAGTTTGTGGACCGCGATGTCGGTAAATAACCCTGGTATGTCAGTGGCCTTCCAGGCAAAGATATCCCTGAACTCGATTAACAATTCGATCAGTAGTTGTTTTTCTTTCAATGGGATCCAAATCCCGACCTGCACACACTGATCGTACTCTCCTTCCCAAAGTCGGACATTCTTTGCATCGCATTGGAGACCCAGTTCTTTTCCTCTTCTTCTTCTGGAATCAGTTCCTTGACCAAGACTTGTTGAACCGCCATCTTCCCATTCATGACAACAGAGTTACAACTCCGAGCAACTTCAACGTCTCCTTTTACTTCGTGGGAACCGTTCCTAGTAGGGAATTTCATGCTATTATGGAACGTCGAAATAATAGCGCGCAAGTCGAAAAGCGCTGGTCGTCCCAGGATAACATTATAAGCAGAAGGAGCCTTGACCACCACATAACTTAACTCGAGTGTCCTTCCTTCTCGCCGCCCCCAATCTGTCATGAGTAACTTTATCGAGCCCATGGGATGGGTGATGCCTCAGAATCCAAGCAGAGGAGACGCTATGGGGCTAGGTCTTTCTCTTTCGGCTTCATCGCTCAAACGCCGAGTAGTATATGATGTTCACGGCACTTCCGTTATCGATCTGAGACTCGATACACGGGCTCGGCTAATCACGGCCTCAATGACTAACCCTTCGCTATGACTCAGACTTGGGGATATCATCGCGAGGCCGTATCCGACTTCCGTCGTGAATCGAAGCCGCTTGCGCTCTCGAGCTACTAGGCGGCTCTTCACCGGTGATCGGTCCTTATCACTTTCATCCGGACCGAAGATCGTATTGACATAGTTTACGGTGGTCGATTTTCTTCTTGATCTCACACGACCAAAGTTATCTATGTTGTTTCCTTCCCGACCTTGGGATCGATTCCTCAGAGGTGATCGATCCCTTCGTCTTTGGGCCTCTCGACCTCGATTCCTACCTTGATCGGAGTTTTTTCTCTTAAATTCTCCACGCCCCCTGGGCCCATCATACCGAGATCTGTCAACAACTTCGTCTAGCTTCCCTTCCTGAATGCAGACGTCGATGTCTTTTTTCAAGTCGATACAATCCTCTGTTGTATGACCTATGTCTTCATGGAAGTCACAGTACTTACTTGCATTCCTCTTTTCTCGAGGTTTCTTCAACGGTGGCGGTTTCCTCGCTAAGTTCTTTGAAAGCATAATCGACAACACCTCGGATCGAGATCGATTGAGTAGGATGAAGTCCTTATCATGCGTGGGTCCCTTCTTGCCCCCACGGTCTGAGGTGGATGTGTCGATACGGTCCCATACTGACGGCTTACTCTCGACATCCTGCCTCTTGGACTGATTCCTGTTCGGACCTCGGGTGTCCTTCTTGGATTCCATCCAGTCGGATTGGGTGTGCCTTCGCACTGCCTCTTCGCCTTGGCAGAATCTATGCACCACATTGACATATTCGTCCATGGTATGGGGGACGTCTCTGCTCAACTTCATGTACAATTTAGTATTACGCAGCCCCCCACGAACGACGTGATCAGAAGTCGATCGTCTGCATCCTTGACCTGCATGGCCTCAAGATTAAACCTCTTCAGATATTCCATAACCGTTTCATCCTTTTGCTGCCTCACGTTCATGAGGTGCGTGGCACTCAGATGAAACTTTTTGTTCACTATGAACGCATCTCGGAATTTACGAGCAAGCAATGCAAAACTGGAGATCGACCCTGGCCGTAGCTTCGTGAACCATTCCCTTGCTCGACCTACGAGTAGCGTCTTGAATGCCCGACATCGCATTGCATCGGGTGCTCCATCCAACCTCATTTGAGATAGATACCTGTGGAGATGGTCCTCCGGTCGGTGGTGCCATCGTAAGGCTCTATTTTAGGTATCTTAAACCCTCAGGTTTAGGAAAGCTCTCGATCTCCTTCGTGAAGGGAGACTCGAGCCATAACGAAACCTCGGTTCTTTCCCAAAATTGCATTCAACTCCTCCCCTGGCGCTATCATCATCCCATCTCGGTGTTTTTGGTGGATCTCGCGTCTCTTCCTTTCTCTTGAGCTAGACGATGCGCTTACTTTCGCCTCTCCAGGAGTCTGTTTAGGCTTGTCCATTACATCTTTCGGCCGCCTTCCGCCGTGGCCTCTTCTCGGCAGCGCCGCTGCCTTTTGCGCCGAATCGCCTCTCGCTATAATCTGGACATTACCTCCAAGTCCGCCCCGCCAACCGATCCACAAGCGCCCGATATTGCGGAGCAAGAGCTTGCTTTTACGGTTGGTGGGTTTCTGGATAGGATCTCAAGAGAGTTTGAGAATGTGATAAACACAAGAGTAAACTTCAACTTGGTTTATTCATTGATATGAGAGGTGTATAAATAGATACAATTGAGAGAGACTAGCAAGCTAGCTTGGGCGGCCACTTGAGTATGTAGATGTGGGCGGCAAGCATGCAAAAGTAAAAGTAAAAGCTATGTCTATGACATAAAGTAAACTAGAGTTTGACATATTAATTGTTTATATGTATCACAATTAATATGTCTATGACATAAAGTAAACTAGAGTTTGACATATTAATTGTTTATATGTATCACAATTAATATGTCTTTTACAATTAAATAAAGTGTACAAAATATCTCAGACGAACTCCACGAGGGCTGCTTTGGGCACTACTCTTTGAACTTCAATGATCTCTTTGAAGTAATGTTGTAATATTTCCACACCCCTCAAACCTGGTCAGATATGTTGATGCAAACCAAGTTTGCTACTAAGTCTCTATTTGAACATAAGAGGTGGAATAGCCTTGGTAAGAATATCGCATTTACGATCTGCTTTGAGGAACATACTGGAGTTGAATAATCTTGGCATCAATCTTTTCCTTTAGAAAGTGTCATCAATGTCCACATGCTTGGTTTTATCATGATGGTCGGGGATCTTCACCATGCATAAGGCTGAATTATTATCCTGCAGAGTGTGATAGGTTCTTTGAGAGGTTCTTTGAAGTTCGATCAGTAGACTTTTTAGCCATAGAGCTTCACAAATGCCAAGTACAAGTGCCCTGAGAGTTCTTCAAGATCGCTTCTTGACACTGAGGTTGTTTCTTGCTTCTCCAATTAACCAGGCTCCCCATACATATGAGCAATAGCCTGTGGTAGATCGTCTCATCAATGTGACATCCGGCCCAATCGGCATCAGTGTAGACCTTGATTGATCTATCGGTAGACTTGGTGAAGTGCAGGCCTTGGCCAGAGTGGACTTTAAATATCTCAAGATCCTATTCACAAGATCCCAATGTTGCTCAAGAGGGCGGTGCATGAACAGATCGACTGACTAACCCCATATGCAATATCAGGCCTTGTGTGAGAAAGGTAGATGAGTTTACCTACAAGCCGTTGATATTGTTCTTTTCTGATAGCAATGTCACCATGCAGTAGGGTGTTACTGGGGTCTACTGGGGATACAAAGAGGTTTGCATCCCAAAGATGCCGCTTTTCTTCAAAGAGATCCAAGACATATACTTCCTTTGAGAGCGAAATGCTTTACTGTTTCTAGCTATTTCCATACCAAGAAAGTATTTTAGTGGAGCCCAGATCTTTAACTTGGAATACCTTTGCCAGTAGAGTCTTCAAATGTTGGATCTCAGTAGAGTCATCTCCAGTAAGGATGATATCATCCACATATACAATAAGAATAGACCTTCTCTGGTTGGTTGTCTTGATAAACATAGTGTGATCAGAGTTGCATTGATGATATCCAGCAGCTTTAACCACGTGAGTGAGTTTTCCAAACCAGGCTCTAGGGATTGCTTGAGCCATATAGAGATTTCCTGAGTTTGCATACCTTGCCTTGAGTGTGGGGATTGACAAAACCAGGAGGTACATTCATGTAGACTTCCTCAGTAAGGTCACCATTGAGAAAAGCATTTTTGATATCCAATTGGTAAAGAGGCCAGTCAAGTTGGACAGCTAGAGAAATCAAGACTCGAGCAGGTGTTAAGCTTTGCTACTGGTGCAAAAGTTTTTGTATAGTCAATGCCATAAGTTTGAGTGAACCCTCTAGCCACCAATCGGCTTTATACTTGTCAATAGTACCATCGGCATTGTATTTTATGGTGAATAACCATCTAATTTGATTGTCTTCTTGCCTTTGGGGAGAGTTGTGAGGTCCCAAGTATGATTATCCAGAGTGCAATCATCTCTGTTTTAATAAGTGACCTTCCACTTATCATTTTGAAGGGCCTCTGAATATTTTTAGGAATAGAGTGAGAGTCCAGTCTGTGTAAACATAGCAAATACTGAGGAGACAACTGGTCATAAGATAAATAAGTCTGAATAGAATGATCAGTGCATGATCTTTTCCCTTTCCTTAGAGCAATAGGTCTGTCATCAATGTCAGTAGGGTGCTGTGGTTCAGCAGTCTCTGAGTCAGTAGGGTGTTGAGGCTCAGCAGCTCAGTTCGGCAGAGCTCTGGGTCAAGAGGGTCTTGAGGTCCAGCTGAGCTCTGGGTCGAGAGGGTCTTGAGGTTCGATCACTTGAGTCTCGGTGAGGTTCTTTGAGGTTAAGAGTTTGTTGAGGGAACGGATTTAGATCAATTTCAATTAGATGTCCATCAGTGACTGCTTCAGTAGACTTGCTGTAGTAGGGAGTCCTTTCAAAGAATTTTACATCCATAGAGTTGTAAAATTTCTTTTCGAGAGTGAATAGCATTTGTAACCTTTCACGCCCTTAGCATACCCTAGGAAAATGCACTTGTGAGCTTTGGGATCAAGTTTGCTTCGTGTTGGGCATGGATATAAACAAACACAAGTACAACCAAAGATTTTTGGAGGCAATTGGGCAATAAGATGAGGCGGGGAGTGTGTGGTCAACTGGGGTTTGGATAGGAGTCTTGAAACCTAACACTCTCTGGGAAGCCTGTTGATTAAGTATGTGGCGATCAATATAGCTTCACCCCACATATATTTTGGAACATTTGTAGTGAACATGATTGATCTGGCCATTTCCAGCAGGTGCCTATTCTTTCTCTCAGCAACCCCATTTTGCTGAGGTGTCTCAACACAACTACTGATATGGACAATTCCCTTATTCATCAAGAAATTACTGAGATTAGACTCATAATATTCAAGAGCATTGTCGGTCTTCAAAATTTTAATCTTAATGTCAAAGCGAGTAGACACCATGTTGTAGAACTCTTGAAAGATGGATCCAACTTGATTTATCCTTCATTAAAAATAACCAAGTGATTACGGTGTGGTCATCTATGAAGGTTACAAACCACCTCTTACTGTTATACTTTTCACTCTTGAGGTCCCCATACATCACTATGAATTAAGGTGAAAGGTGTGGATGGGAAGTGAGGTAATTTAGTATACACAGATTTGGTGAGTTTGGCAAATTGACAAATATCACATTGAAGATCATTAAGATTACATCCTTTAAACAATTGCGGAATTAAAGACTTTAAATAACCAAAACTTGGATGTCCTAGTCTATAATGCCATAACATGATATTGTCTAGGTTTTGAGTGCAGTTTGCTGAGGCAGATCGAGTCTTCGTCTTCAAAGCAGGTTGATCACAAACAGTCTGAAAGGTGGTTTAGCTTGACCAATCACTTCTCGTGAAGAAAGATCTGGAATGTGCACCGATCCTTATCAAAAACAATAGTCCAATTCAGATCTTTAGTGAGTTTCTTGTGAGATATAAGGTTACAATCTAACTTTGGAACAAATAAGACCCTTGTGATATATCTCGATTAGTAAGTTTAACCTTCCCAACACCTTTTTCATAAGAAGCAGAACCATCAATAGATTTTAATTTCAGTGAATTTGGGTGCATGGCATATAGTGGGTAATGAGGTTTTATTACAGTCATGTGGGAAGAAGCCCGAGAATCAACAATCCAAGTCTCGTTACTAAGAGGTGAGCGGAATATACTGTTTTAGCATGAGTGGCCATTTCGGTAGAGGAGCTACCTTCCGATCTTTGAGCAATAAAGGCTTTAAAAGCGCAACAAGCGAGCATTTAGATGTTTGTCATTCTCTAAATCCATTGGCAAGTCCGCCTTGATTTTCCCTGGTTGGTTTTGAGGTTTTAGAGGATTAGGCTTGCCATGAAGCTTCCAAACAATTGTCCTTGGTGTGATTTGTGCATTTGCGGTGATCACAGAACAACCTTCGATTTTCTCAAGAAGCTTCTGTAAGTCCCAAGTAACCTCAATGATCTTCCCGACATTCGTGAGGCAAGTACCTTGATAGGGTTATCGGCAGGGTGTGTCAAAGAACATGACTTTCCTCCTGCTTTCTTCATGTTTGACCTCAAAGAAACATGGATTTGAGATTTGGGAGAGGTTTTGTGGCAAGAATTCTCCTCTAACATCATCAAGAGTAGGATTCATCCAGTGAGGAACTTGAATACTCTCTTCTTTTCTATGATGTCTTTATATAGCAAACATCCCCGACATCATTCAGTGTGAGTTTCCAACATATCTAGGCGTTGCCATGCCTTAGATAGTTGATTGAAATATTGAGTTTCTGAGACATATCTCCTTGTCTGCAGTTTTGAATCTGAGCTTGAGTTCATAGACTTGGATGTATTGTCCTTTTTTGAGTAAAGGTCTCCGGCATTATCCTGCATTTCCTTAGCGGTGTCATACATCATAAAGTTCTCACTGATCTCTTTTGTCATAGACCTCGTGAGGATGGTCATGACTTGGTTTTTTTCGTGTCCCATGCTTCAAACTTGGGGGTCGGTTTGTGAGGCGAGTTTGGAACCCGACAGATATCCCATCTTGCCCCTGGCCGGAGATATACATTTTCATAGACCTTGACCATAGCAAGTAATTGTTACCATCAAGTTTATGATTTGTAAAAGAAGAGTGTTCGATTATCCCGGTCTGTGAGGCAATTTGTGAGTCTCATGAGGAAGATGAAACTTGAGATAATGTTGACATTTTACGAAAAGGAACTGAGTTTTGCAGCGGATTTTAGAACTCAGTAAGTCTCTGATACCATGAAGAGAGTTTGAGAATGTGATAAACACAAGAGTAAACTTCAACTTGGTTTATTCATTGATATGAGAGGTGTATAAATAGATACAATTGAGAGAGACTAGCAAGCTAGCTTGGCGGCCACTTGAGTATGTAGATGTGGGCGGCAAGCATGCAAAAGTAAAAGTAAAAGCTATGTCTATGACATAAAGTAAACTAGAGTTTGACATATTAATTGTTTATATGTATCACAATTAATATGTCTATGACATAAAGTAAACTAGAGTTTGACATATTAATTGTTTATATGTATCACAATTAATATGTCTTTTACAATTAAATAAAGTGTACAAAATATCTCAGACGAACTCCACGAGGTCAGCTGGGCACTCTTTGAACTTCAAATCTGCTTGAAAGTAATCTTTGTAATATTTCCACAGATCCAAAGTGGATCTTTTCTCCTTGTTCTCGCCGAGGATCGGCTTGAACGAGATCCAAGGCTGGATCTTTTTCTCCTTGCATATCAGGATCGACTGGCTCGTTAACCTGTGAGCTTTGATCGGCAGCTTTGGATGCAGCTTTTCTGGGAGGCATCGTGTTCTTGCGTATTCAATCAATAGAGACCCTCCTTCTAGTGCCAATGACGATGACAAATTAAGTCACCTTAATTATCCGGGCCCTAATATGAATCTAGTGATGAACACACAAAACCCTAATGCCAAAAAAGGAACGAGGTGGTGGATTTTTATGTTTGCGGCTGAGTCTAAGACTGTATCTTAGATTGCCTACGTATCCTGTTATATTCCAGGAATCAAGCCTTACGTAGTTCCTGGATTGGGGTATTTATAATGACAACACTTGCCTAAACCCTAAGGTTAAGTCGGCTTATGTTATTGTCATCTATACCCTTAAATGGGCCTTAAACCCTTGCCCAAGCTATCGCTGTTAATGGGCTTGGACGGTGAGTGCGGACCCTGTCCTCGAGTCGATACTTCCGACTGCGGTGATCGACTCGGACTTATCATCCTACATCGCTTAGCCTGGTGTGGACTCGCCCTTATGGACTTGTCGTCTCACACCGCGCTCGGTAGTCGATCGTCAGAACCTGGAATCGATTACATGGCCTGGCCTCGATCCTGGGTCTCGACACGAGTACATTGTAGTTAATTCATACTGTGATGACCAACCGATAGACGACACGTGGAGGGAGTGAAACCCTGTATCGTCAGTTTCTAAATTAGCTTTTGACAATTCTGTTTTTCTTGAATTAGTACCACACAAATGCTATGTGAAGGACAAGGAAACCAAACATTTGTTGCTGGAGGGAATTCAGAGATGGATTCTATCAAGTCATTCAGCCTTCTGTTCCAGTCTGAAGCATGAGTTCTCTTCAGTTCATCAAGTCTAATTATATGTCTAATCCTTGTAGTCTATCTATAGTCAAGTCCGATGCTGCCAATAAGGATGTTAATGTATGGCACAGAAGTTTGGGTCATCCTTCCTTAAAGGTGTTGAATCTTATCCTAAAGAATTGTAATGTCAAATTTAATGAAACATGTTTCTTTAGATTTCTGTGAAGCATCTAAATATGGCAAGAGCCATGCCTTCTCATTTTATATTTCAACTCATTCTGTAGATGAATTGCATGATTTGATTCACACAGATCTGTGGGGACCATCTCCCATCAGACGTCCAGTCAATGGTTATAATTACCATGTAATGTTTGTTGATGACTATAGTAGATTTAGTTGGATAAATCTAATGAGAGTCAACCCGACTCTGATTTCCTACGTGTTATATATCCCGTTTTGACTAGTTTTACTTAAATCTGGAAATATTTGGCTTGATTTTGACACGTATCGCACCGTTTTGATGTTTACGAGATCCAGACTTATAATCCGGAATTCTCGAGTTTTTTTCGGTGTATTTATTATACTCTCGGTCACCCTAGTGTCCTATAGAGATTACTTATGGTATTTGTTGTGATTTTGTCCAGGAATTAGGTGTTCGACATATCCGGAAGACCAGATACGTAGAGATGGGCTACCAACTCACTAAGTCGGTAAAAGCATATATACAAATATATATGTTATAGTTATCTTAGCCAAAAAGAAAAGACCAACTCTCTTAATATATATATATATATATATATATATTACCTTTTGCTTAGCAAAGAAGAAACAAAAAAAAACTTTCCATATATATATTATTAAAACCCCCTTCTTCTCCAGCTCGTATTTTATTCTGCACTTCTCCATCTTTTTTAGTTTAAATTAGGTATGTAAATATATTAGCTTAAATTAAGTTTATTTTGTGTAATCCGATGATTGATGCCACTTGGCTAATGCAATTTCAGTTTGGATTTCGTTTTTATTCCGGTGTTCTTCGACTTCGATTTTCGGTAATTTCGATTTCTTTCTTTTCATTTCGATGCTTGGCTTCAATTTCATGTTAATTTCTTGTTATTTTGGTAGTTAGAATGAGTAGCTAATCGTTATATAGCCGAGTTATGCGATAATCTTCGAAATCGAACCCTAGATTGTTTATGTGGTGTTCTTGATGTTTTATTTGTTGAATCTTGATGTGCTTGTAAATATCCTTATTCCGTAATATCCTTATTCCGTAAGTTTTCAACTTAGCCCTAGTTTTTGGTAACCGTCGGGTTCGATTCTTCAAAAATTCATATCTTTTATTCCGTAGCTCTGTTTCGCAGCCATGAGTTGTCGAAACTATCGTCTTGGAGCGTAGATCATTCTAAATATAGTTTTACAGAAAATAATCAAGGTAATTTTCTGTTTCAAGCACTTTTTCAATTCAGGATTTTCAAGAAAGATGGGGTTTTTAGGTTTACTTGTTGTTTAATTAGGTTACAAGTTAAGGCTTAGAAGTTCAGCATTTCTTGAAGGTTTTGGATCGATTTTGCTGGAAATTAAGGTAAGAGGCTCTTCCTAATGAGTAATTATAGTTTTATAATGATAGGTTGAGTTCCGGTGATTTTTTGTGTTGTTTGGTGATAGAATTAATGCTAAGTTGTAATTAATGAGATGTGATAATTCTGTTTTAAGCTATGTAATACGTTCTAATTGTTATCCTTTGGTCATGTAACATTAATTAATCCTTAACAAGCTTCGATTGAGCTTCCGATTCGTTTAGTTTTGACACCGAATGTACTCTTAAATGGAGTTGAAGTTCGGATCCATCGGAAGAGCATGAAAGGGCTTGTGCTTTGATGAATTAGAATTCATCAATGTCTGTGTAATTGCTAGGCTTTGTCAGTGTCTAGTGGTCTAGGTAAGAGAGTAGGAGATGTGAGGGAGCTTACTTGAAAACACTTAGGTGGCTAGTTAACAACAATAACAAACATACTTGTGTAGTAAAAAGATTAAACATCAATCCATTCTTGGTAAGGCACAAGTCTATATCGCGATGTGTGTGCGTTCTGAAAGTGAATAACTCTGTAAGTCTTTGGACCCTACGTACGGAGGAACTCCACCCCGTAAGTCTGAGACCCTACGTATGGAGGTACTTCGCTGAACGTGTATGCTATTGGAGTCTAATAGACTAGACTTCCATGGTTATTGGTGTGATCCACCAATATATTGCACCAGTTACTTCGTGGTGAGTAGCACCATGTGTAGTGCCCTTGAATGCTGATGTAACACGGATAAGCTAAGTTAGAAACGTATAGTCATGACATGTTGATGGACATAGAATGAACCCTAGATTGAGTCGGCCTCATAAAGATAATTTAATAATAATCACAATAATAACCTTTTGTTGTAGAACTCAGTTATTCATTAGCTCCTCACTTTTACTAAGTACTTTGTACTTACCTCATTTGCATTTTCTTTTGTATGCATTGTGGGGTGAGAAGACAAACAGGTTGACCAAGCGTAGATGATGACTTTTGAGGACAGTGATGCTTTGACGAAGATTTTAGTTTATTTCCTTGTAAAGGTTGTATTAAACTAGTTGTAATCTTTTTTCTTAGACTTGTCGTACTTCTACTACTAAGATCTTTGTAAGTTTGGTTGGTACTTTTAAGACCTCGTATTGTATAAGTCTTTGGGTTTTTCGTCGTTGTAATATAACTATCCATCTTTAGTATGGTTATTTTCTATTCATAGTAGCATTTATGTTTTTACCCGAGTCGTTTTAGCTTCCGTTTGCTTTATTTTGATACGACGACGTAGAGGCTGGCGTATAATATTAGATTTATTTAATGCTATACGTCCCGAACGTTTCTCTTCCGGATAAGGGCTCGGTATCCGGGAGCAAGGCGTTACACGATAATCCTATTACACGTATCGTCTTTATATATGTATTTTGCGAGATGGTACGGGAACCAGGGTTCAAGAATCACCTTGTAAAACCGACTGAGTTGTTTAGATTTGGTTTCGTGTGTGAGGTTTGTATTAACTTTTTGAGCGTTTCAATGATCGTAGACCGTGTTAGGTCAGTTAAATCTGGTCAGCGGACTGTTGAACCTGACATAGGAGGGTAGATTATTGAAATAATGTATATTCTCGGAATTAGGAAACAACACCCTTCGAGTGACAAGAACGTTTAGGTAAGTCATATACACCTCCAAACATAGCTAGGGTTTGGTAAGTAGTTGATTAGATCATAGCTCGGCTATCTCTTTTAATCGTTTGAAACTCTCATTTTAATTTAGTCGTTGTACAAATAGATTTTGTAGTTTAATAACCTTCCCAAAAATTGTGTTGATCTGAACTAGAGATGACGCTAGCTTTGGTACTTAACTAGATTCCATGTGGGATTACGATCTTGCTCGCTAGTTTTATACTACAACCGACTCGGTACTCTACCGATCAAAGTTGGTATACTATAAAACGGCCATCAAGTTTTCTGGCGCCGTTGTCGGGGAATCCGGTTGATATCTATGAGTTAGTCCAATTCTTAGGATTAGGTCATTTTTTATTTTTGTTGTTATTTGTTTTTGTTTTCTTTGTTGTTGTTGTGATCACACCACATACTCCGGTAGTGGTAGTGACAATATACCGTGATTGTGTTCGTGTTGTTTCCCTGATTCGTAGTGAATTGATCCATATGGAAATTACGGCTCATATCCTTACTCATTCGGAGGCTACAATTTTAGTGTTATGGGTTACGAAACGCAACCATTTTACCAGTTCAACCCATACATCTCATCATACGGAAATGAGTGGAATAATTCCCCAAGTTACTTTGATCAACAACTAGATACTTCTCCACATTCGTAAATAGAGATCTTAACGGATGATGAGGTTCCACTTGAGGAAACGGTTAATTGGTCCAAGATCATATCAGAGAGTTTCAGAATGGCTTCAGAACAATGCAAACAGCCATACGGAACTTGGAACATCAATTGCAACAACTTATCGAGAGAGAGGAGGTCGAGAGAGAGAGAACAAGAAGGTGTGATTGAAGTCACCCCAAGGAATGCTACGAAGAGGGTATGAGTCATGTTATTATTGAATCATCTATTCCTTTTTCGTCTAGCACTACTGTTATACCTACGGGGGTGCACCCTATTGAGTTTGTTGTTGATGTTGAGCCTAAATATTCATACTTGGTGCTAGAGTCGTTATTGGTTGGTGTATGTTTCCATTCGGGGAAAGTGAATTCGTTGTTCTGTGCAATGGATTCATCGAACCAATCTTAGTGGTGGGGATTGAGCCCTATGTTTCTCGTATTTCATTTTCAAGGGTTGCTCAATTCCTACGATTTTAGTAAGGAGAGGCAATGGTTTGCTCTCCTTTGGTATAGATATCCTTGACCTAGTTGGGGGTAGAAAGTCGAGATGAGGACTATAAACTCATAATGTTGTTTGTTGTTTTTTTTATATTTTCCCTCGTGTTTCACCGTGTTTCTTTAGTGTGTATTATGACACTTCGAGTAAGTTTTGTTGTTATATAACTCGAAGAAGTGTGTTTTGGGGGGCTAGTGGTGTTTTTGATTTTGATGAGCTGTGGTGATCCGTCTAATTTCATTTCGATATCTCCAAACCTTTATCTCATATGTTTGGTGTTGCATGTTGATATTAGCACAGGTACCCTGGAAGGACTTTTATGGATGCCACATCATCGTACTCTGATGACGGTCAAATTATACCCGTAAATGTCATCAACATTATCCTTAAATCGAGATTAATAATATATATTTCATATTAAATCACATGTTTATATTTATTATTTAATGTTAAGTGATTATTAATATGATATTTGGTATTTAGCCGTTTTCACTATTAAAAGCCGATTTATTGTGCGATAAATGCTGATTTTGTAGATCATGACAAATCAGGAGGATAAATGTCATTCAATCAATGATCTCAAGATAATAGAGGAAGAAAATCGGAGCATTAAATGAAAGATTAATCAGATCAACACGAAAAGCGCGCGATGGGGAACAAGATAGACGAGAAACGCGTTTAACGCGCGTGAAGAAGAAGGCTCGGTCGACCGAGCCTATCCATTCGGTCGACCGAGTATGTCGGCTCGGTCACTTTTCGGATTTTTTCGTATTTACCTTCTAGATCCTTCATAAGTCGGCAGAAACTTCTATATAAGCAGTAGCTACGAAATTTGTAAAAGCACACCAACACATCCCTTCATTCTTTCTTCAATATTATAGCTTTGATACAATGTAGAATAATTTGAGGGTTTCCAGCAATTTAGGGGCTGCAAATATGTAAGCCTTTATTTTCTGTTTCTTTCTTTTAAGTAATTAATCCCTCCCAATTATGCTTTATCGTTTGAGTTAGTTAATCATAGCTAGATGATGTAGATCTAGGCTATGACGTTGGGAAGGTGGCGATACCTTGTCTACGAGGATCCCATAACCTACGTCATACACTTAGTATTTATTCATGAATCTACTTGATTTAATTAATGCATATCTATGTTAGTTTATATGAATATTGCAAGTAATTCATTGTTTAATCTGCTATATATGATGAAACGCTAAGAGATATGTTCAGGATGTAACTGGGACGAAATTGATTCGGGTGACCGAATGAGTTCACTCGGTCGACCGAGCCCACCTATTCGGTCGACCGAGCCCTGTTTTCATCCGTTAAATAGCCACGTCTTTATGGTTAGGTTAACTTAATAGAATTTATTATCTCAGTAGGTATGGCTATGGCTAAGTTACTCGCTTAGTTTAATTAAAACGTGTAAAAAGAAAATACCAATATAAAACTCTTAGGTAGGCTTATGAATTGATCTTGGACGCTCGGCGTTATCTAGGTAGGTTTATATTTGGGAATTGCATGCACCGCTATATACGCACGTCGTAGACTAGCATGAGACTATAACTTGGTAATTGCTAGTTGGACGAGAGCTTGAGTAATCGTTTAGAAGTACGCCTAACCATAGGAATGTTGCCTGGACGAGGTGTACGGTTAATATCGGCATCCTTAGAGTCGTAAGCGTGTGAGTTATATGAGATGGAGGCACCAAAAGGCGAAGTCACGTAACAATACCACAATGATCTAGTGACCTACCGGTGCTAAGTCAAGTTAAAGAGGATGACTCCCGTAGCCAATCTAAGATAGATACAAACGGATTGACAGTTAATAAGTTCAGTTTATTATATAAATTATCTAGGTCCAAACGATAAAGACTATAATTGGGGAGGTTAATTACGTTGCGTCGAGTCCTTTACCTTTCTTGTCTTATGTTGGTCGTAGACCGCCTTTATGTCCTTGACGTGTTTAATTAATTGTTTGTATATAAGATGATCCACAATTGGTTCCCTGTGGGATCGACCTTGATTCACTATAGCTATACTACGATGGGCCTAGTCCTCTTGCTAGTATTGGTTTATGGTGGTCAAGTATATTATAACCTGATTGACCCCGATCAAGTTTTTGGCGCCGTTGCCGGGGAGCCAACGGTCAATTTTATATATAAATAATTTTTTTATTCATGTCGAAGTTTTCGTTTTAGAGTCAATTTTTACGTTTTGAGTCCCTCCGGTTGTCTCGCTTCGTCGAAAATTCCAGATTTAAAAAAAAAAAAAAATTCGGTCGACCGAGAGACCTGATTCGGTCGACCGAGAATTTATAATTTTTTGTTTTGTTTTGTTCTTGTTCTCGCTCGCTTTTACGGTTTCGATTTGTATTTTTCGAGTCCGGAATTTCGCGTGTCTGTTTATCCCTGTATGTTTAATCCGTAGGTCTGGTAGCAGCATGGGAAACCATGTTAAAATCAGTCTACGTTCTGTTTGTTTTGTTTTTCTTCTGTTTGCAGAAACCAGAGAAGCAATAATCGGAGTCAGTAATTTTTCAAGGGGCGCTGAGAAAATAACCCAGCAAACATGTGGAGCTACGAATCTAAGATGGGAAAAGCGATGGAAGCAATACCATTAAAGCACCAAGATGGCTCCGAAAAAAATATATATTTTAAGGCTTAAATTCTTCGTGGTACAATGTTGAAGGCAATGTACTACCCTTTTTTTTGCTTATGTTTTACTACCTTTTGGTTTTTTGAGCATAAGTTAGCCTATACATGAACCTTAGTATGAATCTTAGCCCGGAGTTGGTTTGTAAGAATAATTTTATTAGTGTGAAGGTTTTGCCCCATATTTGTCTCATCCCCAGAGGGTGTAAGGAAACATGTAGTCGTTGAAAGGAAGCAGTGAATAAAGAGTTCCTCATAGTTCTGTTAAAATCTCATTGTCCTATGCATAAAATTGCTCTTACGGCCATGGGAGCAACAAATTGTGTAGTTTAAGCATTCAAAATCTAAAGAAGACGTTGAGTTTTGAGAGAACACAATCTTCGCTTTCGTTGAGTTTTATGGTGATGGCTTCTCGGTGAACCCACCTTAAATGTAAAACGAGATTACGCTTTGGGTGACAATTTAGAAATCGGAGACTCTTAGTACATTGGTTCGAAATGGTCTAACCATGGTCGGGCGAGTTCAACCGAGCCGCTCAATTGACTCCTCCACGTGTGTGATGTAATGCTATGCCAGATTCGACAAGACTTAGCATAGCCGATAAGCCTTCGGGCTAAACGGGGCTTATCTTGACGGATTGGCCTGAACTGTCACATATGTTCCAACGAATAAGACGGCGTAGGCTTGCCTACACAACCGACCTTGTTCGGAGTACTTTGATTCATTGTTTCTTATTGTCAAGGACAAAACCGTAATTAGTAACCGTAATTTTAACCGAGTTTCTTAGAATTCACTAATTCCTAAAACGAGAGCCGAGGTAAGAGCTTTGTATAAATGGTATGGATAAATGTCATTTCCTAGGTCTCACAACCAAGGGAAGGGTATTAATCCGCAAAAGCGACAAGCCACCTCTAATAGTGCTCAGAGGGTCAAAGTCTGGCGATCCAAGAATGATAACTGACAAGGATAATCTTTTGGAAACTCGAGCTGAGGACTTTAAACTCAGAACTACTTCTTTAAAACCCTTAGGATTTCTTTTTAGGATTTTAGGTTTTGTTTTCTTTGAGTCAAATAAAACTAACGTGACATATGTTGAGGTTTTTTATTTTGCCGTGTTCCGATGGCCATTGGGCTAAGGATGTGCAAAACTTTTTTACTCAATATAGGCCACGTGAATTAGAGTTCCGTAGGAGAGTCGAAAAATTGCTAAAGAAAAGGAAATTTAGCAAACAACCTTAAGATGGAAGCATTAAGAGAGCTTGAGAATTATTGAAAATGTAACAGAGAATGATTGGTGTGAACAAGAACAATTTTGGTCAACTTCTAAAACTTTTTAGGTGATCCAAGTGAAAATCCAGAGTGATGTGCAATTCATTCTGCAATTATCCTTATCTTTCCCTTTACACTTTTTCACCTTCAAACTTTTCGATCCTCTCACCAATCCTTTAACAGTTCACATTTCTCACCATTCTTTCATCGCCTCTCTTTCCTTCCATCCGTTTCACTCTCCCACCCAATCTCGATGCCTTAACCATTTTCAACCCACCCATAAACACAATTTCTTACCCACCCTTCATCTTTTCTTCCCAACCTTATGTGTATCTTTTTCTAAACCAATCATACTCTCAACCTCCATTTTGTTTACAAAATACCTTTTGTGTTATGGAATTTGAAATATTGCTCAGCTTTAATGATTATCTTTTATCATTTTGATTTTCATGATCCTAGTTGGGGTAAGTGTAGCTCGACCTATCTAGATTTTAAAGGTTTTGGTTCGATCAAAGTACAACTTATCTTTCTACCGGAAGTTTTAAATTTCACATTTTTTCCGTCTATTCCGGCATTTCTAGATGATAAGTTTTGTTCGAACTATCACACCGATCGACCTTGTTGATGACGGTTATGACTTTTACGTGATACATTGAGTTATTAGTAATTTCAAGGAGTAGCTACATCTCCTAAGTTGTTGATATCCAATGCAAGCGAGAAGTTTTCGTTAAGTATTTGATTTTATCTTTAGCCAATAGGTCGCATTCAAACTGCTATACCTTACCAAGTTTATCTTTTCCTGGATTGAATACCTTTTCGATCGAGTCACCCTCGTGTTTTCCCACGCCGGGTAATGCTTTTGATCTTTGTCTTCTCCACCCGGTTTTAAGAATATTTAGGCGGTGGAGGTTGTAGATGAAGACCACCATCTTTAGTTGCTTGTTTATTTTTCTTTCTATTTAGTATTTTTCTTTTTGGTTTCCCTTGTCATTGGTTGTATAAAATAAAGTGGCTTAAACTGTTTTTCGGTATTCATACCTAATTACTGCCACATTATTCTATAACTTCCATAGACATGGTGTTATTAACGGTTTCATGGAGTTTGTGCGCTTATACTGAGGTTTTCACTTGCTTCTCCACAGCGTCTTTGACATTTACTCCGATATTATTCCTTTACTTGAGAGCCGTTTCAGAGCTAAGTCTTTTCTTAAATTCTCATTTATTTTTGTCATTGAGGACAATGCCATGTTTAAGTGGGGGTAGGAGACTTAGCTATGTTATGTTATAATTGAAATTTGAATGAACGGTAGAAAAATTGAAAAATTGAAAATTTGAATACATACCATATTATTTATCTCGTACCCTTAGAATTGTGAGTTCCTAGCTAAGAATTGATAGGAAATAAACCAAGTTTCATGAGTACGTGATCATTTTATACTTATGTTAGGTAAATTTAAGGATATTCATGCTCGTTTTTGCAAGTAGTTATTTATTATTCAATTACTCAACTGTGAATCGAGTATACCGTGCAAATCATAATAACTGAAGAAATTATGTGTACATTGCATAGATGATTGATTATGTAGACTTAGTGTCGATACTTATTGGCTGATGTATTCTTATCTTCTTGCCAACAAAAGCGGAGTAATAAGCTTGAGACGTACCTGTGTTTTAGCAAAATGTTAAACAATGGGCTTGTAGTAACATTACCAAAGTAGCCCCCCGCTTGTGGTAATATTCGATGCTATACATGATCTAAGATAGGGGATACTCTAAAAGTTTTCTTCCTTGAGATTAATAGTATTTGAAAAATATGAAGATATGAAAAATATTCAACTCTTTAAGAGGCTTTGAGTAGTACTCGGTCTCCAAGTCCAAAATCCCTATAGATACGCTCTTGCTTATTGCTCTAGTGCTCTAACCATTATGAGGCATAAGAAGTATGAATGCCGAGGTTGGTAGGTTGAGATTGCGGGTTAGCATAAACTCTAATCTTGCCACGAATATATAAAACAAAATGCACATGCACACATCACTTCGATTCATAGTCAGTAGTGAATAATGGATATCTTATGAGCATGACTAGTATGAGTTGACTTGAGTTTCTTGTGTAAGTATGATTTGACCATAGAAAATGTTGTCTTGGGGAATGACTTATTGATGCTTTGTTCGGGACGATCAAAGTCTAAGTGGGGGGTAGTTGATGACGGTCAAATTATACCCGTAAATGTCATCAACATTATCCTTAAATCGAGATTAATAATATATATTTCATATTAAATCACATGTTTATATTTATTATTTAATGTTAAGTGATTATTAATATGATATTTGGTATTTAGCCGTTTTCATTATTAAAAGCCGATTTATTGTGCGATAAATGCTGATTTTGTAGATCACGACAAATCAGGAGGATAAATGTCATTCAATCAATGATCTCAAGATAATAGAGGAAGAAAATCGGAGCATTAAATGAAAGATTAATCAGATCAACACGAAAGCGTGCAGTGGGGAACAAGATAGACGAGAGAAACGTTTAACGCGTGCAGAAGAAGGCTCGGTCGACCGAGCCTATCCATTCGGTCGACCGAGTATGTCGGCTCGGTCACTTTTCGGATTTTTTCGTATTTACCTTCTAGATCCTTCATAAGTCGGCAGAAACTTCTATATAAGCAGTAGCTACGAAATTTGTAAAAGCACACCAACACATCCCTTCATTCTTTCTTCAATATTATAGCTTTGATACAATGTAGAATAATTTGAGGGTTTCCAGCAATTTAGGAAATTTGCAAATATGTAAGCCTTTATTTTTCTGTTTTTTCTTTTAAGTAATTAATCCCTCCCAATTATGCTTTATCGTTTGAGTTAGTTAATCATAGCTAGATGATGTAGATCTAGGCTATGACGTTGGGAAGGTGGCGATACCTTGTCTACGAGGATCCCATAACCTACGTCATACACTTAGTATTTATTCATGAATCTACTTGATTTAATTAATGCGTATCTATGTTAGTTTATATGAATACTGTGCGAATTACTGTTTAATCTGCAATGTATGATGAAACGCTGAGAGATATGTTCAGGGATGTAATCTGGGGACGAAATTGATTCGGGTGACCGAATGAGTTCACTCGGTCGACCGAGCCCACCTATTCGGTCGACCGAGCCCTGTTTTCATCCGTTAAATAGCCACGTCTTTATGGTTAGGTTAACTTAATAGAATTTATTATCTCAGTAGGTATGGCTATGGCTACGTTACTCGCTTAGTTTAATTAAAACGTGTAAAAAGGAAATACCAATATAAAACTCTTAGGTAGGCTTATGAATTGATCTTCGGACGTTCATCGTTATCTAGGTAGGTTTATATTTGGGAATTGCATGCACCTGCTTATACGTACGTCGTAGACTAGCATGAGACTATAACTTGGTAATTGTTAGTTGGACGAGAGCTTGAGTAATCATTTAGGAAGTACGCCTAACCATAGGAATGTTGCATGGACGAGGTGTACGGTTAATATCGGCATCCTTAGAGTCGTAAGCGTGTGAGTTATATGAGATGGAGGCACCAAAAGGCGAAGTCACGTAACAATACCACAGTGATCTAGTGACCTACCGGTGCTAAGTCAAGTTAAAGAGGATGACTCTCGTAGCCAATCTAAGATAGATACAAACGGATTGACAGTTAATAAGTTCAGTTTATTATATAAATTATCTAGGTCCAAACGATAAAGACTATAATTGGGGAGGTTAATTACATTGCGTCGAGTCCTTTACCTTTCTTGTCTTATGTTGGTCGTAGACCGCCTTTATGTCCTTGACGTGTTTAATTAATTGTTTGTATATAAGATGATCCACAATTGGTTCCCTGTGGGATCGACCTTGATTCACTATAGCTATACTACGATGGGCCTAGTCCTCTTGCTAGTATTGGCTTATGGTGGTCAAGTATATTATAACCTGATTGACGTAGGTTATGGCCTTTTTCCGGTTGTAAGCTAACTTTTTTACCCTTATCACACGTTTCTCGTTTTAAGGTAGGGGTGGGGGCTATAGCCAATTTGTCCGGTTTTGATTCTTACAATTCGTGCCTTAGTTTTTAATCGCCTTTTAGTGAAATTTCAGGCAAATTTTAAAATTTTTGTTGTTTTAACGTTGTTTATTGTGTTACAAACCTGCGTATCCTGTAGTTTGATAAGTGTTAATTACTTGAATACATTTTATTTTGTAGTGTCGATCGTGTGTTGAAAATTGAAACATTTTCACGTAATAGCTTTGACGTCATAGATTACTCGACTAGTGAATGATTATAGTTGTTGTATGACCCGGTTACCTAGAATTTATGTTAGTAACTTCGAGGCAAAATAGAAAGGTCATCGTTGTTAGGTACGGGATGACGGTTTTGGCATTTATTCTGACCCGATCAGAACCAAAGGCCAACCTTAACATTTAATACATAGTTACCCCTCTCGGCATGTTGTAGGTTGGTTAGACCACCACCCGAACTAGCCTTTCGTGTTATTAACCCGTAAAAATCGATGTCCCTAACTTTATTTCGATCTACGTATCGTTGACTACCTTGCACTTGAGCTTTTGAATTCCGCACATTTTTATGATGTTGCGAGGTGTTGACTAGACGAGAGTTATGGTGTGGTGTCGTATTCTACGAGTTATTCAGGGAGAGGAATGTAACAATGTATTGGTTTCGGTTTTGTTCGTAATTTTGATGTATAGTGCCAAAATTCATATATATGTTTCTGCATAATTTCTTTTCTCGAAAAGAAAGGGAAAAAAGGGGGAAAAAAAGGAAAAAAATAGATAGAAAAAAAAAAACAGAAACAGTGTATGATTGTATATATAGTTGTAATATAAGTCCAAAAAATGGACTATAGTGGGTATAGAAAAAAATGTGAAGATGGAGTTGGGGTTTTGTTTGGGAAGGTATATAGTCGGAAGATTGAAGACGAAGTTAGAGCCGAGTTTCTGTTTGTATCTCGGTTAAAGCTCTTTTGCACCGTCTTTTTATTTTATCGTAAATATCCTTTCGTAGCCCTAACCCTAGCCTAAACGTTATAACCCTTCAAATCCTGCTCGACCGTACTAGACAACAATAGACCTCGATTGGTGGAGATGTTTATGACGTATAAGCCTTTGATGTAACCCTGGTACGTCACGCGTCTATAATCCAAACCGGTGGTTAGTAGTTAATGTTGAATAAGCCATTTTCACACACTCACCTTCATTATTCAACACAAGGTAGAACCAATTTTTTATGTATTCATGTTTTTACTATTGTCTTACCTATATGATACGGGAGACTCGTTATACAGTGACAATGTTTACTCTATTTCTGTTTAATACGATCAGTTTTGCTCGAGGTCGAGCAAACGCTAAGTAGGGGGTAGTTGATGAGAGTCAACACAACTCTGATTTCGCTTTTATTTTGTGTTCTTCGACTTTGATTTTCGGTAATTTCGATTTCTGGCTTTTGATTTCGATGCTTGGCTTCAATTTCATGCTAATTTCTTGTTGTTTTGGTACTTAGAATGAGTAGCTAATCGTTATATAACCGAGTTATGCGATAATATTTGAAATTGAAGCCTAGATTGTTTATGTGGTGTTCTTGATGTTTTATTTGTTGAATCTTGATGTGTTTGTAGTTCTAGAACTTATGCTTGATCACGTTTATTGAATTGATCACTTGATAATCGTATTACACGTATCATCTTTATATATGTATTTTGCGAGATGGTACGAGAACCGGGGTTCAATGATCACCCTGTAAAACCGACTGAGTTGTTTAGATTCGGTTTCGTGTGTGAGGTTTGTATCAACTTGTTGAGCGTTTCATTGATCGTAGACCATGTTAGGTCAGTTAAATCGGGTCAGCAGACTGTTGAACCTGACATAGGAGGGTATATTATTGCAATAATGCCTATTCTCGGAATTAGGAAACGACACATTTCGAGTGACATCGAGAACGTTTAGGTAAGTCATAAACACCTCCGGACATAGCTAGGGTTTGGTAAGTAGTTGATTAGATCATAGCTATTCCTTTGCTTGACCCTTCAATGAAAAAGGAAATAATGCAAGACGGGTAAATTCTTGACAAGCACTACTTTGGAATCCCGTATTGCATATTTCTTCAAGGTTATAAAGATGTGAATGCGGGTCATCATGGGCATTTCCATGGAATTGAGCTCTACTCTCCACTAGACCGAACATATGAGACTGGATTGAAAAGTTTTTAGCATCAATGTGAGGGAGCCGAATAGGATTATGAACTTGATTTTTTCTTTGAATGGCTTGCTCACAAAGAGGTCTATCTTGGTGGGGTGGATTTGGGGTTGGATCATATGGATATGGTTCTTGGGGTGGTGGAGGATTCGGTGGAGGTGGAGGATTTGGCGGTGGTGGATTGTTGTTGTGTGGTGGGTTAAGATTTGGATTTCAAGGATTAGGTTTTGTTCAACTTGGGCACTCCCATGTTCTTACCTGTCTTATGCATTCAATAAATTCTCATCCATTTCTTCTTCTTGACTAAATGATCCTTGGGAAGATTCTCCACCAAGTTTCAAACTACGACGAGCTTGACTACCTTTCTTCTCTTTAACTAAATCCCTAATATACGTATTGATATCCGGAATGATGGGAGTGTCGGGCTTTCCTCGACGAGAACGGTTCATCCACTACAAGAGAGAAACAACAAGAACACAATCAAATAACACTTGGTAACTTACCAAAGAGGTAAGCACCAAAAACAAAATAGAAAAGATTAGAAAAGATTGACTTATTCTCAAGAATTTTTAAGCTAGTATAAGTATCAACCGTTACACAATCCCCCGGCAACGGCGCCAAAAAACTTGATCAGACTTTTCTAGATGTCCAATCTAACCGGCAATGCACCGGGTCAATTTTTTTAGTCTAGTGAGTGGTCAAGGTCGTATCCACGAAGATTGTGAGGTTGAACACCGAAAAGATATTATTATCTTGATCTAAGTCGCAAATTAACAAGAAAGTAATGTTTCTAGAATTCTACTACTAAAAAGGGTGATAAAATGAAAGCCTAGCCAAGACAATCCCTTGATCAAGCAAACCTCTATTAGTATCATGGGAATGAACTACATACCAAACTTCCATTAGTGTTCAAGTGTGTGTTATCGGTGCACTCCTAAGCTAGCAATTTCCCCTCATACGAGTGTATGAAATTGCCTTATACCTCATCCTTGGTCTAGGTGTCCTAAACCTAATGAATTGGTATGATAAGCACTTGAATGAAATGACACGGTCAACAATCCCCGGATGAGAAATCGAATGCCAATTAAGGTCGATTTTACCTTCCGGTTTTCCTATTCCTTCCCCCACACCTAGCTTCTCCTTTCGGTCTCAACTAAGTGTGTGTGTATGCTAGTGCTAGGTGATCAATCCAACACCAACAAGAAATACAATGAAAATAAGAAAAGATAACAACACATGAAGCTATGAAATACAAATTAACATTCCCAATCAACCAATAGAGATTAAACTATCACAACAACATTATCTTGGCTGGTATAAACTAGCCACTCATAAATAAGAACACCAACATGTCAAAATTAACCGTCATAGTTACAAGAACACTTAAATCAAAGTAAAAGTAAGAATTTTACCAATCTCAAGCACTGAACTCGAAGTGGTGACCTTCATTCAACTCAAGAAGCTTCAATGGAGCTGGACACAAAAGATATAATCTTGCTCCAATCAAAGTAATCTAGAAATCAAACTAAGAATCCTTAATATTACAATGATAATAAGAGCTAAATTTGTGTTAAATTTCGGCTAGGAGAGCCCCTTGGAGCGTAGGGGTATCTCCAAGAAAAGGAGAAAGGTTGGGGAAGAAAATGGGGGTGGAAAATTTGATAAATTCGATCCAAAAGGGGTTTGTATGGCTGAAAATCACTTTTCCTGACGCTTTGGGGTGCATCATTTAAAGGTCTGGCGTGCGTCATTAAAGGCCTGAAACTCTCTGAATAGATACAGTGACGTTCGGCGCACGCCACTAAAAGTGGTGTGCGCCGATTTCATAGAAGCTCAGTAAAATCGCCATAACTTGAGTTGTAGAGCTCCGATGGATGTGATTCAAATTGAGTTGGAAATCTTGTTTCTTAATCTACAATTCTCATTCAGAAGTCTTCTCCATAAAATGCCTCTAAGATGGGTCAAATTTTCGTTGAGGATAGGTTACGGTAGAAAGACTAAGGACAATTGATCCGTTTGACTTGTTAGCTTCCGGCACACTCTCCTAGCCCTCAAAAGACATGTTTATACACAACACGTGGCGTCACTCGGGGTCTGGGTCACCTATATCCTGCAATACAACACCAAAATACCAAACGTAAATCTGACACAACGCCCCGGTTACTATAATCGGTACAAAACTATCAAAATATGATATTTTATATAATAATTACTATCTACACATTTGGATGAAACTAAGCAACTAATGACTCAATTTTTTACCAGAACATCAATAAATGCATGAGAAATGGGGATAAAACATCGTGAAATGCATCAACTAGTTGACTCACATCACTTCTTCAGAGTTGGTGTCTTGTTCTGCCAAAGCTGTTGTACCCTGCTGCTTCTTCCTTTTTGGACATTCATTTTTCCAATGTCCCTGGTCCTTGCAGTAATTACAGATATCCTTAGCTTTAAGACCCTTTGAATTCATCTTGAATTTCTTCTTTCCAGAATTGCCTGGTCCCCTGCTGACTCCACTGGCCACCAATCCAGCAGACTGACTATCTGTTCCAGAACCAGATGCCTTATGGCTTAAATCTCGAGCATGGAGTGATGACCTTACATCCTCCAATGATACTGAGTCCTTGCCAACAATAAAGGACTGCATAAAGTTCTCATATGATGCAGGCAATGATAAAAATAGAATGAATGAAGCATCCTCATCTTCAATTTTCACATCAATATTCCTTAAATTAAGCAATATTGTGTTCAGCTGGTCTAGATGATCCCTCAGCTGAGTGCCCTCATGCATCCTTAGACCGAACAGACGTTGTTTTAATAACAACTTGTTGGTTAGAGACTTAGTCATATACAGACTCTCAAGTTTGGACCACAGCTTCTCAGCAGTGTCATCTTCAGCAACCTCTATGATAATATCATCTGACATGCACAACAAAATTGTTGAATATGCTTTCTCCTCCATAATGACTATCTCAGCAGCACTTCCTTCTGTTTATTTAGACAAGGGACCCCATAATCCCTAGTGCTTCAACAAAGCACGCATCTTGATCTGCCATAGACTAAAGATGTTCCTTCTTGTAAACTTGTCAATCTTAACATTTAAAGCAGACATCTTTCTCACCAGAAAAGCTTGTGTAGATCCCAAATCCTAGCATCAATTATGACCTTGGTGCCAATCTACCTTGCTTAAAACAGATAAACAGATTTCTTGATAAACCTGGATGCTCTGATACCAGTTTATTGTTACGGATCGATCAAGAAGTGATGGTGATTGTGAGTAAAGATAAAAGATAAACAAGCAAACAAACATAGAAACAAGAAGAACACAGTTTTAACGTAGTTTCTAGCAATGTGCCGACTACTCCACGGACAAACGAGGATATTTTATTATCAACAGAAAGTTACAATTACATGTATCACATATGGTATTTATAGCCTTGGGAATCCAACCCTAACCGACTAACTAGTCAACCCAGTAAATAACTGAAATACCCCAGAAGTAACTACACTGAATTAGGAAACCATGCAGACGTGTTCCTTAAGTCTCATCGTGAACGAAGACTTCACTCTCTTGATACCATGTACCCGGCAGACACAGCAAGCACACTTCAAGAGACTAATCAACTCAGAATCGCCCCAAACGAACACCAGATTCAGTAGATGCTTCATGCTCTGCTGACCACCACATTCCCACAGACTCTGCTGAATGCCCCACTCAGCAGACTAGACTCAGTAGAATAGTTTAAGTCACCATTACATAGAGATAGATGTGCATTTTGTGATCGAGAAATCAAGTCTAGGTTGGTGATCTCATAGTTATGTACATTCTCTTTTCAGATCAGATTTCAGTTGCGTTCACTAAGCCTCTTGCAAACATCAAGTCCATTCTCTTCAGAAACAAACTCAATGTTGAGATCTCGATCCCCATTTCATTTGAGGGGGGATGTTGAGAAATAAAATGATTAGGTGTATGATTATGTGTCACTTGGTGTTATCTAGAGATAGATTATGTTATTATCTCTCTTAGTAGATATTTGCCAATTGGTACTAGTTGTTATAAGTTTGTTACATTAAGCCTCATACATATGAATGATGTAGTGCAGAATGAATCATCAATGAAAATTATGTTAAATTAATCACAATTATATTTCTATATATACATGTTGTCTCAAGTACAAGTCGTGCAACCTGATCCAAACACCTGAACCGGACAGGATAAAAATTAATTTATATATTGCAACCAATGAAGAAGGCATGGATATTGGTGTTATGGCTCGAAATAGTTGAGGGGTTATATTGAAAAGTTTCTCTATGAAGCTCACAGGCAAGTTTGATGTAATGATCGAGGTGGCAATAGCCATTTACCACGCAATGTTCTTCGCAACTACTTGGGATTTATGGAATACGATGTTCGAAGGAGACTCCCTTGTTGCCTTCCATTAACACCATGTCCTCAACCTGATTCAGTCTATCTTCTTCTTCCTTTGTCCTTCCTCCATTACAACTTCGATTTCATCTATTCAGGATTCAGGAGAAAAAAAAAAGGCGACCTTGCCGGAAAGTCGCAGGAAAATCACGGGTTCAAGTTTCAGGGGTTACGGGATTCAGGGGTTCAGGTGGGTTCGGGGGAGTTCAGGGTGGTTTGGGGGGTTTAAAGGGGTTCGAGGAGGGTTCAAGGAGGTTCCGGAGGGTTTTCCGGCAGGGTTATGGCGAGGGTGTTTCGCGGGTTAAGGATTCGGGATTCATGGTTCATTGAAGAAGATGTTGTTGGAAAATGATGGTTAAAATGGAATATTTTAAATGATATGTCATATTGGGCCTATTGGGCTTAAGTGTGTGAATGGAAAGTGTTAGTAATAAAGGGAAAATTGGGGAAACCAATTTCTCTCACATTGGAAGGAAGGAAGGAAGGAAAAGAGCCAATATATATATATGATGTTGCTTAGTGTAGTTGTAAGAATTTACCAACTTTATACACCATTCTCTACGCGGGCGCAGGGGGGTGCATATCCATCCGGATTTCAGCTTGAACTTGAGTGCGCGTCCTGCGGACACGAATGCAACTCGATTTAAAGGCTCCCAGTGAAGGTTCGGTTTTGCAACCTGATCCTTTCTTTTTTCGAGCTGAAAACTGATAATCTGATAATTAATTCAGAGACCTTCCATCTGCTGCTGATACTGTGCCTGTTCAAATTCTGAGCTTTGATGACATTCATTTCGAAATAATGATGCTGAGGTTGTTCCACTTCGAATTCCATCTGTTTTTTGACATCCTCTACAATTGAAGGCGTTGTGCTTCCTGTCATTGCTATCCGTTTTATCCTGGGAGATTAACGTCCTGCTGAAGCTCACGGCACACGAAGGTGAGGGGGCGAATTAGTCTTAAAGAAACTGTGTGCAACATAGGGCTCGGATCATATATCCTTTTTCATTTTCTTTGCAATTGTAATTCATTTTCTTGTATTTCGTTTTAGTTGTAATTCTTCTTTCGTTTATGAACAAGATTGTCCAACAATCTTAAGACTAAATCTGATATTTCTTGTTCATTAACGAGAGGAAATTAAGAACGAACAGTTTGTATAACTGTGTCGGATCGAACAAGTTCTTCTTGTGAACAGTTTCGAGATTCATCAAACTGAATTCCTACATTCTGTGTTTGAAACGAGTTTGAAAAGATTCAGTTTTCTGTAATTGAAGAAAGCGAATCGAGCTGTGTAAAAACAAGCTGTTTGGTTGAATCAAGCTGCGTTTTAAAACGAGCTGATTTGACTATAAAGAGCTGTTTTAACGAGCTGTTTTATTATTATTATAAAACAACCTGTTCAGTTTCTTAAACGAGCTGAATTCAAACAAGTTGTTTAGTTTATTAAACGAGCTGTTTTATTGAAAAACGAGCTGATTATTAAAACCAAGCTGTTTTGGGTTCTAAACGAATCATTTGTTTAATTGAGTATAGTTCAATTAAAAAATTGTTCTATAAATTGTTGAAAGGAAATTTAATCAATTTGTGTGTTAAATTTCAGAAATGACAACCAGTACGGCTCATAATGGTGCTGATGGTCAGACTCAGCCTTTGGCTATGGTGCAACAAGTGCCAAATCGAGGTGCTGCTCCTATGAATCAGCATGAGAGGCCGGAAAAATTCAATGGCTTGAATTTTAAGAGATGGCAACAAAAGATGATGTTCTATCTGACAACTTTGTGTATGGATAAATTCCTAACCGATGATCCACCAACACCGGAAGGAGAGCCGAATCAAGATTTTCTGTTTGCCATGGATGAATGGAAACAATCTGATTATCTTTGTAGACATTATGTAATGAATTGTTTATGTGATTCATTGTATGATGTTTATTGTGATAAAAAGAGTGCAAAAGAATTGTGGGAGGCACTAGATAAAAAGTATAGAACCGAAGATGCAGGTACAAAGAAATTTGTAGTTGGCAGGTTCTTGGAGTACAAAATGGTGGACTCTAGACCACTCATGGAACAGGTGGAAGAATTTCAGTTGATTTTTCATGAAATTCAAGCTGAAAAAATGGAGCTTAGTGAGACTTTTCAAGTCGCATGTGTAATTGAAAAATTACCTAACGGTTGGAAAGATTTCAAGAATTACCTTAAGCATAAGCAAAAGGAAATGAGCATGGAAGATCTTGTTGTTAGGCTTCGTATTGAAGATGACAATAAGAAGTCTGATAAAAGAGGAAATTACTCTCAGAATCTTGCATGGGCCAACGTGGTAGAACATGGCCAAAGCTCGAAAAAGAACAAGTTTGTTAAGAAATCAAAAACGGGACCAAAAGCTAAATTGGGACCGAAAGGTGGCATATCAAAACCTAAGTTCCAAGGGAAATGCTTTAATTGTGACAAGATTGGTCACAAATTTGTTGACTGCAAGCTGCCAAAGAAGAAGGTTTCTGAAGCAAATATTGTTCAAGGCATGGAAGATATTGATCTTTGTGCTGTTGTGTCAGAGGTGAACATGGTGGATTCAAATCCTAGAGAATGGTGGGTAGACACAGGAGCTACAAGGCACATATGCTCTGACAGGGAAGTGTTTACTAAGTTCGAGTCAGTTCAAGGTAATGAGACTCTGTTCATGGGAAACTCGACTACTACGCTATATTTGGAAAAGGAGAAGTGATTACAAGATGACTTACGGCAAGCATCTAACTCTGAAGAATGTGCTATATGTCCTAGATATGCGTAAGAATCTGGTGTCTGGAGTGCTGTTGAATAAGAATGGCTTCCGTCTTGTTTTAGAGTCCGACAAGTTTACTTTAACTAAGAGTGGTATGTATGTCGGTGGTAAGGGTATGCATGTAATGGCATGGTCAAGCTGAATGTAATGGCTGTTAGGCCAAACAATATCAATAATAATATTGCTGGTTCTGCTTACTTGGTTGAGTCACCTTCTTTATGGCATGGTAGACTAGGACATGTTAATTACGATTCCCTGCGTAGATTAATAAGTCTAAAATATATCCCCAAATTCGAAATTGATAAAGAACATAAATGTGAAACTTGTGTTGAAGCGAAATTAACAAGAGCGTCCTTTCAAAATGTTGAAAGAAATAAGCAACCACTCGAACTAATACATAGCGACGTGTGTGATCTTAAAATTGTGCAATCAAGAGGCGGAAATAACTATTTTATTACCTTTATCGATGACTGCACTAAATATTGCTATGTATACTTGTTAAAAGGAAAATATGAAGCGATAGATAAATTTATTCTATTCGTAAAAGAAGTTGAGAATCAACATGGAAAAAAGATCAAAATACTCCGAAGCGATAGAGGTGGTGAATATTTGGCACCACTAAGTGAATTTTGTGCCGAACATGGGATTATTCATGAAATAACCGCGCCATGGTCACCACAATCGAACGGAGTTGCTGAAAGGAAAAATCGAACATTGAAAGAAATGATGAATTCAATGTTGTTGAGTTCAGGAGTATCACAAAACTTGTGGGGGGAAGCTATCCTTTCTAGCAATTATCTTTTAAATAAGATACCCCGAAAGAAACAAGAGAAAACTCCTTATGAACTGTGGAAAGGTAAACCACCTTCTTACAAATACTTGAAAGTGTGGGGGTGACTTGCAAAGGTGCTCGTACCTACACCCAAAGTAGTAAAGATAGGATCAAAAACTGTTGATTGTATATTCATTGGATATGCACACAACAGTAGTGCTTATCGATTTCTTGTGTATAAGTCAGATAATCCTGAAATACATAAAAATACGATAATGGAATCAAGAAATGCATCATTCTTTGAGAATGTATTCCCGGCTAAAACAAATGAACCTAGTTCATTAAAGCGTGTTCATGTTCAGGATCACCCTTCTGAACAAGTAAATGAAGAAGAGCCAACTGAGGTTGAGCCAAGAAGAAGCAAAAGGTCGAGGACTGAAAAATATTTTGGTGAAGATTTTATCACTTATATGATAGAGACAGATCCTCAAAGCTTTAAAGAAGCGACGACTTCTTCTGAAGGTCCAATGTGGAAAGAAGCAATAAATAGTGAAATAGACTCTATATTGCAAAATCATACTTGGGAGTTAGTTGATCTACCTCCAGGATGTAAGCCACTAGGATCAAAATGGATCTTTAAGAGGAAAATGAAACCTGATGGATCTATTGATAAACATAAGGCCAGACTAGTAATAAAAGGTTATAGTCAAAAAGAAGGTCTTGATTATTTTGACACATATTCTCCAGTGACGAGAATAACTTCCATTAGGATGGTACTTGCTATAGCCGCTTTGCGTAATTTAGAAGTACATCAAATGGATGTGAAAACCGCTTTCTTAAATGGAGATTTAGAAGAAGAAATCTACATGGAACAACTCGAGGGTTTTTCTAGTCCAGACAAGATAAGAAAGTGTGTAAATTGGTTAAGTCATTATATGGCTTAAAACAAGCACCAAAACAATGGCATCAAAAGTTTGATCATGTTATGCTTGAAAAAGGGTTCAAAACCAATGAATGTGATAAATGTATTTACATGAAAGAAACAAAAGATGGCTATGTCATCTTATGTCTTTATGTGGATGACATGCTGATAGTTGGTAGTAATGATAAGATGATCAAATCTACCAAAGATATGTTAAACGCTTGATTTGAAATGAAAGATATGGGTTTAGCGAGAGATGATATTGGGAATTAGAATTACAAGAAATTCTAATGGTCTCATTTTGAGTCAATCTAATTATATTGATAAAATCTGGAAAAATTCAATAAAGATGATTCAAATGAAGCTAGAACTACAATAGATCAAAGTCAACCTTTGTTCAAAAATAAAGGTGAGGTGTATCTCAATTAGAGTACGCAAGGATCATTGGAAGTCTAATGTACTTAATGAATTGTACTAGACCGGATATCGCTTACGCTGTTGGCAAGCTAAGTAGATATACTAGTAATCCGAGTCATGAACATTGGAAAGCTATAGTGAGGTTACTGAGATACTTAAGATATACTCGTAAGTATGGCCTTCACTATACAAGAGAACCAATTGTTATAGAAGGATATCTTGATGCAAATTGGATTTTGATTCAAAGGATTCAAAATCCACAAGTGGCTTTGTATTCACGTTAGGCGGTGGAGCCGTGTCTTGAAATCTTCCAAACAAACCGCGATAACCGGATCCACAATGGAATCGAGTTTGTGGCATTGGATAAATGTGGGAAGAGGCGAGAATGGTTGCATCAATTCGTAGAGGATATTCCTCAATGGCGAAGCTTGATTGCCAGGAATATGTATTCATTGTGATGATCAATCGGCGATTGGAAGAGCCTGAGAATATAATGTATAATGGTAAGTCTAGCACATCGCCGAAGACAAAATTCCATTAGACAACTACTCTCAACCTGATACGATTACCTTAGACTATGTTAAGTCGAGAGGATAATCTTGCGGATCCGCTAACCAAAGGGTTAAATAGAGAGGTAGTTGCTAAATCATCAAGAGGAATGGGACTAAAGCCCATGGAATAAAACTTTATGAAGGAAAACCCAACCTTGTAGATTGGAGATCCCAAGATCTTGGTTCAATGGGAAAACCTAATTGCCGAAGTAAAGTCACTGTGGGGTAACCTCAAGCTCATTCCTAAGAGGAAGAAAAGCAGTGAGATTGAACGAGGATAAGCTCACGAGAAGAGCTTTTAATGATTTTTGTAAGAAGAATATTTTGAGAAAATTCTCAATTACGTAATCACCTATGTAAGAGAGAGAAGGGGCGCTTCAAAGGGAATTGTGAGGGCGCAATTCTTAGAAACTCTTGTTGAACAGAGCAGATGTCCACGGCCAAAATGGACATAACCGCAAGAACCTATGTTGATAGGTAGATGCATTGTGGTTGATATGTCATCATTTACATCAACAATGAGAATAGTTCAAGGACATCGCGTCTACTAGTCACCAAGAAAGTAAACATATTTAATCAAGGAAGGTTCAAAGGGTCACACCTACCTATCCTATGCATTGATCTACCGCCGAACTCTCAATTTCATTCTTAGAGCCTTTGCTAAGGTTTAAACACTATTCCATTCATGTGGGGGATTGTTGGAAAATGATGGTTAAAATGGAATATTTTAAATGATATGTCATATTGGGCCTATTGGGCTTAAGTGTGTGAATGGAAAGTGTTAGTAATAAAGGAAAATTGGGAAACCAATTTCTCCCACATTGGAAGGAAGGAAGGAAAAGAGCCAATATATATATGATGTTGCTTTAGTGTAGTGGTAAGAATTTACCAACTTTATACACCGTTCTCTACGCGGGCGCAGAGGGGGTGCAAATCCATCCGGATTTCAGCTTGAACTTGTGTGCGAGTGCGCGTCCTCCGGAGACACGAATGCAACTCGATTTAAAGGCTCCAGTGAAGGTTCGGTTTTGCAACCTGATCCTTTCTTTTTCGAAATAAAACCGATAATCGATAATTAATTGAGACCTTCCATCCGCATCACATCGTGCGCACCTTCCATCGCTTGCCGACATCGCTGTTCAAATTCTGAGCTTTGATGAAATTCATTTCGAAATAATGATGTTGAGGCTGTTCCACTTCGAATTCCATCTGTTTTTTGACATCCTCTCACGTGATAAAGCCTATTTAAGCAGACTTCATGGTCGATTCTTGAGACGAGAAAAACAAGATTCTCGCTTCCTCTTTACTTATGCGAAACCGAGAGTTCAAACTACAAGGTTCTTAAGCAATTGAGGCGCGTTGCTTCCTGTCTGATAATCGATAATTAATTTGAGACCTTCCATCTCGCATCGACATCATGCGGACCTTCCATCCTCTTCCGCCGTCATCGTACTGTTCAAATTCTGAGCTTTGATGACATTCATTTCGAAATAATGATGCTGAGGCTGTTCCACTTCGAATTCCATCTGTTTTTTGACATCCTCTACGTGATAAAGCCTATTTAAACAGACTTCATGATCAGTTCTTCAGACCAGAAAAACACAGCATTCTGCTTCCTCTTTTACTTATGAAAACTGAGAGTTCAAACTACAAGGTTCTTAAGCAATTGAAGGCGTTGTGCTTCCTGTCTGATAATCTGATAATTAATTCAGAGACCTTCCATCTCGCATCGACATCGTGCGGACCTTCCATCTGCCGCCGTCATCGTACTGTTCAAATTTCGAGCTTTGATGACATTCATTTGAAATAATGATGCCGAGGTCGTATTCCACTTCAATTCCATCTGTTTTTTGACATCCTCTACGTGATAAAGCCTATTTAAACAGACTTCATGATCAGTTCTTCAGACCAGAAAAACACAGCATTCTGCTTCCTCTTTTACTTATGAAAACTGAGAGTTCAAACTACAAGGTTCTTAAGCAATTGAAGGCGTTGTGCTTCCTGTCATTGCTATCCGTTCTATCCTGGGAGATTAATGTCCTGCTGAAGCTCACGGCACACGAAGGTGAGGGGGCGAATTAGTCTTAAGGAAACTGTGTGCAACACAGGGCTCGGATCATATATCCTTTTTCGTTTTCTTTGCAATTGTAATTCGTTTTTCTTGTATTTCGTTTTAGTTGTAATTCTTCTTTCGTTTATGAACAAGATTGTCCAACAGATGTGGGGTACTTTGGGTATAAAATAAGAGTTCAACCTTAATAACCAAAAATTTGTTGATACAGTCTAAATAACCAAAAAATTGTTGTAATAAGGCTATATAACCCGAACGCCCAATTTTAAAGCTAGCCAGCAACATTTTTTTTTTCATTCTACGTACATAAACCATGTTCTAATTTTGGAAGCCAAATTGTAGGTCGATTAAAATTGTGAATGTCTTTTCACACTACCAAATATCTTAATACACAACATTTTTATTTTCACTTTTACTTTTCAAATTTATGTTTTTTTTTTTTCGTTAATTCTGACCGAATTTCAGACAGAATGTTGTATGTATTCCTGCCTCAGTTTTAGTCGGAAAGAATGCTAATCATATTTCAGGTTAATTTTGTCTAATTACATACATATAATACTAGAAATCTGAAACCTTGGAATACAAATGATCTTTAGGGGAGGGGGCGGTATAGGCCTATTTGGCATGGTCTTAAGCCTAGGTATCCTAGCAAAGAAAATACTATTAATGTCTTGTTATTTTATTTTACTAACTAAATGAAAATTAGGACAAATTAATCCACATGTAAGCAGACTTTTTGGTATAAAATATCTGGTAATCGTCCACATCCCTATCCAGCGGCGGACCCAAGAAATTATTTCAGTGGGAGACAAATTAAAAAGAAAAGTTGAAAAAAAATACAACAAGCATTTTTCGAACCTTTGACCTTGGGTTAAGCCCTGGTCTCCTAGCAAAGAAAATACTATTATATAAACGATGTCTTGTTATTTTATTTTACTAACTAAATGAAAATTAGGACAAATTAATCCACATGTAAGCAGACTTTTTGCTATAAAATAATCTGTAATAATCCACATCCCTATTGAGTGGCGGATTCAGGAAATTTTTTCAGTGGGTGTCAAATTAAAAAGAAAAAAGTTGGAAAAAAATATAACAAGCATGTTTCGAAGTTATGACCTTGGGTTACATAATAAAGCTTCTAACTAGTTTAAAATTATGCAGAAATGATATATATACTGATTGTATTATTATTAGAGTGGTATATTAAGAATTTAGAAAATTTGTGAGGTTCAAACACCCATCCCTACTATGCTGGGTCCGCCCCTGTCCCTATCTAACAATGACATAGGCACCTTCATTGTTTTTTTCTCTTTGGGTTTTGGTTCATGGGGTTGAGGAGACAAATATTAGGTATGTAACAACATTTCAAAGACTACTTTTTTTTAATGTGTCCGTGTAATGGTTAATGCCTTCTGAAATAATGAAAAGGCAACAAATGAAATGAAACAGAAAAAACAATCAAATTTAAAATACCCCAGCTTGTTGAATTAAAGAAGACGGTGCGTCAAATATTTTAACTAACAACATGTAAACTGTCCCACTTCATGTTTACCAAGCATCAAATATACCCATGTAGCCCGCGAATAATCATCAACAATGGAAAGGAAAAAAACGAGCATCACAACTATAAACGACCTAATTCGGACCGCAAATGTCACAATGAATCAAATCAAAAATGGAAGAGGCTTTATTGGAACTTAGAGGAAACGAGTTTTGAGGCTGTTTACACATAAAACAAATTTGACAATCAATGTCACAACTTTTATTCGAACGACCACTACTAACAGTGGCAGGTAAAAAAGAAAGAACGTCATGGAAGGATGACCCAAACGCCGATGCCAAAACAAATTTGTATCGGTAACTGCCACTTTATTGGCTTGTGAACCACGGATAGAAATCGGCCTGAAAATATAGACCCCATTACACAGCACCCCTACTCCAAGTAGGTTCCTCAAAGTGTGGTCGTGTATATCACTCAAATTTGTAAACAATGCAAGATTACCAGACATATGATTGGATGCTCCTGTATCAATAAGCCAATCATTGACACAGTACGTACCCGAAAATTTTCCAGTGGTGGAATTAAAGCCCTTAAGAGCAAAAAGAACATGTGCCCATTGGTCATCGGTCAAAGTTGGAATGCTACCACTATCCGGTTTCCCGATATCATGGATACCTCCTTGAGGAGAGCTCCCCATATTGGCAGCAAAATCACAAGTGGACATAGATATGACGAATCACGGAACAGACAACGAGTAGAAGCGTAGCACCGCAGGAACCACTAAACACCACACACCAATGCAAGAGCCCGTCTTGCGGCAATTGTTTTGTTTCTTTAAAAAAAAATTGTTATTTCTTTTTTTTCGGAAGCAACTTGCTGCTACAGTACGTGATCCGATCCCCTTCAGCAACTTGACGCAGGAAAGGCAAACAACAAATAATATCTAATTGTTTTTTTTTCTTTCACTAACAGCAGTAATAGCACGGAAAAAAGGGGATCACCAACAGCCCAAAGAAAATAGAACGGTATTTACCGGAGCCAAGAGCATGTTGTCGATTTCCCGAAAAAAAACCGATAAACATGTAACAGCATTAGGATGAGGGTCGAGCAGCAACAACACACAAGCAGCAATAGCAAACAGCGAAAGCAATAGCCGGAAGGATCGAAAATCACGTCGTCGATACACTGAAAAAATCGATGAACACGTCGTCGATTACACACAAGATCGAAAAATCTAAAAATCTCTCTAACTTAGAGAGCTCCGATACCATGTTAAACACAACATAATTGGGGAAAAATGATCTCTATTATTCACATAAGCCACGTCATAATATCAAAACCCTAAAGTGTAAAGTTACACATATACCCTTTTACATGTTTTACATATATTGCATTTATATTCTTACAAGAACAACATAGTACCGGAAATTTAAAATTCTGACTCGTACAAACATTAAATTAGGAATTGCATGTCTTCTCCAACAACCCCAAGGCATTTTGATCATTCCTCGTCATTTTCAGCCTTAACAAAGTCATTTTCAGCTCGTTAAGGAAACGTTATTAGCAATGAGGCATCGGGCCAAGGGTAATTATTGTGACCCCTTAATTCGAAATATCCGGGTTCGAATTCTACTGAGAACAAAGTGTGCGTGTATATATTTCGTTTTGAAAAAAAGAAGGAAAAAAAGCGTTATTCCTTTAAAAATAATACTTCATCTGTTACAGAATATAAGGTCTTTTGCCCTTCATGGTTTGTCCCATAATATAATTAAATTCAAAATATCAATCGAACGTTTATTATATTATTTCTCTCTTACCTCGAAGTTATTATCATTTTTGAACCATCCCTAAATTATTATCAATTCAATAATTTTTTATTATTTTATGACTATAATGTTAGACTATAATGTTAATGATAGTATTGGATTATTTTAGACATTTATCATTAAACTTTATGATATCCTTCCACATTTTTGAAATGTAAAAAAAAACAAAATGTCTTATATTTAGAGATGGAAGGAATACAACATAGATAGCAACATTCTGCCAATGAGAGACTAAGCAATTTTTTTTCAAGGAATACTTATAACGCCCCGTGTCCGAGATACGAGTCCTAATCCGGACATGGGATGTTAAACGCACGTGACATTTAAAGTGAATCTAAATCCCACGTATGCCTCGTGACATATCGAGTAATAAAGGATTTACGAAAGAAAACAAGTGAAAACTCAAAAATAGACCCTCGAGGTCTTCCAAAACAACCACAACCAAAATATAAGCTTTGTCAAATTAGATTATAATTCATGAAAGCACAACTATTATCCATTACAACTCACTTGTCCGAAAAGAAAAACAAGTATAAAAGAAAACTAAAGAATAAAATACTTCATTGCTCCATCCTAAGTTAACACTCCAAGATCGTTGTCAATACATGTGTACTGCAATCTTCTTATTCCAAATAAAGATTGAGCCCATGCACAAGCTCGATAAGGCAACGAAGATCAAAAGGAGATTCATTGTTGTTATAATCGGGAGGAGGCAGCGACATGAATCTACTCTATCCACTTTCACAAACAATTTAATGAACAATACTTGAAACATAAAGAAAACCACTTTAACGCACATGTTTAATGCACATAAAACATGCCTACTTACTATATCGGTTTATCTTTGCGTACTTGTTAAGTTGCATTACTTACTTACCCTACTCGTGTTCTGTCATATTCTTGTCTTGTCTTGACTTATCTTACCACTTACTTAACATGAGGTCATGATGCAACACGGAGAAAATGATTAGTCATACATCCAAGCGTGAGGCGTGGTCACGATACCCCGTTTGGTACATCGTCTTCAGAACGACATGAGGAATACAACTAGTCACACGTCCGACATGGGACTTACTCCATTCAACATCATGAGGTCACATAAAACACATAAGACCATGTCTAACCTACGTGATAACGTTGGACTCTATCACAAACATGTTTAATTGATTTTAGCGGTGTACATACGGATAAAAGAGTAATTTCTTGATAAGTTTGTGGTGTCAATTAAGAACAAGGATGAACCATACATAAAGAAGAAATGAGGGTGCTTTATGTTTATGTTTGCATCATGAGAGAGGCGCCACGTACCCTTGGATTGCAAGGATCAAGCAAAAATAACGTAGTTACGATGGGAGGGGTGACGCCGCTATTTATAGGGACTATAATCAGCGGTTACAAAATTGGTAAATAAAGTACACATGATGTTGGGCGAGCCGACTTGGGGCGAGACCATTTCATAATTGATGTGGGCTCTTCACTGTAACGTTTGTGTAGATTGTTTCTAGTCAAGTAGGCTTGGAGTGACGGATTTGCTAGTTAAGTGGGGCGGCGAGTTGGCCCCAATCTTTGTGTGTCGGTGGATGTTTGATAATCGGCGCCCGTTAGCCTAGCCAATGATAGGAATCGCAATGGTGCTAGGCGGGCTGGATTATGCTCGGCCCGAGTCCGGCTTAGGAAGGGCATCTTTGGTTGAACCGATGACCCTATCCGTTGTTGGGCCATCATGTGGTGGTGCGGATCTACGGGCTCTTTTACGGGCTTGGTGTACCAACACTTTAAAGTATTTTAAAGTATTTTAGGCAGGAAAGACCCGGAAAATCACGGGTTCAATTTTTAGGGTTCACGGGAATCGAGAGGTCAGGTGGGTTTGGGGTGTTGAGGGTTTAGGCGGGGTCGAGGAGGGTTCAATGAGGTTCGGAGGGTTTTCGGCGAGGGGGTTAAAGCGAGGGTGTTCAGCGGGTTAAGGATTAAGGATTCATGGTTCATTGAAGAAGATGGGGTATTTGGGGTATAAAATAAGGGTTATTCTTAATAACCAAGAATTTGTTGAAAGAGTCTAAATAACCAGAAAACTTGTTGTAATAAGGCTATATAACCCAAGCGTCAATTTGAAAGCTAGCCAGCAACTTTTTTTTTTATTTTTTATTGAAAGGGTGTTATTAGCAACTTATTAATTAATTCTACATAAACATGTTCTAATTTTTGGTCGATTAAAATTAGGAGGTAAAAATCGTGTTATTGAAGGCAAATATTTGAATGTCGGTTTCGACAATCAAACGCTAATCTCAATTCTTTTTTCCTTTCCAAAAGAACCTTAATCATATTTCAGGTTAATTTTGTCTAATAACATACATATAATAATCCCTCAAAAATACATACATATAATATTAGAAATCTGAAACCTTGGAATACAAATGATCTTTAGGGGCGCGAGATATAGGCCTAGGCATGGTCATAAGCCCCGGTCTCCTTACAAAGAAAATACTATTATGTAAACAATGTCTTGTTTGTAACATCCGATTTTTCATAAAATGGTAAAATAGTCATTGGGTGTATTTACTACGACCTAATCATTATTTGTCTTTTATTTAATTAAAAGGATTTAATTAAGGAATTAGTTATTATTTAAAATGGATTTAATTAATAACTATAAAAGAAAATAATTCCCCAAAATAACTTATTAGTCTGCATTTGTTTATGAAAAAGAAGAAGAGAGGCGGTAATCAAAGAACCAGCGCAGAAGAAGAGAAAAGCGAAATAAAAGGAGAGCGTAATCTTAAACCATGTGACCAATCGTTAATCGTTTCAAGATGCGCGCGAGAGAAAGCGATCAGCGTGAGGAGGCATAACTTTAGAAAATAACATCTCTTAATTTCGTAAGTTTTCAATTTAGCCCTAGTTTTGGTAACCATTGAGTACGATTCTTCAGAAATTCGTATCGTTCAATCCGTAGCTCTGTTTTTCAGCCATGAGTAGTCGAAACAATCGTCTTGGGGCGTAGATCAATCTAAAAATAGTTTCGCTGCAGTTAATCCAGGTAATCTGCAGTTTTGATCACTTTTCAGTTTCGGTTTTCTGCAAAGAAATAGGATTTTAGGGTTTCTCGTTGATCAAATAGGTTTTGGGGTTGAGGATCAACAATTATTGCGATTACTTGACGTTTTGCTTTCGGTTTTGCTGGAAATTAAGGTAAGAGGCTCTTCACAATGAGTAATTATAGTTTTATATAGGTTGAGTTTTGGTGAATTTTGGTGTTGTTTGGTGATAGAATTCATGCTAAGTTGTAATTAAAAGATGTGATATGTTTTGGTATATTTGTGTTGAGTTTTAAATTTCTATTTTTGATTCAATAACATTAATTAAATATGAACAAGCTTGATTGAACTTACGATTCGTTCAGTTAAAACACCGAATGTACTCTTAAAGGGAGTTGAAGTTCGGATCCGTCGGAAGGGCATGAAAGGGCTTGTGCTTTGATGAACTAGAGTTCATCAATGTCTCTGTAATTGATAGGATGTGATGTCTAGTTGTCTAAGTGAGGAAGTAGAGTTGTTAAGGTGAGATTTCATCTTGAAAACACTTAGGTGGCTAGTTAATTCACCATAATAATTACATAAGTGTAGTAAAAGCTAAAACGTCATCTATTCTCGGTTAGGCACTGATTCATATCGGCGATGTGATACGTTCGATAAGCGAACAACGGCTGGCGGCTTATAAGCGGCTAAATGGCGGTGGAGGAAATTCGCGAGCGATATATATGCATCCCGGGGAGATCCGGGACTATCGGTGCTACTCACCGTAGTTGGCAAGTACATCTTGTTCTTTAGTGATGATGTAACCAAGATAAGCTAAGCTAGAAACGTTTAGTCATGACATGTCGATGGGCATGGATTGAACCTTAGATTGAGTCGGTCTCATAAAGATAATTTAATAATCATAATAATAACCTTTCATTGTATAACTTAGTTATTCATTAGCTTCTCACTTTTATTAAGTACTTTGTACTTACCTCCTTTGCATTTTTTTTTGTGAGCAGGTTGATCAAGTGTAGATGGCGACCTTTGAAGACTTTGAAGTCTTGACAAAGCTCTTAGTTTATTTCTTTGTAAATGTTGTACTAAACTAGTTGTATTTCTTTTCTTAGACTTGTTGTACTTCTACTTTTAAGACATCATATTGTATAAGTCTTTGGGTTTTAAATCGTTGTAATTTAACTATCCATCTTTAGCATGGTTACTTTCTATTCATAGTAGCATTTATGTTTTTACCCGAGTGTTTTTAGCTTCCGTTTGCTTTTATTTGATACGACGACGTAGAGGCTTGCGTATAAGTTAGATTTATTTAATGCTATACACGCATGAGCGTTTCTCTTCGGATAATGGCTCGGTATCACGGGAGCGAGGCGTTACACTTGTTATTTTATTTTACTAACTAAATGAAAATTAGGACAAATTAATCCACATGTAAGCAGACTTTTTGTTATAAAATAGTATGGTAATCGTCCACATCCCTGTCTAATAATGACATAGGCACCTTCATTTGTTTTTTTATTTCCTTTGGGTTTTGGTTCTTGTGGTTGAGGAGACAAATATTAGGTATGTAACAACATTTCAAAGACTATTTTTTTTTTAATGTGTCCGTGTAATGGTTAATGCCTTCTGAAATAATGAAAGGCAACAAATGAAATGAAACAGAATAACCAATCAAATTTAAAATACCACAGTTTCTTCTTCTTCTTTTTTTCCCGGAAACGAAAGGATAAACACTACATACACCCTTTGGCGGGGTTCAAACCTGAGGCTCTCCTTTGGAAGCAGGTTAGACCACAGTGGTAATCCACTAGGGTATGTACCCCAGCTTGTTGAATTAAAGAAGATGGTGCGTACAAATCTTTTAACTAACAACATGTAAACTGTCCCAAACTTTTTGTGATTATCTACATATATCTTCAGAACCGCATAGTACCGAACATTCAAAATTCTGGCTCGTGCAAATACTAAATTAGGAATTGCATATCTTCTCCAACAACCCCTGGCATTTTGTTCATTCCTTGTTCATTTTCAGCTCGTTAAGGAAACGCTATTACCAATGAGGCATCAGGCGTGGTAATTATTGTGGCCTCTTAATCCGAAATGTTCGGGTTTGAATTCTAGTGAGGACAAAAGTATACGTGTGTATATATTTCGATTCGAGGGAAAAAAAAAAAAAAAATTTTATTCCTTTAAAAATAAAAAAAATAATAAAAAAAAAATTATCCATATACATTACTTCATTTGTTTCGAATATAAGGTCATATGTCCTTCATGGCTTGTCCCATAATATAATTAATTTTAAAATATCAATCGAGCGTTTATTATATTATTTCTCTCTTACCTCGAAGTTATTATCTTTTTTTTTTGAACCATCCCTAAATTATTATCTATTCAATAATTTTCCATTATTTTATGACTATAATGTTAATGATAGTATTGGATTATTTTAGACTTTTAACATTAAAGTTTATGATATGTCCTTTCACTATTTTAAAATGTAAAAAACAAAATGTCTTGTATTAAGGGATGGAAGGAGCAGAACATAGGTAACCAACATTCTGCCAATGAGAGACTAAGCAATTTATTTTCTATTTTCTAGCTATACTTGAATTACTATCCATGTCAATAAAAAGTGTTTAATTTTTGTTTTAACATCTATTAAAAATATAATTAATTTGTTGGATTTTAAGTATTAATGGATATATATACTCTTATCTCATAATGAAAGCATGTTTTAAAATATGAAATAATCATACAAACATTAAATGTTAGGATATGAGAATATTTTAAAAAAATGTATTAAATGGTCTATAAGATTGTTTTTTTTTTTCTGAAGAATTCTATTGATATTCTTTTTTATTGAATAAAGGGAATTTTATTAAGCCCGGCAGCGATTACATCATGCGGAGGGGTTGTGCCTCAAACACACAACCAAAATGACTAGGCCATGTATAGCCAGCAAATAAATCGTCGGAAAATTTTTTGTTAAAGCAACAAAGGAAAAAGATGAAGAAGCAAAAGATCAAACCTCATTAGTCTTTTTTTTGTTCTTTTGGCACTGTAAATAAATCAAGCTACAATATAAGTGGAGTTTTAAAGTTACGAAAATCAAAAGTAATAGTATATCATAAGAGGAGTGATAGAGTCACAACGAAAATGCACAACAATTAATGTGGCACAACATTGATTATTGTGGAACCTAATTCAATCAATATAGATCCTACAATTAACAATCCATGTTGCAGATCATTTCATTGTTGTGGCATATTTTTGTGTATTTTCGTTGTGACTCTATCATTTCTCATATCATAAAGACAGTTATGATATGGGAATGAGAGTAACCATTCTGAAGTAGACATTGTGTGAGCATAGCATTCCATTGTCTATTAACTTGTTTTAGACAATGTAAGGACTGTTTAATCTGCATACAATGTGTGAACCAGAAGCATGTAAACCTGGAGGTGGCTTTAAATAAAGCTATTGCGAAAACATCAGACTTTTTACGACCACTAAATGTCCACACAAATACTTATTTATCTTGTATTGGTTTCGATCCTCCCATCAAGCTTCTGCCATGGAGAAGTTTAATTTTGAGAAATCATCTTCTTTATTTAGTAGTAAGGTGTTTTACCATCATTTCTTCTCGTTGCCTATATTTACTTCCTTCTTGTTCCCTTATATTCTTTTTTTTTTTGAAGCACTTGTTCCCTTATATTCATTCATTCTTTATGCTTTAATGTAGTAAAATAATTCAACTTTCTCATAGTTTGTCTAAAGTATTGCATTTGTGCAATTTAAAAACAATTATTACTTCCCTAAAAAAAACAATAATTACATGAAAATAATGAACAACATATATATAGTTCCGTCCAACCAACGAAACATTACATCACCTCCCATCAATCGGAGAGGAATATGACATAATTAACGAGGGAAAGAAAGTAGTGAACCAATGTTCGATACAATCTATATACATATAGAAAAATGATATATCAACTCTTAACCGAGATGTACCCAAACCCCTTTGCTTGGAATATCTTGGTGCACCACGAATAGTAGATAATATCCCGATGGTGCAAGATTCCTTATAGTAAGTCTTGACACGGCCACTTCATAGGTCCATTTGGCAACATTTTTCACACTCCAACCGCCAAGCACTATCAGTCTTTGGTTCATAGAAAATGAGTGTGTAGTAAAAGATGGAGACACTAATGTTACCATAACCAAATTTCCTTTTACGGCCACGAGGCCGTAAATTGAACATGTAATCGTTGGTTATATTTAATCGAGATTGAGAAGGTGACGAGAGGATATTTGGTACGCAAGTTGTTGAATCCAGGATCCAAATAAGAGGGAGAAAAGGCTTACAATCTCAACTCGGTTGGATAAAGCGTGTTTTTAAATACATACCTGCATGAGGTTGCTTCCTCCAACTAAACCCTACCATCTCTTAATAAAATAGCGGATGAGTGATACATCCTTGGTATAGTTGAAAGCGGTTTGTACCTCGAACCTTGACCCGGACCGGTTATTCGGTTTGTATATCACGGGGTTTGAACCGGGTTTCGGCTAGTTCCCATCCGGCAACTCCGGTGATGCCCGTTTATTATCAAAACATTACCATTAGGAAGTAATGACATGTCACCCATGACTCTTGGCATAGGCATGGTCTCCATAAACCAGCGAGGATTTGGAGTGCGTAATTTTGATTCTATACGGTTATTCAATGCCGTCACAAATTTACCATTAAAGGCGGCGAAAGCACCTTTCGGTGCACCCCTTTACACACGAAAGTGCGTGGCGGTGGCTGCTCCTCGAAGAGTAGTCAATGGTAATAAAGCTGCGGAGCGGTGCTAGGATAGCATCACGGGATCACCACCAGGAATCGAAGTGCGTTTTCACGACCACATTCTAGTATAATCCAATAATACAGCCACATTATTTGCAGCGAATAGGTTTCCATCGGGGTTTAGAAAGACAAAAGGATACAAATTGTTCTCGATATTGGGATCATTAGTACATTGAAGAAAAGGAAAATTGATGAAATTAAGTAAAACCGGCGGTTCTAGGATAAAATTCATAGTTGAATTCTCCCTTCCACCTATAATAATCGCAAGCCGTTTGGAAGCTTGTGATCGGTTGCATACCACCGTGGTCGTAATAAACCGTTATTGATTTCTTGCCAATCACAATTACCACCTGAGCATGGCTTGAAGATCCTTACACCGTTAGATCCATCGTTCCATCCACGATCTGAATCAGGTTTCGGCTGAATTAACGGCACGGAGGAGCACCATGTGTCGGTGAGAACCATGAGAGAGGCGACGGTGTTTGGAAACATCATATTCGACGAGAATGAGCGAGCGATCAACTTTGAAAGCAAGATCGTTGGGATTATTTCTACAGCGACCGTTAGGCAGAGATATGTTGGAGAGGCGAAATTAGTACGATCGAAAATGGCGACTTTGTCGTTGTTGAGAAGTTGCATGTGCATTGCTGTAATGCCTATGTTGGATTGAAGGACGTTCCAATGGCCTCCAGCAGCCTTGATGCGACATGATGATGGCAGCTGCAGAAATAGCAATATTAGCAAACGAAGATACCCGTGGTGGACTACTAGATTTCCTGATGAAACCATATTTGCTTATTATTTTTCTATTTTAAGGCTATAATTTTCTTGACTTCAATGCAATACAGTGTAGAATGTAGAATGGTGTGGAATAATGGTGATAGCATCGGTTGTTTATATACTAATCGATGTAGACATGATCAACTAATAATGATTAGACGGGCATCAGAGATCTTATATTATATAACACAATTCCCTCACGACATTATAGTAGTATCTATCAAAACATTGTCCTCGATATTGCAGATAGAATATTAAATATTTTAAGATACATATATATATCCTTCCGTTTTTCTTTAACCGTCACTTTCTTTTTATTTCTCTATCGTTTCGTTAGCGATCACGGCGTTTAATATTTTTCACTCATTTACCATTTATCTCAATAACCCAAATTTTAATAGTGTAATTTTTCATGCACAAGAAATGAAAGCGTAATCTTGTTATTTCTGTTTCTATTTGAGACATGTTAATTACTTTTTTAATCCGCGTCATTTTTCTTTCTCCGACAGTTAAAAAAACGGAAAGAGTATATTCTTAAATTTAGAAGCGTAAATTGTATTTGATACGTACTAAACACGAAGATACGAAGATATACGGATACTTACCATAAACATCTGAAGCACGTACATTTGCAAATATTAAAAGTCCAGGATCCTAAATATGTATATCTGTTAATCGATTACATTTTTTTTTTTTTGAATAATAAATCGATTACATGAAATGCAGAATCATGCTGAAATAAAAAAAAATTAATAATTCCAATTGTAGAGCGTGAAATTGAAAAGCAAGGGTATATATATATATATATATATATATATATATATATATATATATATATGTAAGTGTCCAACAAACATATATTCAAAACAAAGTAGAATATATTTTCTTATTAAATAGACAGCTTAACTGATAAATTTTGTAAGATAATAATCTGAATGTCAACCTATCTTTATTCTCTTTGATCCAGTTTAATTGCCAATTGTTGCGTACGATACAAGTTTTTTTTTCCCCACGATTGACGAAAGATTTATTAACGAAAGCAGATTTACCGTAAAAGCTAGCGAAACTAGACTAAGGCAGCGATCAATATCGTACTACTGCGCATGACCTAATGCCGAACTACGTGCGCCTAGAGCGCGTCTGATACTAAGTTCATTGAGAGCATTTTTATTTATTTATTTATGAGAAATAGAGAAAAAGACAATATTGCCTACAGTGTATTTGAATAGGGAAATTCGAAAAAAATACTTTTTATCTCGGGATTATCTGAATGATACACCCAAAAAATAGAAAACGCAGTCTATTCCCTGCCTTAAGATGCCCTTGTAATTCCTGGTGTAACAAATATGAGCTAAGCTAGTAACCCTTAAAAACTCATGACATCCTATGAACATGGTATGATAGCTAGATGTAAGGATAATCTAATAATGGTCTTTACTTTTGATAATGTTGTTATTGCTTCCTCTTCATTATAAATCATGTTGTTCAGTAGCTTCTACTTGTTACTAAGTACTCAATCTAGTTACCCCTTTGCATGTTCGTATGTTTTCCCCTCTTCAAAAGATTGGCGAGGTTGGTGAAGATCTGAGAGAATTTAGGATAGATTATGTTGTATTATCTTATCATAAATCATTACAGCTGAGTATCAGCATTACGTACACTCACGAATAACAGTAATGATCTTAGGGCTAATACTACACCACATGGATTAATCTAAGACACACATTTGTCATCCACACAGGCATACACTACATTAGGTAATTATCTCAACATCCCTACTAAAACTTGATGGTGTTGGTACTACATTAAGTTTGCTTTTGAATAGTTGAAAATGTTGTAGTAGACAAGGGTTTTGTCAAGACATCTACTATCTAATCGGCTCTAGGGATGTACTGGACTCTGAGCCTCTTGTACAATATTTGATTTCTAACATAATGTATGTCTATTTCTATGTGTTTAGTGCGGGAATGATAGTGTTATCGGCTAAGCAAGCTGGAACATTGTGCAAGATAAGCCCTAACTCCTTGGCGGATGTTGAATCACTTTGTAACTTTCAGCGACAAGATTGGCCAAGGACTTGTATGCCGACTCACAACTAGACTGGACATCACATTTTGCTTTTGTTGAACTCCATGAAACAAAGGAATCTCCCAAATACACCTGATACCACTGCAGTGACTTTTTGTCAAATGAACTTTCTTTGCCTTATGCGCATCGAGAGAAATCTACTAGCTCAAAAAAGTTCCATGCTTGAAATGAAGGTCATAATGGAGGATCCTTTAACATATCTCAACGGCCGTTTTATGAACTTCGGTGAATATCATAAGGTTCTTGCATGAATTGGTGAGGTAGTTAAGCTGCAAAGGTGATGTCTTGTCTTGTAAAGGTCGAGATCTTTGCAATCCACTGTTGCACTTCTATAGAAAGGGATCTTTCATAGCAACACCTTGTGAGGCGTCGTTGCTTTAATATTATCATAGGGGTAGGAGATATGATCATGAGAAATGTTGGGGATTATAGACTCATAAGGCTTGGAGATATGATTATGAGAAAAGACATTTTAAATTGTATGAGGAGTAGTCCCTTTTGTTGCTAGGTTGATCAGATAGTCTTTTAAATATCTAGGTATATGTCTGACTCTAGAGGACATGCTATGAGTTTGAGCATGTTGAACAACCTCGGAGGTTTGAAAGCAGGTGCAATATTATGCAGGTAGGTGTAGTGTTATGGGGCGGAAGGATATTGAACATTTTAGTATGTAGACACATGAATAACATTGTTTGGTTCGAGAGAAGGAGCGACAAGTGGGAATTATCCTCATGAAAGAGGACATCCCTTGAAATAAAAATCTCTTGGGTCTGAAAATCCAATAAAATGAAGCCTTTTGTATGAGCATGTAACCCTAGGAAAACATAATGACTGCTTCTGGTATCAACTTACCCTTGCCTTGAGTGTTAGTAGAACTAAACACAAGACAACCAAAAACTTTGAACAAATCATAATTAGGAAGTTTGTTACAGACATGAAATATGGACATTTATCATGAATATAAGGTGAAGGAGTAGAGTTAATAAGTAAGCGACATCTTTGTAAACAAAAACCAGTATTGCATGGGTAAATGAAATTTGTGAAACCTTAATGCTCTTCATGTATTCAATAAATGTTGATTCTTTCTCTCAACTATGTCATTTTGTTGGCGTATTAACACAGGATGTTTATGAATTATACCTTGTGCATTGTAATATCTTTGGCATGTCAAATTCAATTCCATTATTTGATCTAATTACATATGATGAGTGCCAAATTGAGTTTGAATTTGATTACAAAAAAGATTGCGAGAGGTTTCTAGTTTCAAATTTACCATGCATCTACAAAATCCATAGAAACCTACTATAGTCATCTATAATAGACATAAAATAACATTCAACATCAGAGGGCATCCTATTAAGGCCTCATATATCCACATGTATCAAATCCAAAGCGTGTTTAGAAGCGAGAAAGATTGTGTGGAAAGGGAAGTCGATTTTCCTTTGCTAAGGGACAAATCAAGCATTCTGGTCTTGGGAAATTTAACATCTTATCTGAGACTCTTTGAAAACCTAAGTCTACGATTGGACAAGTGTGTCATAATCTGTAAGGCCAAATCAAAGACCGAGACACGGAGTTATAGGCAGAATTCAATATGCAAGTAGCTGGTGCATTAGCAAGCAGAATGTAAAGGCCATTGCTGACTTTACCTAAACCAATCTTCTTCTGAATCTTGATATCTTGTATTACACAGCAACTATCAAGAAAGGACATAGTAAAACCTGTACTCGGAGTTAGTTTCCTCACAAACAACAGATTATAAGAGAAACTTGGAAGAACATTTTGATGAAGCAAGTGCTTATTTATATGAACTTGCCACTATATGAGACACAAGAACTACTAAACATGTAGGTAAAGTAGCGTGACATTGTGAGCAGGAACAAGATTATGTACAAAGATAAAGTTATGTAGTCGGTGCTTTGACCCTTTATCCATTATATAAAAATACCTCTTGTGTTAGAATGATCATTATGAGCACTAGTTGTCATGGCAAATGCATTTGTGATTGGTGAAGTAATCTTGTCAAGTTAGATCTTCCCATTTTCAAATATCCCAAGATGTGATCATAATGAGAGTTGGACCAGAACAAATTCTTGAGCATCCCGTCTTTGCAGATTCTTTGTCTTGGATGAAACCTTGATTAAAAGCTTTGACTAGAATCCACACAATTTGCCATGGAACTGCCCTACCTCTGCCTTTGAACCTTGGAGGATAACCCTATTTCTTATATAACTCCTATCAATGGTATGCTCCTCTCTACCACAATGTGTGCCTTTGCACCTTCTCTATTTTGAGTGTTACCCAGTGAAGCGCCTTGGGGCACCCCTCACACAGGACTTTACTAGAGGTAGAATTAGGCGAGAAGCTAAAATCACATAATCTTGAGAATTAACAACGGGGACTAGCCTTTGAAGAGAACCATTCTTGGGGCGGCACAAGCCATCTGGATTTCATGTTGCAAAGCCATAGAAGACAATTAGTATAACAGGAAGAGAGGATTGGACATGAGAACACGAAACTTCACATTGCTAAAGGTATCATTCGAACCTTTCAAAGCGATAACCACATATGTTTCACTACCACATATGTTTCACTATACTCTACATACACACCACTTGCATCTCAAGAACAAGGTGGTGCATGCCTCAAAATTGTGTATTGATCCCGAAACTCTTTAATTTGTGATGTAACTAGAAACAATAAGTGATCCTTGCTTAGTATTGAAAATGTCTTCAATCAAATTTGACACTCTATAGGCATTACAAGTACTAAATCTATGAATCAAATCAAGCCAAACCTCTCTGTGATGCGTAACAACATAATGCTGCACTTACTATATTAGCATCCACAAAGTTGATGATCCAAGTAATGACTAGATCATTACCTTTGTGTCCAAGCCTCACGGTTTCCATCATTTTAGCCTCGAGTTTCCATTATTTTCAGGAGGTTTAGGCAAAAACCATCTATAAAACGCATCTTACCTTTGATTGTAGTTTCCAAACCGTGACCTATTATAAATATTATTCTGCAAGAGTTTTAATCTATTCAAAAAAAAAAATTGAGAGGATAATCTATTCATGTTATACCTTCTGTTTCATTTCATTAATCATTTGAAGACGTTTTCCTATATTCAGTAGAATATCACAGCTTTTTTTAGCCGTCATAACAATATTTTACTAAAGTTACAATCAGACAAGAAAGTATGCTGGTTAGATTGTAGTTACTTGTTTATGTAAGTCGGAATAATGATATGGATATAACCGTTTGTCATAGCTGATGATCATTTTATCGTTGATCATGATGGATCTAAATTGTTAATGATGTAACTTATAATGATCAACTTTGTAGATAATTGTTGTGTCTAATGCAGGAGGCGGATCTATGTGGGCTAAGGTGGGGTCACGCGACCCTTTGAGATCGAGAATATTTAAGCGATTTAGTGTTGTTGTTAAAAAATAACGTTTTGTTTTTAAAAATGTAGTTTTATAGTCTAGTGACTCCACTGGAACAAATTTTTGGATAAAAAATGTAGTTTTACTATCTTTCCCAAAAACTTAAGGGTGTGTTTGGTAGGGAGAAATGTGATGAGAAAGAAAATGTTTTATTTAGTTTCTCAATTTAGATCGTTTGGTTATTTGGGAAAAGAAAAGTGTCTTATCTCAAGTTATCAACTTTTCTCCAAAAGTGATTGTTTTCCCTGTTTTTAATTCTTAGTCTAGTGTAAAGAAAAAAGGTTAAAGGTTGTAAGCCTTTGTTTTTGATCTAAAATGAGGAAAAAGGACAAGAAAAAAGATAGTGGTTGAAAGGGAATAGCAGCATGGTACATGTGTTTACTTGTTGCTACAACCACATGTAATGCTGAGCGATGTTTTCTTCTAATCTCTTCGTATTTTTGGGTTTTTAAATTTTCGTTTTATATCTTATTTTGTATATATAATACATTTTGAAGAAAAATTCATTGGGAATAGAAAGGTTCCTTTTTGCCACCACTTTTTCTTAGTATATTAGGAGCATGATTTGTATAATAATATCATTATTTTCCATTATCTTGTAAGAAAAATTATTTTTATTTTTGTTCCGAAAATAATACACTCAATAAAATTTCTCTCCCAAAAAAAAGCCTCTCCCAAATCTGATTATATCCCCCCAAAAAAAATCAATTACATTTTTTTCATTACAACCAAATATGCTTCGGTGAGAATAATTTGCAGTATATTTGATAATCAATTATCTTTTGAAAATAAAGATAATCAATTCTATTATCAACATCTTTTCTCTGCATACCCAAACACAAGATGAAAATTTATTATTTTCTATTCTCGGCTTTTCTTTTCTCATATCGTTTCTCAACACTTTTCTTTTCTCAACTTTTCTTTACACCAAACATGCCCTAAGTTGATAGGAAGATAGATAATTTACATTATATATACTCAATACGCCCCTTCAAGTGTAGCTGATGAGAATGTAGATAATTAACATTATATATATATATATATATATATATATATATATATATATATATATATATATATATATATATATATATATATATATACTAGCTACCCCTTCAAATGTGGCTATAAGAAGGAAGAGAGACCCAACAATTGTAAGTATGTGTTTTTTTGGGGGGGGAAATTGTGCTTGGAGAAGGGTTTGAACTCAAGACATCTCGCTTTGATACCATGTTGAACTAACATCTCTTCAAAATCCTTAAGCCAATGGGGAGGTAGATGAATAAGGCGAGGAAGCTCATCTCTTAATATGGTGGTGGTGAAACAAGGCATATAAAAAGTGCAGGCCACATAACACACAAGGCATATAAGGGCATTATAATGCCAACAAAGAGGCCAACACTTGTACAATAAATGGATGACTATGATACCATGTAGAAAATATAGGCTCAAAACCATATAAGATGAAGGATCTCATCCCAAAACTTAGGTTGTGACGAGGTGAGGAAATGCAATCTCTTAACATGATGGGTGAAACAATTACAATTACCCAGCGTGAGATACTTTAACATGGATGAAGCTGGATTAAAAGAATAACTAGATTAAATTATATATGTATTTTTGGATGCAGTGGAAATAAAAACCGGATGGGTTGCCCCACCCAAGCCATCCTGGTTCCGTCTATATTGATGTGTCACCTTTTATAGTGAGAATAGTTGTGTGCGCGTATCATTCTTCTACCTCGATCTTTGAAAGACTAGCTAGTGCGAACTTGAGATTGACTTACAAACATTCCATATCATTAATAAATGTTGCCAGCTTTAATATTTACGGTACTTTGCCAAATGGTCAACATACACCTAATAGCAAAAATCAATCAGAAATATAAAAAGGGGTTATTGGCGCTCAAAATTTCTCTTGGCATCCCTTATTTTCGGTATCACAAAAATTACTTGGCACCGGTGATTTTTATAAAGGGAACGTCATTCTGTTTGGTGTTCCTTGTGACACAACAACACGATGTGGGCTGGTGGCGTTGGTGTCTTACAAGGAACACCGAGTGTGGTGGCGTTCCCAATATAAAAAGTGTTAAAACTTAAAAAGCTTGGGTCACGACTTTTTCCTTTGGTGTTCGCTTGTGGCACACCAACATCGGTGACACTTGGCGTTGGTGTGCCACAAAAGCAGCCATGTGATGTATTAACGTTTTTTCATCCCAAAAAAATAATCAAAAAATGGGTCTTAGAAAGTAAAAGAAGTCTTTAATAGAACCCACCTATAAAAAAATAGAAAATAAAAATAAATAAATATATAGATAAATAAAACAGGAATATAAAAATAAATAAATATATAGATAAATAAAACAGGAATAGTCATTTTAAAATACTAGTATAAATCATTTCCACTAGGTTGTTTGCGTTGCAACATCACTACCTTATGGGAACCTACCAGTATACTTCATGATTAAAATTCAACTCGTTTTTATAATTTGCAATTGCAGGTGCATTTATATATTTTTGCGCCCACAATTATAGTTGACAATATTAATGGGAGCTAATAGCAAGAATGCGTGTTATCGAAAAACTGTCATTTAACCTTTTTTTCGGTTTCGGTTTGACTAGTCAATTATCTTTTATTTTGTTATGTAACTATGGTCCATTTTTTCCGTTTTGGTTTTATATCACGCTCCTTTTATTTACGAAAAAATTATTATTTTATTCAAAGAAATTTGACCAGTTGAGGAACAGCCATTGAGGAAAGATTTTGCTCATAAAGACGATAGGAAGGAAAGAAAATGATTTGGAACTTTGGGTGTTTTGATATATATACATACATTTGGGAAATTGTATTTTGGGTGGAGGAAGATGTATTTTGGCAATTCTTTGATTAAAATAATAATTTTCTATAGGTAAGCGGTGCGTGTGATACACGCATCAATTCCGTTATTTTTTGTTGGCAACACGTTAAATGGACCAAAGATGCAAAATAAATAAAGCGATTGGAAGTAGTCAACCCAAAATGAAAAAAAAAATAGTAGCGCGTTTACCGGTAAAGATAGGGATGATTCATGCAAAAAAAAAAAAAAAAATAATCTGACACAGCCGTTGTGACACAATGATAGATGTTCTGGCGTGTATCTACATCATTGATCATAATGGATATAATAATGATCAATGACTCTAAATTAAATTGTGTCACGGCGTGTATTTACATCATTGATCATAATGGATATATAATAATGATCAATGACTTTAAATTAGAAATTGCGGTGTAGATGGCGTTGTGATACTCGTTGTGTCACAGCGGTTGTGCTATATCATTTTTTGAGCGACAATTGTATAAAAGAACTTTCATGCAAGGAGCTAGAAAGTTAAATTCTGAGTTTACAAGATAACATGAAACAAAGCGAATTACGTAGCCAAAAATCGAACTAAAACAAAGCAGAGGTAGAAGTAAGCGAAACCAGAAACAAAGCCGCAAACCCGAGAAAAACTCGAGATTAAATCGTTTTCCAACCAAGAAGAGGATTCGATGACCAAGTGTACCAATCACACATCGATTTTGGCGCTTTCCCGGAGAACCACAAAACGGAAGTTTGTTGAATATTCAAAAAAAGTTGCTGAATATCCAGTTTAGCCGCATCGAAGATGATATGATTTCTCATCTTCCAAATCCACCCGAAAGCCGTACATTGGATGTTGTACCACACATTATGTTGTTGAGACGAGGCCTTGAAAATATGAATAAAATCTATCGGCTGAAGAAGCAATTCCAAAGATGAACAAACAGCCACATTTCTAAGACCACACCAACTAAAATGTTAGGAACATTTTATTGTTTTGATGATAGCCATACTATTTATTATAGCAAGCTTGAAATAAGTCTAAATGAGCGGTAATGTTTGTATAAGCTTTACTTAGAAGTTTGACATGTTGTATAAATTCGATCAGACAAGCCTTTGTAATAGGTGGTAGGCGGCTCGAGTAAAGACATTGGCATGAAAGGGCTTGTGCTTTGATGAACTAGAGTTCATCAATATACGTATATACTTGATAGGATGTGATGTCTATTTGTCTAAGTGAGGGAGTAGAGTTGATAAGGAGCTTTGCCTTGAAAACACTTAGGTGGTTATTTAACACACAATAATAAACTTACATATGTGATAGTAAAAGATAAAATGTCACCTATTCTCGGTTAGACACTACTTCATATTGACGATGTGATCGTTCATAAAGGTGAACAACTCTGCTTGGCTCAAAAAGGTGAAGGGTAGTGGAGGAAATTCATCGAATGTATCGCATGCGGGAGACCCAGAGCTATCGGTGCTTATCACCGTTAGTTAGCAAGTATATCTTGGTGATGAGCATGCGTGCGTAGTGTCTTGAGTGATAGCGTAACCAAGATATGTTAAGTTAGAAGCGTATAGTAATGACATATCGATGGGCATGAAGTGAACCCTAGATTGAGTCGGTCGCATAAATATAATTATTATAATAAAATTTGCTAAAGAGCCTTATTTAATTTGTAGCTTCTACTTCTTACTATGTACAATGTACTTACCTCAAATGCATGTTTATTTATGTGTTTGGGGGAGAGATGACGAACAGGTAAATCGAGCGTTCTTTTAGGATAAGGACTCGGTGTCGAGGAGCAGGCGTTACATCATATATATATGAATCTTGTACTGCAGAATGAATCATCAATGAAAATTATGTTAAATTAATCACAATTATATTTCTATATATACATGTTGGCTCAAGTACAAGTCGTGCAACCTGATCCGAACACCTGAACCGGACAGGATAAAAATTAATGTATATACTGCAACCAATGAAGAAGGCATGGATATTGGTGTTATGGCTCGAAATAGCAGAGGGGTTATATTGAAAAGTTTCTCTATGAAGCTCACAGGCAAGTTTGATGTAATGATCGAGGAGGCAATAGCCATTTACCACGCAATGTTCTTCGCAACTACTTGGGATTTACGGAATACGGTGTTCGAAGGAGACTCCCTTGTTGCCTTTCAAAAATTGACAGTCTTTCGTAAAGCTAGCTAGTTTCTATTTTGTTAAAAGAGAGGCAATATGCCGGCAAATTTCTTTGCAGAAGAAGGTTTATTTTATTAGGCCTATAACAACAGGAATTCGCCGCCATATCATGTGATCTTCTATGCTAATTATTTGGCGCAATAAAAAATTCTTTACTTCCTAAAAAAAAATAAACGCTTGCATATAACATTCTGAATTTCAAGCTACGGGAATATTTTGCCTTGTGTCTCAACATTGTGCAAAGAAATTTGAAAACATTTTAAAATACCAACGCTTTAAAGTATTTTAAAGTATTTTGTTTATTTACACAGTAAACCACAGGTGTTTTATAAGTTTCTCGGCACAAAATGGAGATACAAGGGAAAAAAAACCCCAAGCTCACGTGTCAAAAAGATAACATTTCCGCCGGTTACATGTCAGCTAAGCGCCCAAGCCCCCCACACAAAGGGGGAATTGGCTACATAACCACTTTAATTTCCAACTAAATAGACTCCCTCTTTTAAAATATGTTAAAAGATAAATAAGCCCCTATCTTCTTTTTCTTCCTTCTTCCTTCTTCCTTCTTCCTTCTTCCTTCTCCTTCATCTTCTTCTTCGTTCTTCCTCCCTCCATTAATGCATCTCCGATTACCTCCATTAACATCACGTCCTCAACTTTGATTGATCTATCTTCTTCTTCGTCCTTCCTCCATTACAACTTGATTTCCTCATTCGGATTGAGAAGAAAAAAAAAGGCGACCTTGCCGGAAAGTCGCGGGGAAAATCACGGCTTCAAGTTTGGGGGTTCAGGAGTTCGGGGGTTCGAGGTGGGTTCGGGGGAGTTCGAGAGGTGGTTGGGGGTTTAAAGGGGGTTTGAGGAGGGTTCAAGGAGGTTCCGGAGGGTTTTCGGCGAGGGTTATGGCGAGGTGTTTTGCGGGTTAAGGATTAGGAATCATAGTTCATTGAAGAAGATGTGGGGTATTTTGGGTATAAAATAAGGGTTCAACCTTAATAACCAAGACTTTGTTGAAAGAGTCTAATAACCAAAAATTTGTTGTAATAAGGCAATATAACTTGAGCGCCCAATTTCAAAGCTAGCCAACAACATTTTTTTTTCATTCTACATAAACCATGTTCTAATTTTGGAAGGCAAATTGTAGGTCGATTAAAATTGTGAATGTCTTTTCACATTATCAAATATCTTAATACACTACATTTTTATTTTTACTTTTACTCTTTAAATTTATGTTTTTCTTGGAGTCGTTGATTCTGACCGAATTTCAGACGAAATGTTGTATGTATTCCTGCCTCAGTTTTAGTCAGAAAGAACCCTAATCATATTTCTGATTAATTTTGTCTAATTACATAAATACTAGAAATCTGAAACCTTGGAATACAAATGATCTTTAGGGGGGGCGAGGTATAGGCCTATTTGGCATGGTCTTAAGCCCTGGTCTCCTAGCAAAGAAAATACTATTATATAAACAATGTCTTGTTATTTTATTTTACTAACTAAATGAAAATTAGGACAAATTAAATTAATCCACATGTAAGCAGGCTTTTTGCTATAAAATAGTCTGGTAACCGTCCACTAACAACAAATAATATCTAATTGTTTTTTTATCTTTCACTAATAGCAGTAATAGCACGAAAAAAAAGGGGATCACCAACAGCCCAAAGAAAATAGAACGGTGCACGTTGTCGATTTCCCGGAAAAAAAACCGATAAACATGTAACAGCAGTAGGATGAGGGTGGAGCAGCAACAACACACAAGCAGCAATAGCTAACAGCGAAAGCAATTGCCGGAAGGATCGAAAATCACGTCGTCGATACACTGGAAAAAACGATGAACACGTCGTCGATTACACATAAGATCTAAAAATCTAAAAATCTCTTTAATTTATAGAGCCTCCGATACCATGTTAAACACAAAATAATTGGAGAAAAGATATCTCTATTATTCACATAAGCCATGTATTTATAGTACATTATCATCAAAACCTTAAAGTGTAAAGTTACACATATACCCTTTTACATATTTTACATATATTGCATATATATTCTTACAAGAACAACATAGTACCGGCAATTTAAAATTCTGGCTCGTACAAACACTAAATAGGAATTGCATGTCTTCTCCAACAACCCCAAGGCATTTTGATCATTCCTTGTCATTTTCCGCTTGTTAAGGAAACGTTATTACCATGGAGGCATCGGGCCAAGGGTAATTATTGTGCCCCTTAATTGAAATATCGGGTTGAATTCTAGTGAGAACAAAAGTGTGCGTGTGTATATTTTGTTTTGAAAAAAGGAAGGAAAAAAAAGCGTTATTCCTTTAAAAATAATACTTCATTTGTTTGAGAATATAAGGTCTTTTGCCCTTCATGGTTTGTCCATAATATAATTAAATTTAAAATATCAATCGAGCGTTTATTATATTATTTCTCTCTACCTTGAAGTTATTATCTTTTTTGAACCATCCTAAATTATTATCAATTCAATAATTTTTCATTATTTTACGACTATAATGTTAATGATAGTATATATTGGATTATTTTAGACATTTATCATTAAACTTTATGATATACTTACACTTTTTAAAATGTAAAAAAAAAACAAAATTTCTTATATTACGGGATGGAAGAGTACAACATAGATAACAACATTCTGCCAATGAGAGACTAAGCAATTTTTTTCAAGGAATACTTATAACAGCGGCTAAATTACAATTTTGGTCCTCTAACTAGACACGTTTTTGATTTTGGTCTGGTTTTCTCAGCGACAATTTTAGTCCTGTAAGTGGTCTTTTTTTGCAAAAATAGTCTGAGCGCCGGAAAGACAACTTACGAGGACTAAAATTGGTCTTTCTGGCGACAATTTTAGTCACTGTAAGTGGTCTTTCGGCGACAATTTTAGTCTGTAAGTGGTCTTTCGGCGTTGAGGACTATTTTGTAAAAAGACCCTTACGAGGACTAAAATTGTGGCGCGCTGAGGACCAAAATCGAAAAGCGTGTCTAGTTAGAGGACCAATTATAATTTAGCCACCTAACGCCTCTGTCCCGGATACGAGTCTAATCCGGAAATAGGGCGTTCGGCATGTGACATTTAAAGTGAACCACTAGATTCCACGTACACCTCGTGTCATATCGAGTAATAAAGGATTTCTGCGAAGAAAACAAGTTGAAGGCTCAAAAATAGACCTCGAGGTCTTCCAAAACAACCACAACGAGAATATAAGCTGCTTTGTCAAATTAGATCCTAAATTCTTGAAAGCACAACTATTATCCATTACAACTCACTTGTCGAAAGAAAGAACAAGTATAAAGAAAACTAAAGAATAAAATACTTATTGCTCCATTATAAGTTATCACTCCAAAATCGTTGTCAATACAACATGTACACAATCTTCTTATTCTAAATAAAGTTGAGCCCATGCACAAGCTCAGTAAGGCAAAGAAGATCAAAGGAGATTCATTGTTGTTATAATCAGGAGACACGACATGAATCTACTTTATCAACTTTCACAAACAATTTAATGAACAATACTTGAAACATAAAGAAAACCACTTTAACGCACATGTTTAATGTACATAAAACATGCCTACTTACTATATCAGTTTATCTTGCATGTACTTGTTAAGTTGCATTACTTACTTACTAATCGTGTTCTTGTCATATTCTTGTCTTATCTTGACTTGTCTTACCACTTTTCTTAACATGAGGTCATGATGCAACACGGAGAAAATGACAAGTCATATGTCCAGCGTGAAAGGTGGGTCATGATACCCGTTTGATACGTCGTCTTGAGAGCGACATGGGGAATACAACTAGTCACCGTCCGACATGGGACTTAGATACCATGGTACTCCGTTCAACATATCATGAGGTCACATAAAACACATAAGACCATGTCTAACCTCGTGATAACGTTGGACTCTATCACAAACATGTTTTGAGTTGATTTTAGCGTTGTACATACGGATAAAAAAGTAAGTTCTTGATAAAAGTTTTGTGGTGTCAATTAAGAACAAGGCACGCTTCGTCTTGAGGTAATGTCTACTCAATTATGCAATCTTTATTAAGTAGATCTAATTCATTTTCGTTATGGAGTAGTCTTTTTGTGTATTGATTTAGTGATGTAGTTAATTATCAAACCCATGTTTATGTAGATGCGAGGCGTAAAAGGCGTTTCACGAGCAAATCTGGTCGAGATCTGAGCTTGTTGGCGGCGAGCTTATGTGTCGTTGGTAGCAAGATCTGTGATGTTCTTGATTTGTGCGTGAGCGGCCGACTACGTCGAGGTTCTACGCTTTGTAATTCAAGCGAGTAATTAAACTTGATCAACAATTATTTGTCGCCGTAATTTAACATGAGACCCCAAAAGTGATTGTTATTTAGAATGAGATTGAATCGGTGTGTCTAAAATGCGCCTAATCATAGGAATGTTGCTTAGATGAGGTTACGGTTTATACCGGCATCCACTAGTTTACGTAATTGTGTCGGAAGTTATATGAGATGGAGACTAAAAATGTGAAGTCACGTAATGGAGACACGATGATCTAGATGGCCTAACCAGAGCTAGATCTATTTTAGGGGATGACTCCCGTAGTCGAGAATAATTAATCTTAAATGTCTTGTTTTGTCTCAAGTCGTCAATCTACATAGCATGGGGAGTAATTACTACTAGCGTCGTCAATACCGTTTGTCAATTATTTATAAAACTTATAAAAACAAGTGTCTTAGTGAATTTGTGTCCTTTGTTGGTTTTGTGTTTCTATTGTGTCAATTTTATTTCTGCGTTATTTGTTGGTCGTAGACCACCCTTTATTGCTTTTAATCTGTTAAGTTATATTTCGTTTAAGCCGAGTCTCGTAGGATCGGCCTCGACTCTATCTAACTATCACTGCGATTGAACCTAGTTCTCTTGCTAGTGTGTTATTTAGGTATCGAGTTATTTTTATAACTTGACCGACATCAAGTTTTTGGCGCCGTTGTTGAGGACTCGTGTCATTAAATCAAATATAGCTTATTTTATTAAAAGTAAATTCATAAATATTGTGAATAGAGTCTGTTTTAGTTTCATTTTTTTATTATTTAGTCTAATTAAAGGCCTAGCCTTTAGAGTTTTAATTGTTTTATTGTTTTTTTATTTTATAGTACGCTACTCGGAAATCGAAGGAACCACTTGAGCCTTATAATCCTGAAATAGTGAAATTTGCAAAGCGAAGCAGGAAGTTAGCTAGAAAGCGGCTAAGCAAGGAGAGAGGATCAAATCTTGAGGAAGCGAGCACGAAGGTGGAAGAAGGACATACCACCGATCACTCTGAGCATTACGAATCTGGAAAGCGAGAAATGGAAGACATTCTGTCAATCCAAACCAGTACCTAATCCTATTATCAATAATGCTAATAATGCGAACAATCTTAATGCTAATAATGGAAACCAAGCCCTAGTTCAGGAGGCAGGCGCACTTTGCAAAGTTATGCAACGCTTGGCTATTGAGCAATTCATCCGCTATCGTAGCACATGAATCTTTGCGGAAGTCTATCACCCCTAGGCCTAATGTGATCCAAATGGTGACTAACTATTCCACTTTTCATGGAGTCCAAAGCGAGGATCTGGTGTTCACGTGACAAATTTCTTGAAATCGTTAGCTTTGTGAAAGCAATTAATCCCGGAGGAACATTAAATCTTAAGCTTTTCCTTTCACTTTGAAAGATAAAGCTAAGCAATGGCTCTCTCTTTAAATTTGGATCTATCACTACTTGGGAACAATTGTTGAGAAATTCATGAATAAGTATTTTCCCTTAGGAAAAACTTTTAAATTACGCCAAGACATCTTAGGATTTAAGCAACAACACAGGAGAGTTTGATCAAGCTTGGGAGCGTTTTAAGGAAGCTATGAGGAAGTGTCCTCATCATGATATCTCATTGGCTTTTAATGCAAACTTTTTACCATGGATTGAGAAGCGAGAAAATTAGAGTAGGCGCCTCCGACAATGGGCGTTTGTTCTTTATCTCTGAGGAGGCACAAGGAAAGATGGAGTAAATAGCAATGAATAGTCAATGGGAGGCAATGACATAGCTCTTTGTGAAGATGGCGTGACATATTTGATGATAGTGCATAAATCTACCAAAATCTTAGAACAAGCATGCATTATCAGCGATAAGGTAGATGGCATGCAAGAGAGGATGGCAAGAGAGTAGAAAGGGGTGGAATTGAGGTGACACCTCAAAGTGAGAATCTTGTGGTGCGGAAGAAGCCAATTATATCGGGGAGGGTACAAGCCTAATCATAACCATCCTGGATTCGATATAGCGACATTAATGTAGGAGAAAGGCCTAAACCGCCTACCACTTATGTACCACAACAAACTAAAACTTTTGGTTGGGAAGGCTGCTGATAGAAAAACTAAGTAATGTAGATTCATGACAATATGGGACAACTTTCAAAATCAATGGCTGATTTAGCCACTAACTTTGTAATATTGTCGGAAGACCGATGCTAAGGTGACCAATCAAGAAGCCATAGTCAAAATCTCACTCACCAAATAGGACAATTAGACCGAGCAAGTCTCAACTAGACCTCACCGGAGGATTGCCAAGCAATACGGACAAGAACCTAAGGATTTGAATCGATCATGACTAAGAAGTGGGAAAATAACTCCACCATCTTTGAAAGAGAAAGAAATTAAGTAGAAAGTAAGGATGGTGAGCCATGCAAGGAAGCAAACACTTACGGAACCTTGCACGAGCAAGAAACCTATAAGGAACTCTTGGCCCTAGAGTTGAGCTTTATAATAATAAGTATCCTATTTTCAGCGATGTCATCGATCCTTCAACCTTACCTTATCCTCCACCCAAACCTAAGCCTAAGGTTGATAACAAGAGGTATAAAAGTTCATTGATATTTTTAGAAAGCTACACATCAATATACCTCTGGTTGAAGCCTTTGGCCGAGATGCTGAGTACACAAAGTTCTTGAAAGAAAGCTGTCTCTACTAAGAGGAAACTCTTAGATTTAGAGACCATTTGCCTAAATGAGAGTGCTCTCAACCATTCTTCAACATAAGTTACCGCTAAGTGCAGGATCCGGGAAGTTTTTCTCATCCCACTGCACCATGGAGGTGGCGTATGTTTGAACAAAGCCTTGTGTGATCTAGGAGGCGGCGTAAATCGATGCCTCTATCCATTTTTCAAAAGCTAGGTATGAAGGACCTTAAAAGACTTCAATTACTTTGCAATTAGGTGATCGTTGATTAAGGAACCTTGTGGAGTGGTTGAAGATGTGCTAGTAAGAGTTGAGAAATTTGTGTTTTTCTGTCGACTTTGTTGTCTTTGGATATGGAAGCTAACTCTGAAGTGCCACTAATCTTAGGAAGACCTTTTATGGCCACTAGTAGGGACGACATCGATGTCTACAAAGGAGAGTTAGTGTTAAGTAAATGGAGATCAAATAGCATTCAGCGTGGCTTGATACTATGAAAACACCCGATGATGAAGAGGATGCATGTTTCATGTTGGATTACTGTTGACAAACTTGTCAATGACTTCCAATGATATGAGGATATTAAGGATTTCCTCGAGGCTACCCAGAGTTAGAGGATGAAGTGCCATATGAAAGGAGTGAGGAAGAGAAAGTGGTATGGCCGGGATGTAGTAGAGGTACACACTATACATGTTGAAGAGATGAAATCTACCGAGGTTGAGAAGTACTATCACAGACCAACATGGCATAAGTACTTTGAACTTAAGCTAACTGGTCAAAAGTTAAAGACCTCGTTAGAAGAACCACCTACCAATCTGACATTGAAGCCTCTGCCTGCACATTTGAAGTATGTATTCCTTCAAGATGAGACCTTGCCGCTTATCATTTCTTCTGCCTTGAGTGAAATACAAGAAGAAAAGCTGATGAGAGTGTTGAGAGAGTATCGCGGAGCATTTGGATGGACTATAGCTGACATCAAAGGCATTAGTCGAGTGTTTGCATGCATAAAATCTCCGTCGATCTCGCAAAGCGGTTGTACAACCCGAAGAAGGCTAAATCCACAATTGAAGGGCGTGGTTAGGGATGAAATTATTAAGATGTTGAAATGGGGATCATCTTTCCTATCTCTGATAGTGAATGGTTTAGCCCGATCCACGTAGTTCCGAAGAAGGGAGGTTTTATAGTGCAAGCCAATGAGTTAAACGAGTTAATTCCTATTAGACTCATTACTGGTCATAGAGTATGCATTGACTTTAGGAAACTGAATGATGCAACTCGTAAGATCACTTCCTCTTCCCTTCGTTGACCAAATGCTAGAGAGACCGAGTGGACATGCGTTTTATTGCTTTCTTGACGGTTACTCGGGGATACTATCAAATTCATATCTCACTTGAGGATCGTGAGAAGACCACCTTTACATGTCCATATGGAACCTTAAACACAATAGAATGCCCTTTGGTTTGTGCAGCGCACCGATAGCGTTCAACGATGCATGATTT